>JARHVA010000359.1:1430000-1785000 GCA_037957365.1 Torreya grandis
AACCCCACTATGAAATGGACACAAATTTACTTAACATTCTTGTGTCTAGTTACAAACATTCTTTTGGAGAGTTTTTTTTAGCCTCAACTCTTGGACTATTAATTTTAGCACCACTCCTTCAGATATCAAGCGATTGTTAGGACTGCCACATAGAAACATTGAATCTGTGACCACAAAAGATATTTTTTCTAATGAATATAAAATTTATCTCAAAAACCACTTGGTTTTAGATACATCTACCTCGACAAGTAATATTTATCTTTTTTTTAATTAATTAATATTCAATGTTTTTTGTTTGAAATTCAAAATTAAATTTCTCAATTATAGATTGAAAATATTTTTTTCTTCCATTGAAGGTACCCTTAATTGTTCAAGAAGGGGTATTTTAGTTCAAAATATAATAAACCCATTTCTATAATCCCCCATCAAAGATTATTTTATAGGGAAGACTTGTAGATATCCCCTTCTGGGCTATAACATACATTGTTCGTTCTCTTGGAGGACAACAATTCAATTGGTGTAAATTTTTCCAACAAGATAATAAATAATTTGGATTGTGCCTTTCAAAGTGATAATTTTAAAAAAAATCATTTTTAATTATATATTAGGTTTATACTATGAGGTGTACCATGAGCTGAGAGAAAAAACTGTTTCCACAATATCACATGAAATCTAATTCAGTGGCCCTTATAGAGCAGGAGGTAGGTTTGAAGTGTACTTCTAAGTCATGAAATTATCATGTTATTAGCTTATTACAATTCAAATATGAAATTAATTGTGTATGTTTCTTTGTAATAAAAAAGAGAATATATGTCTCAATCCAAAAGAGAGGTTGCACTAAATAAATATTGTCCCATCAAGGGCTTTAGGGATTCTCAATATCATAGGGGTGATGATATAGATTTTGGAGTGGTGACATCATTGATAAAGCAAACGAAGATGTGAAGATCTATCTCACCTACTACTAGACATTAGTAAGGCCCTTAAGGCACATCCCTAACCTTAAATCTAGGTTTAAATTTTTAAAAAGCTTACTGAATTTTGATGTAACAAAAAAAATTTGGAATAATTAATGTTTCATGTCATTTCATAGTGGCTTTCAGCATTGACAACATTGCTCATCAGCCTATGCAACATTTACCTCTCATGCAAGGTATTTGACTTCATGTTTCCTATTATGCTATTTTTATATTACATAAAATTCAATATGTTAAATGAAATTTTTATTTGTATGAGAATTTAAGTGTTTGATAGAAATAGAAGGTTAAAATTTTATTACAACACGTCCACCACAACAAAACATATTGACAACTCAGAGTATGGATCCTAAGTCTATTGTCTCTGATCTTCAACTTAACTTAGGTTTAATTTTGATGAAGTTTCTTTATTGATTAGTCATGGCACTTCATATTACAAGGAAATGTTCAGTGAGAAGTAATATGACACCTCCTCCTCCCAAATTGTACAAACTAGGGGAAGAATTTATCAATGGAAATAAGTAGTAGGGGAACAAATTTGGATATAACAACCTCGAAGTTCCCCACTTTTTCTATGTGTGGAATGTTTGGTGGTACCACAAAACTGTTGCAAAACATTGATCTTGATGATAATTTCCTTGAGTGTATTGATTGCATACTTGTAGATAGATTTGTTGTGCACAATATTATTCAGGGATCTCAATTCTAGGATCTAGAAAAAATAGTTGGACTTGGTTCTTCTAGCCTACCACCTCATCCAAGCAATGATGAGGAGAAATCTCTTGATGAATTGACATCCTTTCCATTAAATAATCTTGTTGCAAATTTTTTTTTTGTTTTTTTAGATGACATTCTATAGATTAAGTTTAAAGTTTTAAAATAGTGAGAGATTCATGGAAAGTCTTTAGTAAAATAAACTAATGAACATTATCATAACCATTCCCAAAGATATTATTTATATTCTTTGGTTCAACATGATCAGTGTAAAATTGATGTGTTAGTGAATCAAGCTGAATTGGGATCCATTTATGTGGCAAATCCCTGTAATGATAATATTTTATATATTATGATTAATATATTAGAAAATTGGAATGCAAAGGCACATCCTTATTACAACAGATTGGAAAGAGACCAAAACCTTTGCCACCTTGATAATACAGAGAGGGATAAAGCTTTTGTAAGTAAGTAATTACTTATTTATCCATTTTTATCATAATTTTGTATTTTTTAGATGACCAACTCTATTTTTCAAATTGCAATCAAAATAAAATAACCTCAAGAATGAAACACAAGTATTAAATATTCATTTGGAAAAGGCATGAAAAAATTTAGATGCAACAATTTCATTTAAAGTAAAACTTGTGCTAGTCAACAAATAGAATAACACACTAAGGAGGATAATCAAAGAACATGGAATGGATATATATGTTCTACTGAAGGGAAAAATAGATGCATATCCATCTATCATATTGGTAGGATATGAAATGCATGAAGAAATATCAATAGTTTAAAATATTAATGCTACAACCAAGGATCTTATTAGAGAAGGTGTTTTACATTCAGTTTATAGGAAGGGGGAAGCTGAGACAACAACATCCACATATAAACAACAAATTAAAACTCTTGTCAAATGATATCTATTCAGTGCATGTATCTCTATTTAATGAAAATGGGTCAAGGAATTTGTAATTGATGTTTTTATATATGTTATGTTGAAACTTGAAACTTTGAAAGTTAATATTGTAAATTAAATTTTGAAAATTTAAATATAAGTATTTGTTTCTATTTATTCTTGGTATTTTATCCATGACAAGTTTATTATGTGCATATTTATATAAATTATGTTGAAACTGGAAAGTTTATGTTGTAAATTAAAGTTTGCAAGATTAAATTTAAGTCTCGCTTTCTATTTTATTCATGACAAGTTTATCTATGCATATTTATATATGTTATGTTGAAACTAGAAATTTTATATTGTAAATTAAAGTTTGCAAGATTAAATTTAAGTATTTGTTTCTATTTTATTTTATGCATTTTATCCATTATGAGTTTCTTCTGTGCATATTTATATATATTATGTTAAAACTAGAAAGTTTATATTGCACATTAAAGTTTGAAAATTTAAATATAAGTCTTTGTTATGTTAATTTCTTATATTTACTACTTAATATGTATAGTGATAATATCATAATTCATTGATGTATAATATTGATAACCACATGAAATGATGAAATAATAAATTCATGTTGTGAAATAAATATTTTTCGTATATATAACCTGAATATATTGTTTAACAAAGTTTGAATTTTAAAAAATTGCAATATAACACAACTATTTTAAAATAATTCAATAATGTAATTTATGTATTCTTGCAATTTACATAATAGAAAAAAATTCATCATTTTTTATACAAATAATAATACAAAAATCAATTACAAAATTGAAAGTTGAAGGTTACATACTAATATTCAGGTAGCTGAAACAGTTTTTAAGTAGCACTTTCTTCATAATTATCTTTTGTATGTATTATATCTTATGCAAATAGAGTCAATATCTAGATTAGTTATGTCATTTATTATATTGTAACTCCCCTTCTTTGACTAAGAGAATTCTAAATTTTAAGTGCTCTATCATAGGGAAGTGCATCCACTAGATAATTCAAAATATACATTCTCAAATATGTGTTTAGATTTATGTCCAATCTATTACAAAGTTTTGATTTAACAAAAGATCATGCACTAAAGACTCTTTCATATTCCACAGAGCCCAAAATTATTATTTGGCAGAGTTCATAAAATCAAAAATAATCACTTATATATTGTTGCATGATGGTATTGGGATACAATTTTTTTCCAAAGCCTTGTAATAGCACCATTTTCAGTTGGCTCTTTTAGACACATGTATTGATCAATCATTATGAATCTAAAATAGGTTGACTGTGTTCTCAACAGATCTTTATGCAAAATACCTAGAATTTCAACTCTATTGATATCTATAGACTTCTAAAAATATTTAATAAGAGTTCCCATGTATCTAAGAGATAAATTACCGATTTGTTCTTTACCATCCTCAACTCTCCAAAATATGAGATTGACCACTACCATGGCTTCAAGCAACTCATCCATTTGGAATCATTCTCTAATTTTTGTAAGCAAGCTATCCTTTATCTTTCTCGAATTTATCCATCTTTCCATTAACATGGTTTCATAAAGAATATGTGTTATAAGGACTTCTTCAATTTCTAATCATGCATAATCAACTCATTTTTGGAATGTGTGCATTGGTATTTCATTTTCATTCATGAAGATATAAAGATGATCATGAATATTAAATTTAAAATAGTACTTTGTATCCTTAATATCTATTAAAGTTTTCCAACTAGCAACAATAGGAAGCTTAAAACTATTTTGGCTCAAGTACAAGACATTAAGATATTGACAAACCTGTTTTCTTAAATGTATGAAGTCTACAATATATATAGATCTCTTTGGAATATATTTCATCAAACAATTTATTTCATTCAAAATTAATAGAATACCACATAGTGTAAAAATTATTTTAAAATATAATAAAGGGTAGAATAGATCCTTTGCTTTGTTGACTTCTATATGGTATTTAAATATGAAACCTGCCAGTGATGGATATTCTTTAAAAATTCTACATATAGGCTCATACATGAAAATCCATCTTGTATCATTATATTTTATAATCTTTTTATCATTGGTAATTCCAATTGAAAATTTATGAAACTTTAAAAACTTTTTAGGATTGATTAACATATAAGCATGTAAATCATAGATAAATTCCTCTATTTTTCCAACATTTTCAAATGTACTTACAATTTTGTATGCAAGATTCATTATGTGGGCCATGAAATGAATTAAAATCATATATGGGGTGATTTTTGTCTATAGTCAAACACACAAACTATTTATGTTCCCCTACATCACTGTTTCACCATCAACTCTTACACATACCAGCTTCGTAGCTATAGCATAATCATCCATCCCAACAATATCCTTCAAATTAGAAATAACTAATTTGAAAAGGTTTTATACATTATAATTTTCAACCATTTTATGTACAACTAATAGATGAGGTGTCGTTAAATTATTCTCAAAAGTGTATACATGGATACAAACCCATGTCGTGTTGTCCTCTTTTATGACCTCATCAATGGACATTAATATAAAACATACATTTTTAACTTTTTCTTTCAAATATTCCTTCTCAATCATTGTAAGACATTTTTCCATGTCCCAAACACTACCATCTAACCAATTTGATTATGGAATGTTATAAAGTACATTATGTTAAAATAGAGTTTTATAAAACAAAAATTTAGATATAGGTCTACCTTTTTTTAGAATATGATAGATCATTGAGATCTATATATTTTTTATATGCTAATTCAACTGAATAACGTTTCCTATTTGAGTTGTAATTATTTATCCTTTCTCAACAAGATGTCACATATGTTTCTAATTTTTTTCATACTCTACTACATATATAACATGCATGCATTCACTGGCATCTTTCCATCTATGAGTATTTTAAATTTGTCTGTGTTTTTCAACGAACATATAAACTTTGCCATAGTATTTATCGATTGTGTCCAAATTAAGTTGCATTTTGTGATCCTTTCCTAATTTCCAAGAACATATTGTGTATTTACATTTAGTTGGGGTATCGACACTATTTTTTGGCTCTAGTGGTTCAATGAAAGGAAATTTTGTTGCCTAGTCAAACTTAAAAGACATTCTATTTATCCATTTGATTCTCTTTCTTTACACAAATACCTAAGTGATTTTATCTATTGTATTGATCTCATCATCTAAAATGTCCTCAAATCTTCTCTTCATTGGTAGAAATTGGGGATTTTTATTTACCATGAAAGTTGTTTTATGAGATGTAAAAGTTTCTTTTAATGTTTGTATCATATCATCTGGTTTGTCATTCATAAAAGCGATGCCATATTCAAGTATGTCTTCAAGTGGTGGCATGTTACCATCAATAATATCTTCAAATGGTGAAATAATATTGTGATTCAATTTCTTATTTAGAAAACCATATTAAGTGGAGGGATCTACATGTATAAATTTTTTCTATTATCCTTCAAATGTTAAATAATAGTTATTACAAATATATTAAATTCTATAAATCATTTAATACCTATATTTTATGTGAGTACAGGTTGAATTTTCATGGTTGTTCTTATTGGCTACCCAAAATAAGATAATATGCTCTTTGTCATTGATAAATTCCCTAATTTATTACCTTTATCACAAGATGAAATTGCATAATTTTTATGCTAGACAAGTTGTGGCCTACCACTTCAATACTATGCAATTGATAGTCCTTTCTATGTGGTCATTGGTTAGAGTCCCCATAGATGCCAAGAACTTCCAATCAATTTATGTCTTTTTCCAACACTTGTAGATGTTTCCTAGTCCCCATTGATGCCACCCATTCTTCCTGATCATCGAAAAAATCTTGTAGATAATGTCTAGACTTTTTAGACATTGTCCAGTCTATCTAGTCATCATATAGATTATATGAATAATATCCAAAGCCTATGGATGTCATCTAGGCTATTTAGTCACTGTCTAGACCATGTGGATGGCATACAAATTTTGTGGATGTCATCTAGTTAGTTTGGTTATTGTCTAAAGTCTATGGATGATGTCTAAAACTTGTGGATGTTGTCTAAGCTATCTGGCCACTATCCAAACTCTATGGATAGTGTCCAAACCCTGTGGATGCCATCTAGGCTATTTAGTCACCATCTAGAGTCTATGGACAATGTTTAAAACCTATGGATGTCATCAAAGTAGTTTAGTCACCATCTAGACTCTATGGATAGTGTTTAGACCCTATGGACACCATTCAAGTAGTATGGTCACCGTTTCGTCTCTATGGATAGTGTCCAGACCCTATGGATGCCATCCAAGCTATCTAGACATCATCTAGAATATGTGGATAATGTCTAGATCCTACTAAAACCATCTAGGTTGTGTGGTCATTATTAAGGCTTGGTGAATGATTTCTAGATCTTGTAAACATCATCTAGTCTATCTAACCATCATCCAAATGTTGTAAGCTATGTCTAGGCCCTATGGATATTGATTGATCCATCTACATGTTGTCCATACCTTTTGGATAATATCCAGACCCTATGGATGCCTTCAAATTTTGTTCACTATCTACAACCTATTATCACCACCCTATCATTGAGTTCATGTAGTATTTCAAGGATGGTTGAATTTATAATCTCAATCATCTATGAAATATATTAGATTTAGATATGTTTTATATGATGTAGAATAGATGTTGGTGAAATAGGGCTAAATGTCCTTCTATGGCATGGTGATTTAAAGTCAAAATAATGGAATTAGTTATCCACGATAGGAGAGATGACCTCTAAATTGTATATACAAATCAATTTTTTTGGTGAGCTAACACTCTTTCTAGGTTTAAAAAATTAACCAAATCTAGATTTCAAAAAATGGAATATTCGTGAATTAATGAAGATTTGCTACTAAAAAAATTTGTGAGTAAGTAAATCTTCTTTCTATAAAAAATGTGTTTTTATCATCCTTTATTGTTTTAGTATTATAATGCCTAATATCATATTAAAAATAAAAATATAATACATAAGGTTACATGGTAATGTGGCTAGAGAAATCATGGCCCAAACTCCACGTTAGGCAAAGAAATTGGCTCAAAACACTAGCAAACTATTAGATAGAACATGGAAAGAGCAACTATAAATAACCTAAAATATAGTCAAGCACATGTCGCCACCTCAAGAGGTAGAGGCAGAGGGTCATCCTTAGGAAGCACCAAATAGCCAGGTGATTCCACATCTAGGATCTTCGAAGCAATCTAGCCATTAAGGGGTTCATCATGTATAGTGATCATCCAACCATCAATGGGTTGAGAAAGAATAACAACACTTGCCATAGACCACTAAGCAACACCAACATCATATTTATATAAAATCACTCTAACCACCCATTAGGGGAGGGTAAGGTAAAAAGTGGCCACTATTATGGGACTGACTTCTACTTTGGCATCTCCTAGGAGGAGGTGGTGAGGGCTTACAGGGTGGGCTATCAAGTGTAACTCTACTCATAGTGCACAAGGCACTCCATAGTTATTGAGGAGATCCTTTAGGTGGTGTAGGTCCAGTGCCATCTTCTCCACTTGATCCTAGATCTGAAAGTAAATTAAGGAAATAAAAATGACCTTTTGAGTAACAGAGAATGAAATTCCACAATACTTATGATTAAAAATAACATTGTTTTTGGCTTTCCAAAGTTGAAAGAGGATGATAGCATGAAAAACCTACCAAAAAAAAGTAATAGAAGCTGGTCAGTTTTAATAATCCCCAAAAAGCACCTGCCACCAAAAAAAAAGGCTCAAGATGAAAGGGTTGAAATAACGAGTAGATCCAATGCCAAGCAGATTGGGCTTTAGGACAAAACTAGAATAGATGCTTGAAATATTTAGGCCACTTGTAATATGGATAGAAGGGTTTGAGAATGTGGAGGTGGAATAGTCTCTCATCAAGGTGGAGTGCCTAGTAGATTAAATACCAAAGAAAATGAGCCAATTTGAGATCCAAACTAGGGTACCACACATGTTTCAGATAGGCAATCCAACTCTTGGGAGAGGACTAAAGGCCCCATCATCTATTGAGCTTGTCAAGAGATAGGGATAAGGAACTAATCACTTGATATAGAAGCCCATGAGAGTAGACTTTAAAATGTGTATCATAGTTATGTCTCCAATTTTTCCACCAAGCTTGAAGAGGTTAAAGGCCAAGCTTATAAAGTATAACATCAAGAAGAAATTCTTGAATGCGAAGGATGGAAGGTAAGTCAGCATTATTTAATTAAAATTTGTTTTTCAAATTAGGCTAGGGGATCTAATCTCTAGAATTAAACAAATCAAGAATAGTGTGAATTCATTTATGGAATAATTATAGTGCTTTAATATTAGGCAATTCAACTAGCGGAATAGAAGAACTAGTGATAATAGGATACCACCATCAGCTATGATCATTAAATATAAACCTGTGCAAAATCCATCCCCTACCCACTTCAAGTGGGGTTTGACTACTTAGAAATCCTTAAAAATACTTTTGACCACAAAGGAACCTATAATCTTAAATGACCTTGTAGTGATGAGAAGGTATTGAAAACTAATATTCTACCAACTAGTTTTGCCATGGGGAGAATCTGAAGAGATGCAGTGGTAGAGGAGTATTTTTGAAGACTCATTTCCCTTAATGGCTTGAACAACCCATTTATCACAAAAAGCCATACTTTAATAATAAATGTCAATTATGCCCATGCCATCTTTGTCATAAGGAAGATAACAAATATCCTAGGCCACCCGATGAAAACCCCAGGCCTTATTAGAATTGGCCTAGAGGAAATCATGAAGAAGCTTGGCTAGATTATCATAAGAGGCTTTTGAGGGGACCCAAAAAAAGGAGTAGTATACATGAGTGGCCTCCAAAATATTGGTGTGAATCTATAACTTGCCAGCTATAGATAGGGGCTTAGTGACTAATATTCAATTTTCCTTTCAATATTATTGAGGACATATTGCTAAAGCTTAGAAGTTGAGATGCCAAAAGCAAAGAGGATTCCCAAGAAATTAAAATTTTCTCCTTGAGTGATCCAATGCCAATTAAATTTTTTGAGCCACTCAGGGACCGACATCATGCTTTGCTAGAAGCACTAGAGTTTCCTCCATTGAATGATGGATCTTGAAGCCAAACAAAAGGTGTCTAGACATTACATAACTTCAATAAAAGTGGCCTCTTGATATTCAAACATGAGAAAGGTGTCATCTAAAAAGTGGTCATTGATAAGATGAGAGGTGCGTTAGGCCAAAACAATGCCACGAACAAGCCTTTGTGAGGTCCTAGAAGACAAAAGGTAACCCAATGCTTCAATATTAAAAACATAAAGTGTTGGAGCAAGGAGTAACCCTTGTAAAATAGAGTGTTAGAGTTATATCTCTAGGGTCTAATAACCATTAATAATGAGGTAGGTAGAGGCATCATCAAACATGGTATGCATAGCCCCAAGAAAATAGGGACCAAATCTAAGAACCTTGAGTATGGAAAGAAGAAAGTGCCACTCGATCTTGTCATAAGCTTTTTCAAAATCCATCTTTGGAAAAAATAACTCTCTATAGAGAGGAATGAGCCTAGGCCATGCCCTCCCAAGCTAAAATAAGATTATCCAAGATATACCTCCCTCTAATTAAACTTTTTTATTCTATTCTAATAATGACATGTAGGATTAGTCAAACAGAGTTGGCAAGGGCTTTGGCGAGGATCTTGTAAGCGACATTTAATAGGGTTATCAATCTCCAAGTAGTGAGAAGCTCAAGATCCTCAGCTTTGGGGATAAATTTGATATTTCCTTGGTTGATCATGGGGCCAAGAGATTGACTTTTAAGGGCCTCTTTATAGACCTGCAAGAAATTAGGGCTATTGAAACCCCAAGTGGATTTGTAAAATTCATAAGAAAATCCATTGAGGTTGGGGGATTTGTCATTGTGCAGTCATATAAAATTTGACAATTGGTACCTTGATTTTAGCTTGTGACACTAAACCCATAGGTCCCTATTGCTTACTCTCATGACCCTTATAGACATCTTTTCACTTATTCCTAGTCATCCATAGCCTTCTAGGCAATGATTTCACCTCCTCTAGGATATTTTTCCTGTGATAATTCCATCCCCTAAGTCCCTAACCCTTAAGACAATAGCACCTAACTTGGACTATAGTGACATACCCTAGGGTGTCTGAGTTTGATGCT
Organism: Torreya grandis; assembly: GCA_037957365.1. NCBI lineage: Eukaryota > Viridiplantae > Streptophyta > Pinopsida > Cupressales > Taxaceae > Torreya > Torreya grandis. Next base: position 1,440,820 of record JARHVA010000359.1, read on the forward strand.
CCTATCTTATCACATTTTGGGCTTAGATGACAATTTTCTCCTGATTCCTCTTCCTCATTATGTTAGCCTAACATGAATACATTTGACCCATGACCAATAAATCTCTATAAAATCCCATTCAAATTTCATTTATAAGGGGTTGGAAAATATCACCAAACAACCAAGAATACAAGCAAGACTACTCAGGTATATTTCCCTATTCTCTACATACATCAATCCAATACAACCACAAGCTTATTCAAACCCTTAAACCAGTCCCCAAACACCTCAAGAACACCCAATTTTAGCATTTTACATCTTCATATACACTATTTCACAAAGCACATCAAGTGAGAGAGCTATATATGGCTTGATCCCTCTTCAGAGTATTGGTATGTAGGCAGTGTACCCATACAAGGGGTGTGAATACATGTTCAGTGCATCTTACACACACTAACCCCCCTCTTTCTCAAAGTTTGTTAAAGAATAATGAAGTATAGGGTTTGAAGACTAAATCAGATCTACAAGAAGTTCTACAGACATCCAACATCCAAAATTTCACAAGCAAGCTCAACAAGGATAGTGAACAAAACCTAGAAAACTCAGGTTTGTGGAACAATAATGGTAGAAGAGAACTATAGCGTCGGACCCCAGGGTGTCTTATTTTGGTGTTTCTATCCTTTCACAAAAGTAAAGCTAGATCCTGAATTATGACACTATCCCAATCTTATATAACAAATTCTAAACCATGTCTTAGCCGTCTCAATCCATTTTAAGTTAAGTAACATTTCTCCTAACTTATTACTATTTTTAGAAAGGTTTAAATTACAATTAAATTATACAAATCAATAGATTAATTATTTCAATATTATTTACTAATTGAACTAATTCAAACCCTTAACTAAATTAGGAATAATACTACAATATTCCTAAAAAATTTAAACTATTAGGTGAACCCGTATTACTTCATTTACACATAAAAACCCTAAAAACCCTAAGGTAAATTCCTTGTTGATTTTTAAAATATTTTTTTGATTTTTTACTTACCTATTTAAATAAGAAATTCAATTTAATTTTTAAAATCCATAGTAAATTTAAAAAATTATTTTTCTTTCAAACCCTAGTTACATATACTAGGCACCTTTAAATCAAGAATTTTATAACTTTTACCTACATATTTAAAGAGGAAATTCACATTAAATTTTTAAAATTCCTTAGTAATTTTTAAAATATCATTTTTCAAAACCCTAGTTGCATATACTAGGTCCCTTTGTTTGCTTGAGGTATCACCTTACATCTAAAATCAGATTCCACATAAAAACAAAAATGGATCTCACTTATTTACACATATTTCTTGCATTTCTTACAAATAATAAGGAGACCATACTCGGTCCTATCATGTACATGAATGATGAAGTTTACCATATGTTAGTACAAAGTTTCATTCTTTACATTTCATGCTTACTTTTCATAATATGTGATGGTATTAAGAAAGTTATTGTCAAACATAGTAAGATCCCTCTCCTTCAAATAAATGTTTACTTGTATTTAATACAAGGTTTCATTACTTATTTTCTATCTCTCATATTGAAAAAAAATCAAGTTTATCTTTCTAAACATATTAGAAATATCATATCACATATCAAACTTTTTTATGCATTCGTGCACAATTTTATGCTCTTTATACCTTGCTTTCTCTCTCTCATGTGGAATAATTTTCAAGACTTTCTTTCCAAACATATTACAAATGTTATGTTACAAATCAAAGTTTTTTCCGCATTAGTTCAAAGTTTCATACTCTTTGTCCCATGTTTTCTATCTCTCATGTGGAATGTTCTTTATACTCATACTACTATACAACTTGTAACTCCAATTATATGCATTTCATCCTTATACATGGTTTCTACCTAGATGTGTCTAACTCTTTGAATACTTTTGAGTATCTACATAAGCTAAAAACCACTTGTCAAGTTTCAATTTCATATCTTATGCACAGGAAAGAATTTCCTTCTCTTCCTCTCCCCCAAGAGGGTGATAACTACATTCCCTCTAATCAGGTCCATGATATCACCCCTCCAAAAGGTGATGCAGCTTATACTATTATTCCTAATGCATACATTCAGCCTATAGCTTATTCACACTGTCTTCAACATATGTGCTTACTTATTCAATCGAAAGCAACTAGCGTTTGCACTTGTGAGACTTTAAGGGATCAAATCACTAGTATGAGCAAGTTAATTTCAGATATACAAATGTAGAATCAACTATTACATGAAAGTATCACAACATTATAAAATTAGAATATAGTAAAAAACCTTCAAAGGCACCCTAGTGTCAATCATGTATATACACCTTCACCTAGTCAATTGGTTGCAAGCAATGTTACATATCAAAACAAGAAATCAAAATAAAGTAACTCTATAACTAGTGATTCAAAAATCATTCAAAGATAAAATAAGAGTTCAAGTGAGGTACTAAGGGAAATGATTAAATCTCAGTTGATCAAACTATCTCCTCTACATCTAGTGAGAAGATCTAGATATTATTGTACATATCATAGAATGCATGGGCACCACATAAATTCATGTTTGGAATTAAAAAAACATATACAACAAATAATTACTAATGAGAACCCTATATAAGGTAAATCAGTCAAGCAATACATAGTGACACAGGAACACATTCACAAAGGGTCAAATTTAGAAACAGTACAAAAGTGGTTACCAAAGCATAACTCAGAACAACAAAAGGATTGAAAAGCAAAATCAGAGTAAGAAACAATACCAACAGCACGTGTAAATCATGAAAAAGATGCAAATATACATCTCTAAAATGAGGCTCGAATTTCAAAGCAGTATGGGTTTGGTCAAAAATATCTACAATAGTATGATTATAAAGGTCAAGGGTTGGGCAAGTATGCTCAAGGCATCACTACTCCTATTCTATCAGTTGATAATGTTTGTCACCAAGGTTTGGGATTTATTGAACATCCTAAGGCAAATCATTCACACACATAGTTTATCAAAGAAAAAGATCCAAATACAATTAAAGTCAATTTTTAGCATTCTATTAGTTCAAAATCAAGATGATAATGATGAGTGGAATAATACAGGGTATTATGGTTTCCAAGATACTGATAATGACTTTGAATATTCAAAATCATATTCACAGTCATTCCCTCATGCTTCAAAATCATGCACGATTCCTTTGTTTGATACACGACATCATGATAGGGAGTCTCTTATGAGACTCAATAGTTAGTATCATTTCTTCTTAGTCTTTCTTGTACAAAGTCTCCTATTTATTGATTGTACATAGATTCTTTCAATTTATTGTACATAGTCTTTTTATGATTGATTGTACATAGCTTATATGTCAAAAATACAAAAACATTCAAATATGTCAAAATACCAAAAACAACATAACATTCCAAAAATAAAAAAACAATATAAAATGTCAAAAATATAAAAACATTCAAATATGCCAAAAATACCAAAAACAATACAAAATGTCAAAAATAGAAAACATTCAAATATGTCAAAAAAATACAAAAATAATACAAAATGTCAAAAATACCAAAAACATTTCAATTGTATGCATTATCCATGCTTTACATTTATATTACCATGCTAGACTTACATTTTTTGTTCTATGCTATTGTATGTCGATTTGTCTACATTACCATGCTTCATTTGATCTTTTTTGAGTGTGTGTAGTGATATCTAAATCCTTGATTGACTCACTCTACCCATTGAGGGGGAATCCTAATTCTACATTTGAGACACACACACACACACACACACACACACACACACACACACACACACACACACACACACACACACACACACACACACACACACACACACAGGGGCATCTTGTACATGACCACACCATCTAAGTTATGTCATTCCTACACTACATACGCTAGTTATCATGTTGATGTACATTACTTACTAGATTACATAGATTAATCTATCGACATTCACTAGTATATAACACTTATGTATTTCTTAGCATATACCTAATCTTGTACTCCATGTCTTGCATACTTTCACTTCTTGCTTTGATTACTTAGATGCGATTGTGTTTCTAGTATATTACATGCCTTCCTTTCTTGCTTTGCATACCTAGATGTGATTGCATTTCTCAATTCCTATTTTATCTCATATATGTGCCTTAGGACATTTGTTAATGTCCTTTGCTTCTATTCTTTTGCGAGCCTTAGGATATTTGCCAATGTCATTTGCTTGTACTCTTCTATGTGCTTGTGGCCCTCATTCCAACCTTGCTTGTTTTCAATTATATGTGTATGTGGCATTTGAACATGCCTTGTATATTTGTTTTTAAGTTTAAGTGACATGTGCCCATATCCCTTATTTTCTTGGCCCCTTAGCCACTCTTTTATGCTTCTTTATTCTTACCTTGTGTGTTTGTTACTTGATTGCTTTTCAATTGTTTGCAATGGCATGATCCACATCATTCATTACCTTGCTTTCTTAGATGACATGATGGACATTATGATCCATCCCTCCTTAACAACTAACAATTAACCAGACTTCCAATTCTAGTTTATTACATTGCACATGTTATTACATTGTTATATCTATCTAGGCATACCCCTGTTGATCTAATAATCTCCATTACAAACTATGCTATATCTTGAGACATCATCTCAATTATCATTGATATATCATGTATTTTCATAGCATAACACATTGTAGGGATCTTTCTTCTAAGGATAGTCATTGCAGGGTCTTCATTCCTACCCTCAAAAGAGGGGGTAACAAATAGGGGTTTTGTCATAGAGATCAGAGCTCCTATCGATCAAAAAATTAGCTTTCAGAACACCCGTAATGGTATCCAAACTTTAAACCAAGTAGAACAAGCCAAGAAAATGGTGAAAATTATAGAATAATCATCAAAATCAGCTCAGGACAATAGTGCCAAGATTGGACTATAATGTTGGATAGTAGGGTGTCCAATTTTGATGCTCCTATCTAAATAGAAAAAAAACCAAACTTTTTAGAAATAGATAGAAAGGTAAGTATAATTATAGTTTTGTCAGCAATAGTTTAGTTCAAAATCAACATTTTTAGTATAGTTTTTCTTAGAGAATCTAGATATAGGGTGTATCATGCACGACATGATGGATCTCACTTCCAGTTTTAAATGAGGCAGTTGGTATAACTTTTAAATAAAAATCCATGTTTCAGACACTAGTATTTGGGGGAAATGTGCATGACACATTTGACTTTTTTTCTTTCTAAGTTTAGTATATTATCTAGAGATTCTCAGTATTTGCATGCCTTATTCCATCTGTGGGTGGTTAGCATCATTTTTGACTGGCTTTCACATAAGCCTACTACCTAGTTTAAGAATGGCTTTCATACAAGCCTAATCTCCACCATTTTTTTATGTTGACCAAGAGTGGTCTCGTTTATAGCACATATTCAACTATCCATGCCAAATTTTTAGATTATAGTACATTCATTGGCTTCAGGAGCCATCTCATATGACACATATTTCATATCGGTATCAATTCATAGCTTCACTTCATGGGGCGATGATGGAGTAGAAGGACTAGCTAGCCTTTGTATTCTTGAGCCACCTACTCAGAGGGATTGGATACATAGTCTAAACATCGATTAACACACACATGATCACATAACTTCACTTAGTGGATGATTTTGGAGTCAAAAGGCTAGCCTTTGCATTCTTGATCCACTCTCAAGGAATTGAGCACTCAGCTCCATTCATGATATTACTCTTGGTATAACAAATACCCAATATTACTCAGCATCATCCAACATCACTCAGCATCAAAACAAGCTTTGTATTAGTTCGCATACTGAATGAGGTGTATTTATTCCTTTCTCTTCCTCTCTCTCTTACCTAACTTTGTACATTCTTATTTTATATATAGTGTATCTAGTAAGAACTGATCTACTCTTTTTTTCTATTACAGATTTACACTTCACAACATGCTCTCTCTATGCAAACCCAACATCACATAGCTTCATGAGCTTCACTCTTATAGGTAAGTTTAGATACACTTTTTATTTTTCCTTTATCCTAGTATTCTGCTTTGCTGCATCACTAGAATAAAGGGGGGCAGGGGGTAAATGTAATCATATAAAATGTGATAATTGGTAGCTTGAGTGTGGCTTATGACACCAAACCCATAGGTCCCTCTTGCTTTCTCTCATGACCCTTCTAGACATATTTTTGCTTATTTTTAGTCATTCATAGCCTTCTAGATAGTGATTCCACCTCCTCCAGGATACTTTTTCTATGACGATTCCATCCCCCCAAGTCCTGCACCCTCAGTACAATAGCACTCAACTTGGACTATAGCTCTGGACCCTAGGGTGTCTGAGTTTAGTGCTCCTATCTAATCACATTTTGAGCCCAGGTGACTGTTTTCTTTCGATTCCTCTTCCTTATTAGGTCAGCCTATCACGAATGCATTCGACCAATGACCAATAGATCTCTATTAAAACCAATTCAAAGTTTATTTAGAAGGGGTTGGCAAATATCATAAAGCAAGCAAGATTATAATTAAGACTACTTAGGCATATTTCCCTATTCTCTGCATACAACCATCCAATACAACCACAAGCTTATTCAAAATCTTACACCAGTCCCTAACCACCTCAAGCACACCCAGTTTTGGTATTTTGCATCTTCATATACACTATTGCATAATGCACATCAAGTGGGAGAACTAAAAATGGCTTGATCCCTCTTTGGAGTATTGGTATGTAGGTAGTGTGCCCACACAAGAGGTGTGGATACACGTTCAGTGTATCTTACATACACAAACCCCCCCCCTCTTTCTTAAAGTTTGTGAAAGCATAATGGAGTCTAGGGTTTGAAGACTAAATTAGTTATACATGGAGTTCTATAGACATCCAACATCCAAAATTTCACAAGCAAGCTCACATAGGGACAATGAATAAAACCAAAAAAACTTATGACTCTGGGATAACATCGGTAGAAGAGGACTATATCGTCAAAACCTAGGGTGTTTTATTTCATTACTCCTATCCTTTCACAAAATGAAAGCCAGATCTTGATTTGTGACACTGTCCCAATCCTATACAATAAATTCTAGATCATGTCTCAGTCATCTCAGTCCAGTTTAAGCTAAGTTAAATTTCTCCTCACTTATTACTATTTTTAAAGAGGTTTAAATTATAATAAAATTATACAACTCAGTATCTTAATTATTCCAATACTATTTACTGATTTAATAAACTCAGACCCTTAACTAAATTAGGAATAATACTCCAATATTCCTAAAAAAATTAAATCACGTTGCTTATATAGTTCAAAGCATTTGTAAGCTCCTATAGGGTGAGAGGGGCATCACATAGCTACTTATCCACATGCTTGAGCTTGTAAGGCACCACTTTGAGGTAATTTTGAAGAGCATGGGACCTTTCAGTTGTAAATGAATGGGCATCAAAAACCTACTGGTAATGCTCTAGAAAGGTCAAAGAGAAATCTGCCTGAGAGGTGAGTTGAGATTGAGCCACTTGAATGGCTTTAATTTACATTTTGTCTAGTGGAAGCATAAAAATAACCCACATTCTAAGTGGAATAACACTTCTATTTATACATGGGACAATCAATACTAATGCACAATTATGTTGCTTTAAGTGATGTGTCTAGGAAACAACCAACTTCAAGAAATGAGGGTGTTAGCACTGAATATGGTTGGAAATATGTAAGTGGGAGTGATAATGGTTGGAGAGTTGCTAATGAGGCATGAGATAATTTTATTTCCCATGATGAACTTGATTTTATCCTTATATTTAGAAGAAAATGGAAATTAATTGATACTCATAAAAAATTGTACATTATTCAAATTGATTATAAAATATATAATTGTATACTATTGATAAAATATATAATTTTATTGGTTGTGTTTTATGGTTTTTTTATATGAGATTTTAAATATTCATTTCATTGCATTTTATGAAGGGGAAGCACCAAATCATCCAAAATATCAATTGGAATAATGCTTTTCTTTATACATGGATCAATCTAGACTACTAGGATTTTGCTGCTTTAGGTGACGTGTCTATATCCCAACCAACTTCAAGCAATGAGGATGCTAACAAGGGATGGCTGGAAAGATTAGACTAGTAATGCTAATAATTGGAGAGATGTTCATGAGTCATGGGATAATGTTGTTTCCCCTAATGACCTTCATGCATTCTAGGGTTTTTCACTTCATTATCGTGTTACTTTATTATTACATTTAATCTATTATTGTGTCATTAGATGCTTATCTTATTATTGCATTCAAATTTCTTAATGTTTCATTATTAGATATTTTTTAATTTTATGTATCTAGTGTTCTAGTTAACATTAACAAATTTTATAATTATTAATAATAATTAACTAAAAACCATTTTTTAATATTTAATTTTAATTGATTAAAAAATCATTTTTAATATAATTTAAAAAATTAATGTTGACATTAAGTCTCATTTTAAAATGACCTAGTGTTGCACTTTAATTTGGACCTAGAGTTGTAATTAAAATCAACTTTAAGTTAAATCTAGTGTCGCAATTAAATTTGGACCTAGTGTCACACTTAAAGCCACCTTGAGTGACATATATAAAATAAACTTGTGAAATAATTAGAGTCACGTTTAGGGAAGCTTTCAAATTCATTATTTGAGTGCAAGGAAGTCTTTGAATAAGGGTACACAAGAAGAATAAAGATTTTGAATGCGCTCTTCATGATTTGGAACTACTCCCTATGCATTTCTCTCTTTCAATGCTTGAAGTCAGGGAGATCCATGTGCTCTGAATCACATGCCATGGTGGTGTGATGACGTATCTTTATATGGGGGTACATATTGGGAACCCTTTATAGTCACAAATAAACACTTGGATGATGTGTGTACCCATATTTCTATAGACCCCAAGATTGAAAGATGAGTCCCCACCATGTGGCTTCTCCTCACATTTTTCGTTGTTAGGTTGAGGCTTTAAGTGAAATATTGAATTTTATTTTTGAGGTGAAGCAAGATTGCACCATGCAGTGTCATCCTACTCATCTGCTAGCCTAGAGCTTTGACATCTTTCTGGGTTCCATGGATATCTTTTGGATAGCGAGGCTACATGATTGTGCCACATGGCATCATCCTGCTAACCTACTATCCTAAAAGCTTTGAACTTGTATTGATGATTTCAGGATGTTGAGATTACAACACGTGGAAGCATCTCACTAACCCACTTGCTTGTTACTTTGATGATGTCATTGCCTTTTTAGGAAACTTCTTGAAAATCAACTAAGCTTTTTTGTTGTTTGAGCCCTGCAGACTCCAAAAGTGCTCTGTGTTTATCAGAAATGTTGAAAGGGAGGCTGGGAAGACTATTATGTGCTCATAGTCTCCTTAAAACATCTAAGTGTTGAAACTCATATGGGTCTGACCTCATACTCATTTTATTTCCACTAAATTGACTGAACTTCGAGAACTTGTTGGTGATCCAAAGCCTTGACTTGAATTGGACCTTCCCCATAGTGACAAAAAATGGTCAACACTTTTCACATTAGGTTTATTCCCTCCTTCAATATGAAACAATACATTTTCATAGGACGTCGAGGTTGCCCAAAAATACGTCATTTTATTTGACTCTTAACAAATACGACATAATTTAAAAATGACTTTTTTCACATTTTTAAAACTTTTGATGACCAAATATTGATTTAACAAGACAACAAAAAACTATGACCATTTAAATTTTTAATGACATTTTAAAAAATTTGACTATTTATTATTTTAGTGTTTTATGGTTATTAGTGTCAAAAGTAGTTTTTAGTATATATAAAATCAACATTTAAATAATCAAATATTATCTAAATGCTAATATCCAAATTAGCAAACTAAAAACTACTTTTGACACTAATAACCATAAAACACTAAAATAACAAATAACTTAAATAATATCCAACATATAGAGCTTTTGAATCCAAATAAAATATCTAAATCCACACATCACACCACTAGTGAGAGACGAAGCACTTTGGAAGACAATTTACATGCGATGGGAAAAGAGCACGTACCATGCGGTTAAATTTTTGAAGTAACAGGTCGATTCGGTAGCAGGTCAAAATCGGTTTGGCTCATGAGTGTGTTGGGTGTAGCTCATGGAAGGAGCTTGACTATGATGAGAAATTTGAGACGTCGACACAACAGGGACAGTGAAAGAATTTTATGCGATAGAGAATCTGAGATGAGTGAAAATATGAGTTGAATTCTCTCATGTAAAATAACAAGGACACAATGAATAAACAATCATCAAACATGAATAAATAATATCATGCAGTTATATTAATATTTAAACAACTTTACCCATGGTACTAGCATCCTTAGGGGTGAAGGACTGAATGACTACCCCTTTATTCTTGCATTAAAAAGATCAACTTTGCTTTCATACCATATAATGAGTTTAGCCCATATTTTCACTATTTTGATACACAGAAATCACATTCCATTATTCTTATTACATTTATTCGTACCATTATATAATTATATAGGAAATGTTTTTCTTATAATCTAGAAGATTCTTCTACATGTAATATCTTCCCAATTTTCTTAATAATACTTTTTAACATTATCAATCTATATGCATGAACTTGTTGTAATTCACAACACAATTAATTCAAAATATAATATTATATTCTACTAAATCATGTAAATACTAAATTCCTAATAGAAAAAAGACTTGAAAAATGTTGGTTGGTAGATGTAGATTATGTTGAGGAGTTCTCTCATAAATGTGGTTATTTACTTATTGGTAATTTATTAGAAAAAGGTTCATAGGAATTCAGTTGCTAGTAATCAGTAGCTTAATATCAAAACATCATTCAAGACTAGTGAAGATGTGTAAGGATTAAACCACTTTAATTTTAGAAGATTTTGGTTAATTTCTTTTCAAAAAAAGATATTTGAATATATAGAAAATCTAAAAACAAAAAAAAATCTTAATTTTTTTAAACTTTTATGTTAAGGCAATTTCAATTAGCAAAATCTCTATAACATTTGAGTTTTCATTATTCATGTCCATGAAGACAATGTTTGATGAAAATAGATAGAAAGAAAATAACTTTCACCCTAAATATTATTTATGACTTTAATTTGGCATATGTTATTCATGATAAAAAAAATTATAATATCCATTTTAATATTTTGATTTAAAAAAAAATCAAGCATTGATTTTGTAGTGAACATAAGAAGGTTGAAATTTATTAGTATCGAGATCAAGTCTTACTTTAATTTTATTTTCTTATAACAATAATAATTCAATTGTACATACATATACATTATTTATATATGTTTTTTTTTTTTTCTTTATTATTTATTTGTTTGTGTTGGGTGATTTTTAAATGATCTACAAATTCACGCATAAATTAGTCTTTGAGGTGTTTCAATTGATTCTTTTCTAGAAATTTTATTCTTTGTGATATGCCTTCCAACTCATCACACTATAATTACCAAAGAAAGTAAAAATAATAATCTTACCTCTATAAAAAACTAACATTATTAATAAAAAACTTTACTACACACATAAACCAAATAAATTGTCAAAAATAATTACATTGAAAAAATCACAAAATAAAAATCAATTTATTTTTAAAGATGCCTAAAATGGACTCCATTATCGAATATGCATAAAATGACCTTGTTGAAAATCATTTAAATCTATTCAAGCATATACAATTTCAAGTTTTAAAGTTAAATTTGGTAACTCCCACTAGAATTATGTTATTGTGGCCTTTTTGAATATGCATAGAGATCATCAAAAGTTTTTGAGGTTATGTGCACGTTGTTAGGCATGTATATAAAACACTAAGGTTAAAAATGAATTTTTAAAACTATTTTTTATCTTTTATATTTTACGGATATTTGAGTTAGAACTTCGTTATTTATATTTATATAAAAATTGTATAGTCAAAATTATCAGTGTTAAAAATTTATTCAAGAAAATGTTGTGTTCTATATGATATGCATGGACACAATATTTATAAACAATCTTATCAGTGACTTTTAATATAGTTGTTTGCATTAAATCTTTTCTATATTGTTTATGTATTGTTGTATATATAAAAATATATTTTTTTTCAATTAAAAAAAAAAAAAAAACATTTTATAGAAAATTATGAAATAAATATATTTTGTTTGAATCTAATAATATATTTTCAACCAACTTCTTAAACCATCACTTGATACTTTATTAACTTCATCAACACATAAATATATTTTACTATAATTCATTGTAATTAATTTATATTACAAAATTATACCATAAAATCTATTCACAATTGTTTTATCTTTACACTCTTTATTATATTTATTTAAATTTAACTCAAAACTTAATGAAAGATACTAAAATGAACAAAATAGACCCCTCAAGTATTGAATCCTATGCATATATTTCTATCAATAATTTCTTTCTCTTCTTTTTTTTCTTTTCCTATATCGAATCACATTGTAACATATATGTGCCTCCTATTTGACACATTGTCATAGAGTTAGGAAATCATTATATTTATAAAATATTATATCCTATTTCACGACTTCCAAGAAGATACTATCAACTTCGATAGGAGAGTTGACATTTCATGACCTTCCTCACTTAATTCTTGACATTTATATTTAACATTTTTACATCCTATCAAATAAATTTAACATGAACGCATAGGCGATTTACTTAATTTGAGTTATCAAGCCTTTATCATAGAATAATTCAAAAACAGGAAATTAAGGAAAACATTAAAAATTAGGGGAAAATAGAAAAAAATTTAAAAATTTAAAAATGTTTTTGAAAAATAATAAAATTAAGGTAAATTAGGAATATATATATATATATATATATATATATATGTATGTATGTATATATGAAAATTTTGTAAAATAAGTATAAATTTTAAAAATTGAGAAAATAATATTATAAAAAAGGAGAATCTAATATATTAGGGAAAATGCAAAAACTATGATACATTATAGAAATTTTGAAAAAAATGGAAGAAATTAAATAAATTAAAGGACACATTATAGAAGTTTTTTAAAAAAGTTGGAAAAATTAAACAAATTTAAGCAAAGTTGATAAATTTAGAAATTTTCAATCATTAATAAAAAATTGATAAATTAAAAAATAATAATAAAAATTAGTGAAAACATAAAAAAAGGGAAGTGAGATAAACTTAAAAATTACCAAAAATTATTAAAAAAATCATAAGAAAATAAATTAAGGTAAATTCGAAAAAAAAAAAAAAAAAATCAAAAAGTTGGATTTTTTATAAATTTAATGAATTTAGAAGAAACTTTAAAAAATAGAACAAATTAGAAGAACTCAAAAATAAAAAGGTAAATTTAAAATAAAGAAAAAGGTAAATTTAAAATAAAAAATAGGAAATTTTAGGAATTTTAGGAAAATTAAAAAAATTAAGGATATTTTATCAAAAAAGGGGGATTCAACAGGACCTAGGAAATCTAGGGTAAATTTTTTTTTTTTTAAAATTATGATAAAATTGAGAAAAAGGTAAAAAATTAAAAAAGTTCTGAAAACTTTAGAAAAGAATCGTTTTTAAAAAAATATTAGGGATTTTTTTGAAAAAACAGAAAAAACTAAGAAAATTTAGGATACATTTGAATTTTTTGGGGAAACATTAAAGTAATATTAAGAAAAAAATAAAAGAGTTTTGAAAATTTTAAGATTTTTTAAAATAAATTAAAAAAATTAAAAAATGAATAAATTAGATTTTTTTTAAATGGATAAATTTATTTTTAAAAAAGATAAAAACTTAAAAAAAGAGGCAAATTATGAAAAAGATGAAACTTTTAAAGATAATAATAATAATAATTATTATTATTATTATTATTATTATTATTGATGGTATTATGGTAAATTTTTAATCAATTTTAAAATAAAACTTAATTGTTTAATATTTTTTTTTCTATTAAAAAAATACTTATATATATCTCATAATTCCTTGCACATGCATTCCTCACCTTCCCTCTTAGGAAACATGTCACTTTAGCTAACCTTCATGTCAAAATGTATATCTTTTAAATGTGTCTCTTTTCCTAAATGTTTCACGCCTTTAAGATATTTTTTCTCCATCCTCTTCAATTGTTACATACCTGTAGATCCACCTTCCATTTGCATTCGTTGTACACAGATTGTAAGCGATGATGATTTTATCAATCCCTTTCCACCTGCATTTCCTCACAAAGAGCCACCATAAAACAATGAGGATAGCGAACTACCTCATGGGTTTATCATGGACAAGGATGAGAGGTCAAGTTTTGGTATCATGAACAAGACTATTCACATAGATGTTGTTGGAGATATTTTACCAGATAAAAATGAAATGTATGTTAATATGTTTAAAAGTAAGGGTATATTTTATTCTATTTTAATATTTATAAATAATAAAATATTATCAATTTTTTATGTCGAGAGGCGTTTTACAATGAAAGAGGGGAGGGAGAGAACTTGATGTCGTACCCTGTAAAGAAAAATAACTGACATTTAAATAAATAAAAAATTAAGAACAACCGACATAATATTATGTCGAAAATATTATGTCGTAACAGTGTAAGAAAAAATGACCAATATTTAAATTTAATAACAATGATATTAAAAATAAATTAATTAAAAATTAAAAACAACACACATAATATTTAAATCAACAGACATAACTATTCAAACATTATAAATACAATACAAATCAATCAAAAATCAAACACATAAATTCAGATCAAATAACAAATTAAAGATTATAAATACAATGATAAAAAACACACGAAGAAAACAATTAAAAAGGTAAATGTATTCCTTTAACTCCATTTCTTCTGCAAATTATTGTTCACTTGTCTACAGGTCGAATCTGAGTGACTGAAAACGCTGCTGGGATGTTGTCTTACTTCAGCTGTCTCTTTGTTATTATTGTTTCCAATAAATTGTTTTTATTCTTCTTTCTATTACTGCGCTATTAATTGTTGTCAATAAATTATTTTGATTTGTCTTTCTTCTGTTGCGCTGTTATTTGTTGTTAATAAATTGTTTTGATTCTTTTTTATATTGTCCTTCCTCAACGTTGCACCCTGTAGATAAAATTATTTCACCATCAAATATTATCATAATAAAATGATATATTATAACTTCCATTAGTTATTAGTGTTAGTTTTTAACCATTTTTTAGTGTGATTATTGCGTTGCATCCCAAATTCTTTAATTTTATTTATATGGTAGAGAGAACGTTTTATCAAGTATTTTTTAAATTATAATTAATGATTTTTTTTAACAATAATATTAGTAAATTAGGTACTATAAGAAAAATATTGCTTAAATGTAAAATATGTATTATATTTAAATTATCATAATAGAAAGTATTTTTCAATATAATTATTGAGTTTTTGAATCACAATAATATTAATAAATTAGGTATAAATGGTATTTAAAAATAAAATAAAATAAAATAAAAATAATTTAATTTATTATAATATAAGTTATTAAGAAATTAGCTATAAATAATATTGATAAATGAAAAAATATTTTTTTCTAATATATTTAGTTTAATCGAATAATGATTTATACTTTATTTTATTATTTATTATAATTAATAAGTTTGTATATATAAATGGCATTAGAAAAGGAGACAATCAAAATATTTATAAAGTATAAAATATTTCATTTAGCCATAATAAGTAAACCTCATTTTCCCATACATGAAAACAAAAAAGAAACGAAAGAATTACCAAAAGAAACAAATAAAATATCATAAACGAAGACAACAAATGACAGATGTACACGAACAAGAACAGTGCATCATCCCGGTCGAATAGACAAGGCGTTCAATGAATGTACGGACTACGTGGTTTCTCCTCCTTTGTTCAAGATTTGCTAGTCCTTCAAAAATCTTAATTCGATTGAGGTACAGTATCGCATCAAATATAAATAAATATTACACGTTGGTATGTTAAATGGAAGGGAAGCCATTACGAATTAATTTATGGCTGATCATTATTTTCTCTTTCAACTCCCATTTATGTTTGTTGTTGCCAAATGAACACGGGAATCACGCGATCTTTGCATGAATTATATTGAGGATTTGAACGCGGTTATGTATGTACCAGATTCCGATTTTAATGACTTTTACCAGGCTCGAACTCCGGACACTTTTGAAGCAGGCCAGATTTGGACCACCTAAGATGACGACGATGGACTGCCTCGTCTGTATAATCGTATTGTCATAAGTCGTTTCGGCTGATGGGTTCATGGTTAAAATGATTTGGCTTAAGCCTGAACACAAAAAAGTTGCCACAGATTCGCCTCCTAAGCTTTACCAAGTTTGTGGGGATTTCAGATTTACAAAGGTAGTTTGTATTAAATGTGTGAATATATTTTCTCATGTGGTTGCATGGAAGAAAAGTCCTACAGGAGCTATCAGAATTGCTCCGCAGACAGGCAATATTTGGGCTGTGTACAGAGATTGGATTTCTACTTCAGATGAATCCACTCCTTTGGAAATGCTACATAGATATTGTAGATATTTTAAGCGATCTTATGGAAGAAATTGGGTTGGTAGTTTCTGCCCTCGTCAAAGTTGAGGGCAGCTTCAAGTTTGTTTTCCAGAAAATACAGGTTGTAAAGTTGATTCCAGGGAGTGAGCTTGTTAGATTTTCCCATCAGGTTCCGGCGAAGAAGCTTTCCGGCAAGGAGGCCCCAGATTTGCCCAATAATTGCTGGGAGCTGGATCCTGCTGCAATACCTGAAGTCGAAGGTACGGATATATATCGCTTTTTATTTTGGTATACAATCTTAAGATACATCTGTGGTTTGAATCTGAATCTGAATATACCTTTTTTTTAAAATTATAGAGTTACTTGCAACCAGATGTAAAACATTGAGCTTTCAGGTCAACCTCTCTGCATCAGTTACTATTTAAATATTAATAATATAATACCATTTAGAGGTGATGTAATTATCAACATCGGGAGTAATAAATATGAATTATTAATATATAATAGTAACGAGAGTTGTAAGAAAAATATATTTTAAATAAAATTATAATAGAGAAAAAAGAGATTAAATATAAAATATAAGAGTAAAGTATATTTTTCTCTTTGATAATTTGTAATTGTTTAGTAGAATATTGAGGTAGTTGGACTTTCAAAATTAAAGTTAAAAATGTTTTATATTAAATTATAAAATAAAAAATTTAAATGAGGTTATTTTATATTGGGTCATTTTTAATATAAATAAAATTACATGTTTTTTATTATCGTAATTAATAAAATTTTATATAAGACTTCTTTAAAAGCAGTAAACTTTATTATTAATCATATACAATATATTAGATATTTAAATATAAAATATTTCACAGATTTTAATTTGTTATGGAAAAGTTTGTATATTATAGAAGAAAGTGCTATGTTTTCATATAAAATTAATGAGAATATATTTGCAATTGACCCAAAAAAATTCTCAAACCAAATTGACCAAAAAAAAAATTTAAATCAAAAACCTACTATACTTTAATAAAATACATCCACCTTTTAATTAAAAATAATGTTCCATATAATAATATATTTTTTATCTTTTCAAAAATTCCAATATTTTTATTAACCCTATACAAAAAAATTATATTTAAAATTTGTAAATTTTATTTCTAATACTTTTATTTTAAAAAATCATATATAAAAAATATTGATAAAAATAATATTAAAAGACATACAATTAATAATATCAATACTAATTTATTTTAAAGACAGAAATATTAATTTCATAAATCTTAGAACTTTAATTTTAGGAATGCAAACTGAAAAAAATTTATGAAATGTGGAGACATATATTTTGGAAAAAAAAAAAAAAAAAACAATTGAATTTGGATATCCTAAAAACTTGGGACCAAAATTTAGAAACTCTAAATTTTTAATTGGAAGACGCACTCTAATTTTATAACAAATGATATTTTACAACAAAGCCTACATTTATAACAAATCTTAAATGTGAGAGCAAACCCTGAATCCCATATTATTAAAAGTATATAATATTTAAAAATTTTAAATTTTTATTAATATGTATTTTTAAATTAAAAAATATATTTTTATTAATTAAAAAAAATTTAATTTAAATTAGTTATTAAAAAAATATAAAAGTTATATCCCAAAAATCAAATCACAATTAACAAGTCAAAAATATCAGTTAAAAAATTAACATAAAAAATTATAAATTACCAAACTTAATATTTCTTATAAATCTTTTTTATCCTTGTTCCAACCCTTTAAAACCCTTTTAAAAGACCAAAAATCCATAGAGCAGAAATAACCATATAAAACACAAAATTATATTAAAGTTCAAACAGACGTGATCCTTATCAAATTCAAAAACCTAATTTAACACATTAAAAGAAATTGACTCAACAAATTGTGTATAGGATAGAAATTGACGTGATACTGTATTTCTGCAATTTAAGTTGCTTCCATTTTTTTTTGCGAATTGCTTATTCGATCATAGTGATTATAATTTATCGTGTGTAGCAAAAACGCCACTTGAAGTTAGCTTGAGAAAGGAGAATTTGGGTTTGAATAAAACAAGGTTTGAGGCAGGGCAGGTAAAGTTATTCGGATGGTTGAATCTTTATTTGGAAAAGAAATTATTGGATAATTTAGTTTCCAAGCTCGAGGGATGCCTTCATCACGTGGCAAAAGAAGCACTTCAGCGATGTGTCGAGGTGGGGTGTTTCAATCTGACTGCCCGCTGGAGGGGAGAGTTCATCAACAACTTGGAGACCTTTTGCAGGCCAAATGGTCTACACAGTTGCACAGCAAATGTGGGGGTAATTGCGAATCCTGCAACATGTAACCCTGTTTTGATTGACCTCTATATATGTTTGCATTAGCGACTTTAGCGACTCAAACATATCTACATTCCACATGCCACCAACTCCATTAGCAAAGTTCATCTTGTGAGGAACAGAGCAAAAATAGCAAAAATAAAGAATAACAGAAAATAAGACGGGCAGATTGCTACGGCAATCAAGAAAAAAAATAATCTTATTAAATCTGCGTTTTAGGTTTGCGAACAGGGATTACATAAATAGAATTGAGAAATAAACTGAGCTGGAAATCAACTAGACTTAAACTAACAGTGCTCTTATGCAAACTGCGCTATGACTAAAAAGTAGATCATGCATGCTGCATGCATGAAGTTAAATAGGGAGTTTTGTCTATTCCTATTTCTCTCCACTGCGTGCATGAAAACAGGGAGAAATTAATTAATGGTTATTATAACACTCCCCCTTAATTTCTACCACTAAGAACTTCAACATTTACAATGCCTAAATTTTGTCTTAGATAATCAAAAGTATCTTTTGCTAATGTCTTTGTGAATATATCTGCCAATTGGTTTTCAGATCTGCAGAACTCCAAATGGGTTTCTCCATTGTTCACTAACTCTCTGATAAAATGGAATCTTGTATCAATGTGCTTGCTCCTCTTGTGAAAAACATGATTTTTTGACAATGCAATTGCTAATTTGTTGTCACAAAAGATTGGTGTTGACTCCTTCTATGCTTGTAATAAATCTGTCAATACTCTCCTCATCCAAGTTGTTTGACATGTTGCTGATGTCGCTGCTACATATTCTGCTTCAGCGGATGAAAGTGTCACTATAAGTTGTTTTTTGGATGCCCATGTGACCACACCTGTTTCAAAAAAAAATGCATGTCCATAAGTACTCTTCCTATCATCAATGCTACATGCAAAATCACTATCAGTATAACCAATCAAACCAAAATCAATAATTGTGGAATATAAAATTTCATATTTTATTGTTACTGCCACATATCTCAATATCATGTTTCCAACTTGCCAATGTGAGTCTTTTGGTGACTATATGAATCTAGAGATTACACTGACCCCATACATGATATCTGGGCTTGTAGTTGTAAGATACATCAAACTACCAATTAGTCTTTTGAATGTTGTAGAATCAACATTAGACCCTTTGTCTTTTTTGCTAATTTTGGTCCCTGTAGCAATTAATGTAAGTGTTGATCTACAATTCAACATCTTAAACTTCATTACACATCCTTTGCATATTTAGTTTGACAAATAAATTTTTTTTTTTCAGATTGAACAACTTCAATGCCCAAAAAATACTTCATTAATCCCAAATCTGTTATTTCAAATTTTTTTCATTGTTGATTTAAATGTGTCTACAGACAAGTTTTCAATGAAAATCAAATCATCAATATACACACAATCAAAATCTGACCTTTGTTGATTTTTATGTACAATGTAGGCTCACTATTGCTTCTACTGAATCCATTGTTTGTCATATATGAATCAATCATGCTATACCATGCTCTTGGTGATTGCTTGAGACCATAGAGGGCCTTCTTCAATTTGTAGACTTTTTTTTCATGTCCATGCACTTCATAATCTGGTGGTTGTTTCACATACACTTTTTCATCTAGAAAACCATTCAAGAAAGCTAATTTGACATCTATTTGATATACATACCAATTATTTTATGCAGCGATTGCTAAAACAATTTTAATATTACCAAGTCTAGCAACTAGAGCAGATGTTTCATTATAATCAATTCCATGTTCTTGTGCAAAACTTTTTGCTACTAACCTTGCCTTGTGCTTTTCAACCTTTCTTTCTGCATCAAATTTGGTCTTATAAACCCATTTGACTCTTATGCAATCTTTACCTTCAGGGAGATTAATTAGATTCCATGTTTGGTTTCTCTCAATGGCATTCATCTCTTCATCCATTGTTTTTATCCAATGTTCCTCATTAACTACTTCATAATACATAGGATCATGAGAGAAAAGAGCAAAATTTGAACATAAATCTAACTTCTCTTTTTGTTTATAAATCTCATTTAAGTTTCTCATTTTCTTATTTTTAAGTTTTGATCTTAAAGTGGCAATAGTTGGATCTGATTCATCACTTGTGAATTGGGTGTAGGATGACATGCATGACCAGATGATTCACCTTGTGTTAAGCTCTTAGGTGTTCTTATTGGACTGCTTGTTCTTGCTTGTGGAGAGAATTGATCACCTTGTAAATTTTGTTCTTCAGATTTTTCTTCATTTTAGAGAATTGGTGCTCCAATTGTGATGGTTTTATCAATGCTTCCATCCCATGCTTCTTCCTCCTTAAATTTCATATCTCTGCTAATAATCACTTTCTTTGAAATGGGGTTATACAACTTATAAGCCTTGGATTCTTCACTATAGCCAATAAAAATGCATTTTTTTCTCTATCATCAAGTTTTCTTCTTAATTTAGATGGTATAAGATAATATGCAATACAACCAAAATTTTTGAAATGATGTACACTATGTTTCTTACCACTCCAAGCTTCTTGTGGAATTCGATCTCTTACACTCTTTGTTGGACTTCTATTCAAAATATATATTGCACATGCTACTGCTTCTGTCCAATATTCATTTGATAAATGTTTGGCATTCAACATGTTTATAGCCATTTCCATGATTGTTCTATTCTTCCTTTCTACCAAACCATTTTGCTGTGGTGTGTATCTTGTAGTCAGTTGTTTTTTAATGCCATGATATCTACAAAAATCTTGAAATTCATTAGACATATATTCACCTCCTCTATCTGATTTAAGTACCTTGATGTAAAGGCCACTCTGCTTTTCAACCATAGCCTTGAATTTTTTAAATTTTTAAAAGGCTTTAGACTTATTTTTGAAAAAATATATCCAAGTCTTTCTGCTAAAATCATCCATGAAAGTTAAAAAATAAAATCTACCTCCAAATGATGGAATTTGCATTGGTCCACATAAAACACTATGGACTAGCTCCAATATTACCTTTGCTCTATATGAGGCTCCTACTGGAAAGCTCTCTCTATGCTATTTTGCCATAATGCAATTTTCACATGAACTTTTTCGCTGTTCTATTGGTGGTAATTCCTTCACCATATTTTTATTTTGTAACAAATTCAAACTTTCAAAATGTAAATGTCCATACCTTAAATCCCATAGCTATGATTGGTTTAGATGTATGTTTTTGAAGTGGGCTTCCTCTTCTCCTTGGATGCACTGAATTCAAAGAGAGAACATCCGATTCTTGGTCATCTCCACTTTTCCTATCAACCTGTCATTTGGAAATTTGTCTAGTATTGTGCAAACACTATCCATAAAAAATACTCTGTAACTTTTTTGTACTAATTGTCCAACACTCATAAGATTATGCTTTAGTCCAGATACAAAATAAACATCAGGGATAAATTTTCTTTCACCATTTTTTGCCAAAACATTTATTACGCATTTACCCATTACATCCACTTTGTTATCATTTCATAATTTCACTTCAAATTTTAAGGAATCGTCAAGACTAGCAAACAATTCTTTATTCTCTATCATATGGTTGCTGCATCCACTATCTAAAAACCAAATATTTTTAGCATTTTCTTGAGCAACATGACAAGTGAGAAATAAGCTTCCAGAATTAGAACTAGATTCATTTGTGTAATTAGCATTCTACTTGTCCATAGCTCCTTGTTTTTTTTTGCATTCACTTGTATAATGTCCATATTTTTTGCAGTAATAACATTGAATGTTAGATTTATCAAAACTTTGTGAATTTTATTGAAAGTGATTGTTGTCATGTCCTCTATTATTGTAGTTATGATTGTTATTTTCACCTTGATCTGGATTGTTCTTTCCATTTCTGCCTCTGCCTCTTCTTCTAAAGTTTGACCTTCCTCTACCTCTTCTTCTGCCAAATGATACTTGAGAATTGAAAGTATTCTCAAAAGAAGTATTGTTATTCTTATTCAATCTGGATTCATGTGTTAACAAAGATCCCATTAATTCATCTACTAATAACTGTTCTAAATCCTTGGTTTCCTCAATAGCTACAACTATTGCATCAAATTTGTTGGGTAAACTCCTGAGTATTTTTTTATGATCTTTTGATCTGTTATTTTTCTCCATTAAATTTAATTTGAATCACAATATTCAATACTTGACCCATAAATTGGTCTATAGACTCTGAATCATTCATTTGCAAATTTTCAAAATTTCTCCTAAGAGATTGCAATTTAGCTATTTTCACCTTTGTATTACCTTTATAGGTGGTCTCTAAGATTTTTCATGCCGACTTGGATCTCGTCGCCGCTGAAATTCTAGAAAAAATGGATTCATCCATTCCCTGTTAGATTAAGAATAGAGCTTTTGTATCCTTTTTCTTGTTCTCTTTAAGCGCTTCTTTTTGTGTTCGAGTTAATCCCTAATGTGCAGCCTCATCATGTGGTTCTACAAAGTCATTTTCTACCAAATCTCAAACATCTTGTGAGCAAAACAATGTTCTCATTTTAATTGCCCAAAAATCATAATTCTTACCATTGAAAATAAGAATCTAGAGCTAAGAAACGTTGTTGTTTGTTGCCATGTCTCAAGCTTGCACAGTCAGAGATTCAAATTGTGGAGGAGAGGTGCATGTATTCCTCTTTTCCTTCTTCGATCAGCGTCCACCTGCATCGATTAGGCAGGTGAAAGGATTCCAATGCTATTGCATCAATCTCTTTTTCCACGCTTCTGGTTGTTGCTCCTTTTCTTTTGTTGTGCTTTACACTTTCCACACTTTAACTCTTCTCGTATTCGCTGACTACTCTCATCTGCAGGTCATAGCTTCTACTGTGCATTGAAACTTCTAGATGTTTGTTGCGTCTTCCCCCAATATTGTTGATTTACATGACTTGGCGTCATGCTTCTCTAATTTTGTTACATGACTCTCCTCAGGTGTCGTTGCTTCTACACTTCGCTATAGATGTCATTCAGCTTCTGCACTGTTACGTTGCATAGGTTGCAAGGCTTCAAGTTTTTAACAACGAATTGTAGCTTCCCAATGTGTGGACTTGGCAACAGAAGTTGAGTGACTTGGGTAAGGCAATCGACGCAGCCAGCACATGGACTCTCTCAAACTTTTATGGCTCTGATACCAATTTTGTGAGGAACATAGCAAAAATAGCAAAAAAAAGAGTAACAAAAAATAAGACAGCTGCAGATTGCTACAAGAATCAAGAAAAAAAATATTCTTATTAAATCTGCCTTTTAGATCTGTGAACAGGAATTACATAAATAGAATTGGGAAACAAACAGAGCTAAAAATCAACTAGAATTAAACTAACATTTCTCTTATGCAAACTGCGCTATGACTAAAAAGAAGATCATGCAAGCTACATGCATGAAAGAAGTTATATAGGGAGTTTTGTCTATTCCTAGTTTTCTCCACCGTGTGCATGCAAACAGGGAGAAATTAACTAATGGTTATTCTAACACATCTCGCTCCTAAAGTAGGATAGTTAGCTTGGGTTCTCTACTTTTAAACTGGATAGTTTTTGGTCTGTATCCTATCTATAAATGGTGGATGCCACTTTTGAGATATATTCTCTATCTTCCTCAAACACTTAATTAATCTATTTTCCTATCAGTAACAAACAAGATACATAATTTTAATAATATAAGATGAAGATTATTGCAATTTTTTTTGGTAAGACAGATGAAACAAATCATCATATGCATCTTTCTTACATTTAAGTTTATGTAATTCTTTCAAACAAATATAAAACTGCCATTGTTGATATCAAGTATAGTGTTTGAGAGGAAGTTGGAAAAATCATCGAGTTAATATTGCGGTAAGTAAAGAAGTGAGAAAATTGAAATCTAAGTTATTATTAATGATATTTGGAAATAACACTAAATGTTTAAGGGAATAAGATAACAGTCTAGTATAATAAGTTATGCAGAGTCTTTATGTATAATATAGAAGGTTGAACAATTAATAATAAATTCAAAATTAAATTAATTGTGAAAAATATTTATAATAGAAATTTTGGGTGTATTACTTACAATAATAATGTGCTTAAAATATACACCATCCCTTAGATTTTTGGGTATGTTGGGCAAAGGCCCATTATAAATTTTTGGGTATGTTAGACAAAGGCCCATTATAGATTTTTGTGTATGTTGGACAAAGCCCCATTATAAATTTGACGATAATAAAAATCAAAGACCCATTATACCATTAAACATTATATTCTGTTGAATAAAATGTTGAAACCTTAAGATGGGCCCTATCCATTGAGCAATGTAATCTATGTTAAGAAATCTGCTTTTTACATTAGTGAATCTAGTTGATTAACCGAAAAGTAAATATTAGTTACAAGGTTGTTAGTAATTAGTAACTGTATGGTTAATATGGTAAGGTTGTTAGACATATATATTATTGTAACAACAATATATTACGTATAATTTATGTGGTTATATGGTTGAGGGTTTGTAGGGATTGATAACTCTTAGATTATAGGATGACTTCCTATATATCTGTATTACGTTCGAATGTTTATTATTAATTTAGATAAAGTAAAATAATATATTGAGAGTGTTTGAAATATCTCTATATGTTCGAATCCTTTGTTGCATAATCTACATGAGTTAAACGTGTGTAAAGCTTATCTATTACCTATCATTGGTATCAGAGCAGGGGAAATGGTGAAAGATTAAGTAGTGTGGAGGGGCAGTTGTATTGTTCTTCACTCTAATTGATGTCCTTAGAAGAGAGTTTTTGTCGGTATTTTCATTAGGGATATAAAAGATTGTTTTAGAAATCTCATATGCACCACGACATCCCAACTCCTCTTTTAATTTGGTCATTCATAGTCATTTGTCTTCCCCAAATTTATTTAGCAAGCTACAAATTTAGCTTGACCCAGCACTAGTAAAGAAGTGTGTGATGAAAAGTGAGTAGATCAAGTTTATCATCATGCGCCATCTATCTCTGAAATGGCATCATCAAATCAGATAGTTCGAACATTCCTCTATATTTGAGTTGTAAAATAAAGAATACAGATTTTGCATTGATAGCATTGTGAACCTTCATAGATGTATTCAGTTTGGCACAATGAATTGCTAAACTTATCCAACGTCATTTAACTTGGTTCCTTCCAATAAGTTCAATCACAACTTGGTTCAACCCATATGCATTCTTAGCTCCATGTGGCCCTGTAAGCATTTATTTTTAAATCTGTGATTGCCACGTTACGTCTCTCAATTGTGTTGTGTCTAAATTTCAAAAGCCTATCAATATATCTCTCTCAAAGGAGCACAAATCTGATGGAGTAGAATTCTCAATGGTCTACCAAAAATAGTTTGTGGTGTACAACCATGTGGATTCTATAGTTGTATCTTCCACGCATTTTCTCTTGCTCTATCATTGGTAGTACGATGTGTGCATTAATATTTTCTTATTATTGTGAAGACAAAAGCTTAATAGGATGTGATATTGTTAACGTGAATCAAGTCTTTAAATTTTTTAATGAGACTTAGTTTGTAGATTGAGCTTTTCAAATTTATGCTTAACAAGTATTATGTGTCAATTATAGGTTTAGTTAAGTCTTAATTGCAATTTTTTATGTACTATTATTATAAATCTAAGTCAAAGTTAAATAAAATCTTATAGTCAATTTTACTAATTTGTATAAATGATAGTATAGTCTTTTTTGGTCTTAGGTGTCAACATCAAATTGTAGGGTTTAGAGTTATTAAAGTCCTCATTTATTAAGTTTTTATCATTATTATTTTATGTGGATTTATAATTTAATTTATGAGTTTTGTTATAGTTATTTTGTGTCCAACAAAAATGAAAAAGTATTGTTTCAGTTAATTATCTCGTTTTATGTTATCAAAAATTGAATCAATAGTCATATCTTACGTGTGTCATCATATGTCAAAAAGTTCAAATTGTAAAAATAAAAAAGTTTACTTTACGAATGCATTTTCGCTTGTACGCGACGTCCATATTGTAAAGAGGATTTTTCTCAAAAAAATCATGCACTTGAGCTATATCAATATACCAGCTAAGTAAAGAGCTACACACTGGAGGTTGGAGGATACGCGGAGGAAGGAGGTTTTTCAACGACCTCTTGTTAGTCACCAACGATGGGGCCACACCAATTTTTTGGTGACATAAATAGTATGGTGTTTTTTTTATTTTCGTTGTGTTTTTTATGATCATGTAATGTAAATACAGGATATGTTCATTTGTATATAGTGGTCAGGTGCAACAAGATTACATTAATAGTATGCAAACTTAAGAGTATGCGATGGCATACAACTCTATTCATTCTGTTTATGTTAAGGTTTGTGGTACACTTGTAAAACCATGAGAAGAGTGAGGTTCATTTTATATCAAGGTCACGAGCCAAATAGGCAATGCTACAGTGGGTGAGCATACTACAGCTAAGAGTGAATGTTTTTTCACCATGTAAAAATTATGAGGGAGAATGTTGGGAAATCTACATTTTACATTAGTGAATCTGGTTGATTTACCAAGAGGTAAATATTAGTTATAAAGTTGTTAGTAATTAGTAACTGTATGATTAATATGGTAAGCTTGTTAGATGTGTATATTTTTGTAATGTTGGGCCATTTTTGTGCTACTTAGTGGACTCCACCAACTTAGCACATCTCGACACAAGGCAATCATTGCAAATGATTACTCTTTTGGTACTTTTGGCACTAGATGAAAGAATCTTTAAAGATCTTATGCTAGATGGGATACTATTACTTCGCATCCAAGTTTTAAGGGACACCCCTTTGAGTACTACATGTGGTGGTTGGAGAGCACGGGTGTTGGAGTAATGGAGTCGATGGAATAACAACCCCAATGATAGCTCAGCACCTGGCATGCGCCCATCTATGATGTCTCAAAGATGTTTCCCTATCTATAAAAAAAACTTTAACCCGAAGAAAAGGGGGAGATGAATTAACTCAGTGAAGTTATATAAAAATTGAGAACACCATTGATATAAATTGAGTTAGTATGGACACTGAGAAGAATATGCATTATAGCACCCAAGCTCATATGTGATCCACTGGGCATGAGTAAGTAGGAAATGCATTGATGCTCTGTTTATGTTATAAACTATACTCTAATGATGAACTTTGATTTAATGGAAATGGTGTCACATATTTTACTTGGTTGTTGATCCATTTCATATAGTTTAGCACTGTTATATGATTATGACTTAAGTTTTGTATGAATAATGGCATAATTTTCAATTTTAGATATATTACGATGTAAATGTCTATTCTAGGTCACTAATGGAATCGTTGTTGCATATAGAGACTTCGATATACTTTTAAAATTGATTAAGTTTTGAAACTGACATGCACTGAAACCCTAGTAACCATGCCTAAAGTGCCAACTTGAAGGAGCACCTGAATATAAGCCATTCCCTTGATTCGACTAAGCACTTGAACAACACTTAACTTATTATCCCTATGGCTTATGTCATTGATATCTATAACTAGTCAGACATGAACATGTGCCAAAAAACTTGTGCCCTTGAATAGGCTTGCACTTCTTGATCTTATCCAGAATGACCCCTGTTGATAGACCACCTAAGCCTATTTCACAAATGACTAAGTCCCATTAAGACTAAGGTTATGCCATGTTTCAAGTAGCCCAATGTGGGCCACGATCCCTTCATCGTTGTGCTTTTGATGAACGCACAAGGCTTGCACCTTGTGTGAAATTGATTCCAGTACAGTAGTGCATTTAGATGTTGTGCACTATAAACTTTTATTATGCTTGTGACTAGTTGTATCAAGTACAAAACTAACTTGGATTGATCACTAAGTACGTGACTAAGCACATGAGCTAAATAAAGAAACTTTTCTACAACATTTTGGTTATGTGAAAAGGGACTCGTTGAATTTTGTTGCTACAATGGTGCAACAAAATGATGCTCTGAATTTTTCTTGAAATCATCAAGCATTGGTTACTGTAAGTGAAAGATAGTTTCGTGTAAAAGCATCTAACATGCCAAGGATAGAAGATGAGAGAATGGGTGCAAACCAACCTATATGATGTTTTGTATGAGGTGTTCTTTTACAAACAACCTGAGCATGTGTATGGGTGGTTGGTTGCCTATACCACCTCTAGAAGATGAAGCTACGACCAATGATTCAAGTGGATAAAGGAGCGCTTAGAGAGGCTTGAGAGCATAGATGATGTTTGGATGCACGTTGTAGACAAGTGGTGGGGCAATGTGCTAAATAACTACGTGTTTGAATTCACAGTGTCGACCTTCTCTTGCCCTGAAGAAGTAGAGTATGAGTTCTTTTTCAAACCAAGGGCCACATTCATAAGAGGGTTCGGTACCAAACTAAAGAAATTTTTGGTGGATTATGATATTAAAACTATAAGAATGGAAGGTTAAAATCCTTGCATGTATGAGCAAGTGTAAAAGGTGACAAGGGGAAGTGTAGGTGAGGCATGATGTAAAGGGATGAGAAACTAACACCTGAGAGCTCTGAAAGCATAACTATAACAAGCGAAGGCACACGCTGATAGAGAATCTAGATCCTAGAATTATCGAGAGGACCCGTAGTGAGCAGGAAGGGCATGTGGAAGAATCCCTTGAATTACAACAGTATGAGGAAAGAGAGGAAGAAGAAAGAGGCTGAGCTCAACAGTTGGGTGTAGAATGCCTTGGGTTCCTACAAGATGTGGTAAATTAGGATGCGTTAAAACACCTTTTCCCTTTGACCCTGAAGTACAAGCTCATGCACTAGATTATCCATCAAAAAATAGAAGAATGATAACAGACCCTGTTATCGACATTGACTTTGATAGACTTCAAAATTTGAACCAAGACTTTGTGATCAAACAAGTGATTCCTTACAAAGGATTAAATGATAATACCATGAAACCAATGAGCACCAACCCAAGAATCCAAAATAAGTGAAAGCATTCTCATTCAGAGGAAGTTAACTATGCTTACTGGGCAACAATCCATAGGAAGAAGCCCAGTGCCACAAATGAGCATTACCGCACCATCAAACTTGACAACGTAACCTACAATAATAGGGCCAATGCTTAACCCTAATATCAAAGGCAATGAAGGACAACCTCCAACATAGACACTAGGGGGTAAGCACGTTAGACTCCAACACCAACCCCTTAGCAGAGTTATTATGAAATGGTGTTGCACTTGCCTGAGTATCATGGGGTAGAGAATGTTATGGAGCATGTGATTAAGTGTGAACTTCAATGATGCACTCAAGGTATCACACAGTCAAAGCGCAAGGTGACTTAGTTCATGACCACCTTATTAGATTGTACCCATACCTGGTATCAAAAATTCCATCAGAACCAAGTTATGGTTGATTATGATATAATGAATGAGGCTTTATTGAAGGAATTTGATATTCATAAATTTGAGCAACAGAGCATCAAGGTGCTTAAAAAAATTAGTGAAGGGTTATCTAAGAGTGTGTGCCTAAATGACACATGGTATAAGACCCTCCTTTCTAAGATTTCATATGATATCCACCCCTCCCAACACGTGCAATGGTTTGTTGGGGACTTGCTAGTACCTTTTAAAGAACACTATCCATGAAGACCTTCACAGACCCCCATAAAGTGATTGAAGTCGCACTCTGGGTTGAGGTAGTAGACAACACTTACTCCAGGATTAACCCATTTATGGAGGCACAGATCACGTCAATGGCATAAAAAGAATAATTGCCCACAAATAAATGTTTTCACCTTACTTCTCAGCTGTCAGGTTTGTCATGGGCAGCATGACTCTTAAAATTATCTCTTATTGCAGTGAGCCAGTTAATTGAACACTACTTTCTATTACAAGGTGTGTGACACCTATACTAATTCAATAGTGGATTATCAAGTCACTAATGAGATGCACCAAAATATGAAGAGAGGTGTGCAATAGGCAACAACCACAATCAATGGGCAGGTGAGTCAAAGAAACGAAGGCTATGACCAACAAAATATTAGCTATGGGAATCAGTGAGGTGCACGTGAGTGAGGTGGAGGATGCGGTGGAAGAACATTCCCATCATGATCATGTTACAAGTGTAGGTTGACTGAGTATTACTAGCATGATTACCCCATGCACCCAATGTGCAAGTATTTTTGGGGACCACATGTGGTTGAGGTTTGCCTAGACTTGTATAAAACACTGACTCAAAGCTGGCCTTGCATAGATAAGGGTGTCACAATGGTTATGCACGATCCAAAGGAGAAAAATGGACTCTCAAACTGTAGTAGACTCATAAGGATCCACCTAAGGTGCAGGCCAAAACTCAGAGTGGGTTCACCACACAGTGGCCTACTACATTGACAAAAGAACTATGCTTGGAATATAGTGAGCCAAGCTATGCTGAGTGCATCTCATAACCTGAGCCAAAATTTGTGCCCTACCATAACCCTGCATGATATAAGGATGTCCTATAAAAAGCCATGAGTGTAATACAATGTTTTTTAGGGAGAGCTCCAATTGGCCAGAGATCTAGAAGCACAGGGTACCACCTCGTGTAGGAAGCAAGACAATAAGGACGCTGAAGTATAGGAGTTGACTGAGATCCTGTGCCTCCTACAAACTAAAGGGATGCTACTCCTACTAAAAAAATTTCTTTTAGATCATGCAAGGAAGAGACCAGAAGAAGAGGCCACGTCTCAGATGATTGAAGTTGTTGCACTGTATATGGAGTGGGTGCGTGAAGTAAGGCATACTCAGAATGCAGAGTATGACCAAGAACTACTAATAAATGCCACCATCAATGGATGGTCTATTTGTGAGGTCCTTGTGGACAAAGGTAAGGATATATATCACTTTCTATTTTGGTTCATAATCTTAAGATTCATCTGTGGTTTGAATCCGAATCTGAATATACTTTTTTTAACCACATGTAAAACATTGAGATTTTAGGTCAACCTATTTTCGTCACTTATTATTTAAATTATATATAATATAATACCATCTAGAGGTGATGCAATTATCAACATCTGTTTTATAAAATACAATTAAGAATAATGAATAATAAATATAACTAGCAACATCAGTTTTATAAAATATAGTTAAGAGTAATAAATATAAATTATTAATATGTAATAGGAATGAGAATTAGAAGAAAAGTATATTTTAAATAAAAATATGAAAGAGAAAAAAGAGATTAAATATAAGAATAAAGTATATTTTTCTCCTTGATAATTTATGATTGTTTAGTAGAACATTGAGTTTGTTGCGCCTTTAAAATTAAGGTTAAAAAAGCATTAGGTTAAATTATAAAATAAAGAGTTTGAAGGAGGTCATTTTTATGTTAGGTCATCTCTAATAAATAAAATTACATGTCTTTGATTCTTGTAATTAGTAAGATTTTATATAGGACTTCTTTAAAAAGTAATTAGTAAGATTTTATATAAGACTTCTTTAAAAATAGTAAACCCTATTACAAATTATATAATATATTGAATAGTTAAATACAAAATATTTTACTGATTCTAATTTATTATGGGAAAGTTTTATATATATATATATATATATATATATATATATATATATATATAACAAATTAAAGTGATATATTTCCATATAAAATTGATGAGGATATATTTACAATTAATCTAAAAGAAATCTCAAATTAAATTGACAAAAAAAAATCTTAAACCAAAAATACCTAAAAATAAAATACATCCACCTTTTATTTAAAAATGATGTTCTATATAATGATACATTTTTTATTTTTTTCAAAAATTCTAATATTTCTATTAATCCTATCCAAAAAAAATTATATTTATATTTGTAAATTTTATTTCTAATATTTTTATAATTTTTTTTCAGATATGAAAAATATTAATAAAAAAATATTAAGACACACACAATTAATAATATCAATACTAATTTATTTTAAAGACAAAAATATTAATTTCATAAATTTTAGAACTTTAATTTTAGGAATGCAAATTGAAATGTTGATAAAAACAATTTGCATTATTTCACATAAATTTATGAAATGTGGAGACATTATAAAGGAGTTCCGAGATTCGTCTTTAAGAAATAAAGAAATGAAAGTTGTATTAATTTTTGGCTGCACTTTATTTTTTATTCTAGATTCTTCAACCATTTCTACTATATCCAAGCTCACAATATCCTAGAACGTTTGAGAAAATGTAGCTGGAAAACCATTAGGCCTGGGAGCTTTATCTTTAACCATGGAAAAAACCACCTTTCTTATTTCTTCTTTAAAAAAAGGGGATACCAGTCTCTCATTCATTTCTTAAGAAATTATAGTGGGAATACATTGAAGAAAATCATTTTGGGCTTACAAATTAGAGAAAGCTTCATCATTCAATAAATTTTGAAAAAAACTAATTACTTCCACCCTGATCTCTTTTGGGGATTCTAAAGCCACCCCTTGACTTGACATTTATGTGTTATTCTATTCACTTTTCTCTTTGCCTTGGTTTCTTTTGATTTTTGTTTCAAATAAATTTCTTCCTAACTGAGAATTTCTTCATATTCCCTAACCATTTTTTTCTACAGACAATAGTCAGCGACCTCCATACCTAATTTGAAGAATTTCTCATTGAGATATTTGAGCTAGAATTCAATCTTGGCCTTTTCTTGAAAAATATTCTTAAAGTGCTCTCTATTACAAACTTTCAACTTCTCTTTCAAGATTTTTTGGTGTTTCGCCATCTTCCCCATTTTAGAACCTTAAGGAATTAAACCACTCTCCCACCAATTCTTAACCAGGTCAAACAAAGAATTATCATGCAACCACATCATTTCAAATTTGAAAGGACATATTTCTAAAGGGGAATCAAAATTTATGGAAAGAATAAAAGGTAGATGATCGGACCCTGAGAATTGAGAAACTGAGCAATTTAACTTTCTATTGTCTTGATTCCAATTTGTAGAAAAAAAATTATCCTATATTTTCAAAATATTTTCCTTTTCCAGTCTCCTATTGTTCCAGGTAAACCAACCTAAATTTGGAACAATATCTTCCATTTTATTTTTTTTTAGAAAAGAGCCAAAATATTGACTAGCCTGAGAAATAGAGAAGAGACCTCCTTACTTATCTTTCTAAGTAAAAATGACGTTAAAATCACCTCTCATAATAACCTTTTCCTGCTGAAAGTTTTTAAGAAAGTCTGAAATTTCTTCCCATAGACCCAATTTAGGTCTATTTCCTTGAGGACCATAAATGTTATCCAACAGAAATTGAAGATTAGATTGAAAACTATAAATTTTGCTTGCTTGCCAAAATTGACTTGATGCCAAAATATCAATTTTAGAAGAGAAGGGGGACCAAATAATAGTCAGTCCACTGAATTTTCCTTGAGCTTCCACAAAGACCCCTTGCCAACATTTTCCAAACTTGTTCAAACACTACACTTTTTTTTCATTCAACTTCATTTTTTGTAATAGGGGAATATCTGGTTTTCTTCATATAGAAGGATTTTAACAAGTTGCCTTTTGTTAGGATCATTCAAGCCCCTAACATTTCAAGTAAGAACCTTCATATTGATAGTGGGGAGAATTCCACCCCCCGCTTCACAACATCAAAAAAGCCTTCCAATGTACCTTGAGTTCCTGCCAAAACTTCCCCTTTAGCATGTTCTATTTTATTTTTTCTTCTAGTTTTGCTTTTTGGTCCACCTCTAGGATTTGAAATTTTAATTTTAGAGTATGAAATAGTCAACACTTATTTGGAATTCAAGTCCCCTTCTAAATCTTCTTCTTCCTCTGCTTCTAATCCCATATCAAATTATGAACCTTGTAACTCTACACTAAGAGCTAAATGCTCACCCTCCACCGTTCCTCTCACCTCTTTTTCATGAGCCAAAGCCTTCTAGTTCTTAAGAACCAATTCTCTAATATTTTGTGATTCTTTCTCAAGGAAATCACAATTTTTTATCATAGACGCTGGAGAAATAATTTATGAGGAAACAATTTCCCCCAACATATCTTCTATATTTTTGATATTCTTTAACAAACTATCTCTGATAGACTTCTCTTTCAATCTTTCTAAAAAGTCTAGTTCTGGAGAAAGAGGAGACTACCTCTTTTGAGTAAGCACCTTAGGTTTCCATTGAAGACTGAATCTAAGATTTTTGGTTTGAAGAGTACTCCTTTTGTACTTAATTTTTTTTTAAATATGCCCTATTTGATGATAACCATAACATCTAAAAGGAATATTCTCCACATCAACCCTTTGTTGCCATTCTCTGTCAGTGGATTAAATAAAAACAAACTTAGGAATCTCTTGATCTAGGTCAAGTTCTACTCTCACTCTTGGATAAGCAGCTTGCTCCCCTTTCAAAGATACCACATCTATTTCCATAACTTTTCCCACTAAACTACCTAACGCCGTCAAGCAATCTTCACTCCAATATTCTAAGGGAAGCCCATAGAATCTTAACTAGGCAAGATAACTCCCTTTTCTAGCTTTTAGAGGATCAAAATTAAGGCTCCATTACTGAACCCATAAACTTAATCCTTCTATGGACCAATTTTTCGCTTTAAAGATTTCATCTTTCTCTTTTTTAGAAGAAAAGGATGCAACAAAAAAACCTTTAGGTAAAAAACTCACCTTCACTTCCTTACCCCGTTTCTCCTTAACCCAAAGATCAATGGATCTAGCTGATAGTCATTTTTCAGTGCATTTGCATATTAGAGCACACTCAGATAGAGTCTAAATTTAAGAAAAAAATTATTCTGAAGACCATTCTAGGGTTTTGCTAACTCCTTTCTTTGACTCAAACCCTAATGATGCCTCTAATCCTGAATCCTTAAGGACTAGATTTTCACAACTTACCTGCGTAGAAGTAGAATTAACCATATTTTATTCCCTGATTGCTTCCTCTGATTTATCCTCCAAAGGATTACTCTCTTCCACAACTAGTTGCTCTTGTTGGATCTACCCTATACTCTTTCTTTTTCATTTTTTAACATAATTTCCCTCCACTGTCCTTCTCATGCCACCATGCATTGTCTTCCTCTATTACCGCTTCAAAAATATTTCTACTTATATTTTCCCATGATTCCCCCTTGTTTTTCATCTCGCATACCCCAAAATTTGACTTGATGGCAGAACTGATCCTCTTTGACCTTCAATAATCTCTTTTTTCGCCTTGCAAACCTTTTCTCTGATCCTTTTCCCCATTGCCATTCTTGCCCTCTTTGTTCACTCCTTTCGCTGATATGCTCGCTCTTCCCATCACTATCAAAATCTTAATAAACTTCATTATTTTACTCTATATGAGATGATTGTGATTATTTCTACACTTCTCTACTTTTATGACATTTAATGGGTTGTGATGCTTTTTAAAGGTTGTAATGTTTTTGCAAGAAATCACTATGTTGGTATGTTTGTAATGCTTTTCTAGGCCAATAATGATTTTCCACATGTATGATGATTATTCAACCTTGTGATTATTTTCCAAGGATATATGCTTTTCTACGCCCACAATGCTTTTCTATGATCACAATGATTTTGTACACTTCTGATGCTTTTATATCGGGTTGTGATGCTTTTCTAAGATAGCAATGTTTTTCTAATCTCGTAATGTTTTTCCATTTCCGTGATACTTTCCCAACCCTATTATGTTTTTCTATCTTACAATGATTTTCTAATTTTGTGATGTTTTTCTAGGCCTATAATACTTTTCAAAGATTGCAATGTTTTTCTAAGCCCATGTGTTACATTTCTAAGTTTGTGATTCTTTTTCATGACCTTTGATATTTTTATAAAACTTGAAATAATTTTTAATCCTCTAATATTTTTTTTAAGTTACAAATTTTTAATGATTTTTTTTCCTAGTATAATGTTTTTTCTTTCTTTTGTAAATTTTAGTATTAAATTTGTCATGATTTACTTTTTCATTTTAAAAAAATCTAGATTTTTTAAAATTTTCATGATAAACATGATTTTCATTTCCATAAGATTCACCAACATTATACATAACATTCCCAAAAGATTTGTCACACATTTTATAAATTTTTTAGGGTTTCTTAAAACTATATGTGGGCATGTAGTTTTGATACCATGTTTATTATATTTATGATCTCATTTTGACCTTTGAAAATAGTTGTATCAATATCCTTAGCCTTGAACCTTGATTTAGCATGGTATTTAGGGCCACTAAAGTAAAGGCACTAGTCCACATAAAAACAAAGGAGATATTTAGGAAAATCTTGAAAAATAAGGAAACATTTAGAGATAATTTGAGAAATTAAGGAAGATTTTGAAACTCAAAAACAATTAAGTAAATTAAAAAATTATATAAAATGTGAAATATTGATATTATAATAAAATATTTAAAAAAAATAGTAAAATTTACATTTTTGAAAATTTTTAAAATAATTATTGATTTTTAAAGGTTTTCTTATTTTTAAAATTTCTCTATAATTTCAAAAAAAAAAATGAAATACTAAATTTTTTAAGAAAAAAAAATTAAATTAAAGAAAATTAAGCTTAACTCTATAAATTATGGAAAATTCACTAAATTTTGAGGAAACTTGATTTTTTAAAGAAATTTTTCTAATTTTATTTTTTCTCTAAAGTTTATTTTTATTTTTCTCTCCTAATTTTACTTTATATATATTTTTTTTAACTTAAATATATATATATAAACTCAAAACATTTAACAAATCAGGGTTTTTTCTAGTAAAATTTTCATAAATTAGAGAAAATTTAAAAATCGTGGAAATCTCAAAATATTAAGGAAATTATGAAAAATTTAAAAAACATCTAAAAATTAAAAGTTACGGAGCTTTTTTGACAAACTAATTTCATAAAAAGTAGTGAAAACTCAAAAACCAAAAAGGGAGATTCCATAAATTATGGAAAATTTAGAAAAATTAAATAAAATAATTTTTGAAATAAGGAGATTTTTATAAAGTAAAAAATTTTGTAAAAAAAGGTGAATTTATTAATATTTTGAAAAATTATTTTTTTAATAAAAATTTTAAAATTTTAATAAAAAAATAAAAAAAAGGATAATTAAAGAAATTTTGATAAATTATGAAAAATTTGAGAGAATTCTAAAAATTAAAAAAATTAGGGAAAAAGAGAAAATTTTAACAAAAATTTAAAAAGGGGGAAATTACAAAAAAATAAAATTTGAAAAATTAAAGTAAAATATGACAATTTTGAAAAATGTAAGGAAAATTAAATAAATTAAAAAATACAAAAAATGTAAGCTAAATTAAGAGAAATTTAATAAATTATAGAAAATAAGGAAAATTAAAAAATTATGGAAATTTTAGATAAAAAAAACTGAAATTAGGAAAAACATAGAAAATTAAAGAAAACTTAAAAATTTAGGAAATTTTTAAAAAATAATAAAATTAAGATAAATTAGGAAAAATTAAAAAAATGGGGAAATATGAAAATTTTACAAAATAAGAATAAATTTTAAAATTTGAGAAAAATATATTATAAAATGGAAGAATTCAACATATTAGGGAAAATTAAAAAACTATGATATATTATAGAAATTTTGAAAAAATAGGAGAAATTAAACAAATTAAGGGACATGTTATAGAAATTTTGATTTTTTTTTGAAAAAATTAAACAAATTAAGGCAAAGTAAAAATTAGGGAAAACATGAAAAAGGAGAAGTACAATAAACTTGAAAATTATCAAAAATTAGAAAAAAGTTAAAAAGAATTGGTAAATTAAGATAAATTCTTAAAAAAGGAAAATTTCAAAAAGCTGGATTTTTTTTTTAAAATTTAATAATTTTAGAAGAAACTTTAAAAAATAGAACAATTTAGAAAAACTCAAAAAATTTGAAGCAATTTTGAAAAATTCAAGGAAATTTTAAAAATTTGAGAAAACTAAAAGCGGTAAATTTTTAAAAAATAGGAAAATTAAAAAATTTAAGGATATTTTTCCAAAAGAGGGGAGGGGCGATAGTTGGGCGAGACCTAGGAAATTTAGTGTATTTTTTTTTTTTTTTTTTTTAAATTATTGTAAAATTAAGAAAAAGGTAAAAAATTAAGAAAGTTTTGAAAAATTTATAAAAGAATTATTGTTTTAAAAATATTAAAGATTTTTTGAAAAAAAAAGGAGAAAACTAAGAAAATTTAGAATACATTTGATTTTTTTGGGTAAACATTAAGGGAAAAAAAGAAAAAAATAGAAAAGTTTTAAAAATTTTAAGATTTTTGTTTTTTTAAATTAGGGAAATTAAAAAATGGATAAATTAGAATTTTCTTTTTAAATGAATAAATTTAAAAACAAATTAATTTTTTTAAAAAAAATAAAATAAATTATAAAAAATATAAAACATTTAAGAAAAATAAAACATATAAATAATTATTTATTATTATTATCATATTATAATTAAATTTTTAGCCAATTTTAAAACAAAACTTAATTAACTAAAAAAAAAATTCTATTAAAAATTACTCATATATATATCCTAATTCCTTCCACATGCATTCCTCACCTTCTTTCTCTAATAAAACATATCACTTTAGGTAACCTTCATGTCGAAATGAATATCTTTTAAATATCTCTTTCCCTCAATCTTTCACACCTCTTAAGACATTTTCTCTCCATCCTCTTTAATTGTTACATGCCCTGTAGATCCACCTTCTATTTGCATCCTTTGTACACATGTTGTAAGCAATGATGATTTTATCAATCCCTTTTCACGTGCATCTCCTCACAAATAGCCACCGTAAAACGATGAGGATAGGGAACTACCTCATGGGTTTATCATGGACAGGGATGGGAGGTCAAGTTTGAACAAGACTATTCACATAGATGTTGTTGGAGATATTTTACCAGATAAAAATAAAAATTTATATTAATATGTTTAAAGGTAAAGTTATATTTTTTAATTTTTTTAATATTTATAAATAGTAAAATAGTTTTTACGTCAAGAAACGTTTTATAATGGGAGAGGAGGAGGGAGAGAACCTAATATCATACTCATGTAAGGAGAAATGGTCGACATTTAAATTTAATAAAAATGATATTAAAAAAAATAAATTAAAAATTAAAAACAACCAACATAATATTTAAATCAACAAATATAACCATTCAAACATTATAAATATAATGCAAATCAATCAAAAATCAAACACACACAAATTCAGATCGAATAAAAAATTAAAGATTACAAATACAATGATAAAATAGTGTTAAAAAATACTTAAAAAAAAGTAAATCTATTCTTTTAACTCCATTTCTTCTGCAAATTATTGTTCACTTGTCTACGAGTCAAATCTGAGTGGCTGAAAAATCCATTGGGATGTTGTGTTACTTTACGACCTCTTTGTTATTGTTGTTGCCAATAAATTGTTTTGAATCTTCTTTCTACTGTTGCGTTGTTAATTGTTGTTGCCAATAAATTGTTTTGAATCTTCTTTCTACTGTTGCGTTGTTAATTGTTGTTGCCAATAAATTGTTTTGATTCTTCTTTCTGTTGTTGCGTTGTTATTGTCCTTCCTCAGCGTCACAACCTGTAGATAAAATTATTTCACTATCAAATATTATCATTATAAGATGACAGACTGTAACTTTCATTAGTTATTAATGTTAGTTTTCAGCGTATAAAAAAGCAGATAGGGTGGTTATTACGTTGCATCCCTAATTCTTTAATTTGATTTATATGGCAAAGAGAATTTTTTTAATTTCCATTTTTTTATTATAATTAATGATTATTTTTTTCACAATAATATTAGTAAATTAGGTATTTGGAGAAAAAAAGATTTCTTAAATGTAAAATATGTAATATATTTAAATTATCATAATAGAAAGTATTATTTATTATAATTATTGATTTTTTAAATCATAATAATATTAGTAAATTAGGTGTAGATGGTTTAGAAATTTTAAAAAATATATATATAAATATAAAATATTTAATCTATTATAATATAAATTATTAAGAAATTAGCTATAAATAGTATTGAGAAATGAGAAAAAGATTATTTTTTATTATATTTAGTTTAATCGAATAATAATGTATATATCATTTTATTATTTATTATAATTAATAAATTTTTATATATAAATAGTTTTAGAAAAGGAGACAATCAAACTATTTTTAAAGTAGAATATATTTGGTTTAGCCACAATAAGTATACTTCATTTTCCTCATTTTTATTCAGAAAGCTTATAATATGATATATAATATATTTCCGAACTTTATTAAATTTTATATATATATATATAATAATATATTTAAAATATTTGGTGTAATTGATCAAAATTGAATTTTATTTTAAAAAAGATTTAAAAGAATAACAAGAAGAATATCAAAAAGAATATCCAGAGGAAAACCAACAATAAATGACAGATGTACAAGAACAGTGCATTATCTCGGCCAAATAGACATGGCGTTCAATGAATGTACAAAGTACGTGGTTTCTCGTCGTTGTTCAAGATTTGCTAGTCCTTCAAAAATCTTAAATCGATTGAGGTACAGTATCGCATCAAATATAAATAAATATTACACGTTGGTATGTTAAATCGAAGGGAAGCCATTACGAATTAATTTATGGCTCATGATTATTTGCTTTTCCAATCGTATTCCTTTTATGTTTGTTATTGCCAAATGAAGACAAGCAGACAAAACGAAGTCAGGAGAATCACACGATCGTTGCATGAATTATATTGAGTATATGGACGCGGTTATTTATGTACCAGATTCCGATTTTAATGACTTTTACGAGGCTCGAACTCCAGACAATTTTGAAGCAGGCCAGATTTGGGCTATCTACGATGAGGACGATGGAATGCCTCGTCTGTATGCTCGTATTCTCAGAGTCGTTTCAGCTGATGGGTTCATGGTTAAAATGATTTTGCTTAAGCCTGTACACGAAAAAATTGCTACAGATTCGCCTCCAAAGCTTTACCAAGTTTGTGGAGATTTCAGATTTAAAAAGGTAGTTTGTATTAAATGTGTAAATATATTTTCTCAAGTGGTTGCATGGAAGAAAAGTCCTACAGGAGCTATCAGAATTGTTCCGCAGACGGGCGATATCTGGGCTGTGTACAGAGATTGGAGTTCTACGTGGGATGAATTCACTCTTTCAGAATTGATACATAAGTATGGAATGGTGGAGATTTTAGGGGATTTTATAGAAGAAATTGGGGTGTTAGTTTCTCCCCTCGTCAAAGTTGAGGGCAGCTTCAAGTTTGTTTTCCAGAAAATACAGGTGGTAAAGTTGATTCCAGGGAGTGAGCTTGTTAGATTTTCCCATAAGGTTCCGGCGAAGAAGCTTTCCGGCAAGGAGGCCCCAGATTTGCCCAATAAGTGTTGGGAGATGGATCCTCCTGCAATTCGTGAAGACGAAGGTAAGGATATAATATCGCTTTTTATATTGGTTCACAATCTTAAGATTCATCTGTGGTTTGAATCTGAATATATATATATATATTATAAATTATAAATTATAGAGCTACTTGCAACCAGATGTAAAACATTGAGTTTTCAGGTCAACCTATTTGCACCACTTATTATTTAAATATTATTAATATAATACCATCCAGAGGTGATGTAATTATCAACATCTGTTTTATAAAATACAGTTAAGAATAATGAATAATAAATATAATTAGCAACATCAGTTTTATAAAATACAGTTAAGAGTAATAAATAGAAATTATTAATATATAACAGTAAGGAGAATTGTAGGAAAAGTATATTGTAAATAAAAATATAAAAGAGAAAAAAGAGATTAAATATAAAATATAAGAGTATAAAGTATATTTTTCTTCTTTATAATTTGTGATTGTTTAGTAGAATATTGAGTTTGTTGGGTCTTTAAAATTAAGGTTAAAAATGTTTTAGGATAAATTATAAAATAAAGAATTTGAAGGAGGTTATTTTTGTGTTAGGTCATCTCTAATAAATAAAATTAAATATCTTCAATTTTGGTAATTAAAAAATATATATATAAGATTTTTAAAAAAAAGAGTAAACCTTATTACTACTTATATAATATATTGGACATCTAAATACAAAATATTTCACTAATTCTAATTTATTATGAAATAGTTTATATATATATATATACAGATAGAAAGTACTATATTTTCATATAAAACTGATGAAAATATATTTACAATTAATTTAAAAGAAATCTCAAATCAAATTGACCTAAAAATTTCTCAAACCCAAAAAGAACTTATTATACCTAAAAATAAAATACATCCACCTTTTATTAAAAATAATGTTCTATATGATGATGCATCTTTTATTTTTTCAAAAATTCCAATATATTAATCTTATCTAAAAAATTTATATTTAAAATTTGTAAATTTTATTTTTAATATTTTTATAATTTTTTTCATATATAAAAAATAATGATAATAAAATTATTAAAATACATATAATTAATACCAATACAGAAATATTAATTTTATAAATTTTAAAACTTTAATTTTATTAATGTAAATTAAAATGTTGATAAAAATAAT
The DNA here is from genome assembly GCA_037957365.1 of Torreya grandis. NCBI lineage: Eukaryota > Viridiplantae > Streptophyta > Pinopsida > Cupressales > Taxaceae > Torreya > Torreya grandis. Next base: position 1,484,136 of record JARHVA010000359.1, read on the forward strand.
TTACATTATTTCACAAAAATTTATGAAATGTGGAGACTACATATCTTTTAACAAAAATAAAAAACAATTGAAAACTTTTAATTGGAATACGTACTCTAAATTTATAAGAAATGATATTTTACGACCAAGCCCACATTTTTAGCCAATCTTAAATGTGAGGGTAAACCTGCATCCCTTATTATGAAAAGTATATAATATTTTAAAATTTAAATTTTTTATTAATATATATATATTTTTGAATTAAAAAATATGTTTTTATTAATTAAAAAAATTATAATATAAATTAATTATAAAAAAATAATAATAAATAGCAAGGTTATATTTGAAAAATCAAATCACATTTTACAAATAAAAAATTAAAAAAACAGAAAAAAAATATATCATTAAAAAAATTATAAATAACCACCACCATCATCATCATCATCATCATCATCATCATCATCATCATCATCATCATCATCATCATCATCATCATCATCATCATCATCATCATCATCATCATCATCATCATCATCATCATCATCATCATTATTATTATTATTATTATTATTATTACTTCCTTTTAAACCTCGTTCCAACCCTTTAAAAGACCAAAATCCATCTGGTACAAATAACCATAAAAAACACAAAATTATATTAAAGTTCAAACATACGTGATCCTTATCAAATTCAAAAACCTAATTTAACTCATTAAAAGAAATTGACTCAGCAAATTATGTATAGGATAGAATTTACTGCCAAGGATACTGTATTTCCACAATTTAAGTTGCTTCCAATTTATTTTTTTTGCGAATTGCTTATTCGATCATAAGGATTATAATTTATCTTGTGTAGGGAATACAGCAGAAACGCCACTGAGAATTTGGGTTTGACTAATACAAGGTATGAGGCAGGGCAGGCAAAGTTATTCGGGTGGCTGAATCTTTATTTGGAAAAGGAATTATTGGATAATTTAGTTTCCAAGCTCGACGCCTTCATCACGCAGCAAAGGAAGCACTTCAGCGATGTGCCGAGGTGGGGTGTTTCAATCTGACCTGCCCGCTGGAGGGGAAAGTTCATCAACTCCTTGCAGACCTTTTGCAGGACAAATGGTCTACACAGTTGGACAACAAATGTGAGGTGGTAATTGTGAATCCTGCAACATGTAACACTGTTTTGATTGGCCTCTATATATGTTTGCATTGGCGAATTTATCGACTCAAACATATCTTTATTCCAGACGCCACCGACTCCATTAACAAAGTTCATCTCGCTCCTAAAACAGGATAGTTAGCTTCAGTTCTCTGGTTTATTTCTGTTAGCTTTTAGACCGGATAGTTTTCAAGCTGTTTCATCCAAAGATGATGTATCAGATACTGTAACTATAAATCGTAGGATGCCACTTTTGGGATATATTCACTATGTTCTTCAAACACTTATTAATCTATTTTCCTACCAGTAACAAACAAGATATTATGATACAAAACTTTAATTACATGAAATTAATGCAAGTTCATTTTGTAAGACAGATGAAACAAATCATCATATGCGTCTCTGTTAATGCTTTAACAAAAATATTAAACTGTCATTGTCGATATCAAGCATAGCGTTTGAGAGGAAGTTGGAAAAATCACCTAGTTGATATTGCATGAAGTAAAGAAGTGATAAAATTGAAATAACTATAGATGTTTAAGGGAATAAGATTAGTACAATAAGTTATGAGACACTCTCTATTGTATATTTCTAAATAAAATATTTATATTTTGTTTAATATAAAAGGTTGAACAAGCAATAATAAAATCAATTAAATCAGTTGTAATAAATATTTATGATAGATTTTTTTTGGGTGTACTCCTTACAATAATAAGGTGCTTAATAGATATACCCCTCAAAATTTCTTTTCTACGTTAACAATGAAAGAAATTAATCGTTTTGAATGAGACTACTTTCTTTGCGAAGTAGTAAACATAACAACCCAAAAATGGAAGTGAAACCCAAGGGGCACACTAAACAAAGCCTTGTTATAAATTTGACAATAAGATAAATTAAAGACAAATTACTTCATTAAACATTGTATTTTATTGAATAAAATGTTGAAACCCCTAGATGGGCCCTATCCATTAAAAAATGCAATCTATTGTATTCTATTGAACAAAGATGAAAAACCATCAACACTATTTGTTAAAAATGCAATCTATTGTATTCTATTGAACAAAGATAAAAAATCATCAACACTATTTTTTGTTGTAGAAAGGGTCATTTTCATTTTGTGTTTTAGTAGATATTATGTACAATAGATTGTTCCATTGAAGCACGAGTTTGGCTAACAATCTTAATCAATAAATATGTCCCTCATGTGCATAATAGGTTTCCCACTCAACTTCACGATCAAAAGATCCAAGGATCTCGTGGACCATGAATGTGAGGAGCCATATGTATCATTAGTAATATTTGAAAAATAATCATGAGTTGTATAGTAACTTAAATTATCATAACTAGTAATGTAGTCATTATCATGGCAATTGACTACAAGATTTGTGTTGTCCTATTGAGAAGGAAAAATTTGTTTTAACTGTATGGTTTATACTTTATTAGATTCTTTAGCTTGAACAAACAAAAGAGGCGGTGATAATACTACCATGATACATGGATGAGTAAGCATTATAATTCTAGATGTTTTCACTTGCGGATATATGATTTCAAAAAAGGATCTTAGTAAATCTCCAAGTTGATTCTAACCAAGTCAACTTTCATTTTATTCAAGATCTAAACAAGTCTCTTGCATTTAGACAATCACCTAGCTAAACATAGACAACCACATGTGCATACACAAGACTAGTATATTATTGGTCTTATTTGTTTTAAAGTGTTAAAAAAAACATCATTTTATTCTTTTAAAATATAAAACCAAAACTTTCATCTCTCGTTTCCATTCTAGTAAATCATTCATAAAAACTTATTCTTAGCAAACTAGGAAAGTTAAAAAGCTAGTTTAGTTTATTTGTAAACAACAAAAATTCATAGGAAGTTTTTTGTTATTATTTTGCATCAAATTTATTTTTTTATAATTTTTATACATAGGTTTGATTCATACATCTATTTTATCTCATACACAAAAACCAACAAAAAATTATCTATTTTGCATACAAGGAGAACTAGGAAAAAACATCTTACATGATAGCATAGATATCTTTCCTTCTTCTTTGCATACATCTCAAACATTAAAAAAATAATTAAAAAGAGAGTTTTTTTTTTTTTTTTTAAATATATTTTCAGATTTTCTATTCTTTTAGTTTTAACACTTTATTTTTAGCAATCAAGCATTTATTTCTAAAAAACTAGGAAAATATTTAAAACAACAAAAACAAAAAAAAAAAAAAAATGACAAAAGCCTTGCTAACACACATAAGCCATACCAAAATCCTTAATAATCCATGCAAACAACTACATTCCTCATAAGACTTATCCATTTGCATTAACACCATACATCTAGCCTTGCTTCTACATTCCATCAAGCATACTTCACAAACCATTTTCTGAAAAAATTCATATCCTTTTCCTTGGAATCTATCTAATCTTATATGGATGACCCTTTCCAAGACATCAGGGCTTATTCAACATGGTCTATTTCATATAGTTAGAGCACCTAGTCTCATCATTGTCACACAATCTAACATTATCACTGAGTTGAGATGTGAGTTCTTTCGATTCAATACAATTACTCACTTCATCATAGATTCTTTAGCCATACTAGAAGAGAAAAAATGCATCTCTGATACACCTATCATTTCCCTCCAATAAAATATGAGACATCAATATAACATCATCCAAGCCTAGTCAACCATCCATCCCTTTTTCTTCTCCTTGAGTCTAGCCTCATCATATATAAATCACATTTAGTGAGTGGCATTGACTAGGCAGAGTCAACCCAATAGAGTAGACCTTTTCCCATGATTCATCTAACCTGATCTATCTCATTTCTCAGAATCTGACATTGATTAAGAACTATAGTTTCTTGTGATATAGGATATTGAGGGACCTTGGAGTTATATTTTTGCATAGCTTAATGATCTTAACGATCATCAAGACACTGCCAAGGTCTTTTGGTTCCATCATAATAACTCATTTCCCCCACCTATCCCAAATCCTTTCCCACCAAATAATTAATGAAACCCATATCTCATCCATTACATCAATTGCATCGACCAGACATTAGGGAGTTGAGTGCACAAATTAACATGTGTTAATTTCCATGCATACAAATTGGTGAACTCAATGTGAAGGACTTAATCCTTTACTTATCCCTTTATTCCTATTCTCTTTTTATTTTCCCCATCTTCCCTCCTTCCATGTACTCTGCAAGTATCTATATACCCCTTGAATATGTCTAGATAATATATTCATAGATCTTTTAGCCTAAAGGGATATAGGATAAGTCAGCTTAGCTCTAGTGACCCTTCGTTGATGAGTTGGAACAACCCAACCTTCAACACTAATATAAAATACCAATCTTATGACTATTCTCTTCTTAACAATTAGACAAGGAGTGGGGCTGTTATTCAAGAGATACAAAGTGTATATGAAACTTCAAGTAATTATCTATACTCCAACACCATGACCTTCATGGGTAGAGGTATGACCACTCCTCATATATATATATATATATATATATATATATATATATATATATATATATATATATATATATAATATAAGGCCATAGATTAAATTGTAGAACCTAATCATAAAAAACATTGCCAAATACGATCATTACCTATGAGGGATCCATCACTTAGAAGATAAGGTCAACTACATACAAGCTACTACCCATCCTCTTAGTGGGAGTTAAGATGCCTGCAACCCACCAATGGCCATTGCAAACACTATTCCTAGAGCTCCTACCCCAAACCAACCCCTTCATGCAACCTCATCTCGTGCATCTATCCTTTCTACATTGGAGGCCCATGGGCCCAACACCAACACTGGCCCAACACAATTTATTAAAACCCTAGTGGGTCACATATATCACCTAGAAAATAATCAACAAACTTTGAGTCAACGGGTGGTCCCAAGCCCTCTTAATCCAGCCCATCCTTCTTTTTATCCCATTCAAACAACTTACCCCACATCACAACAACAAACCTACATGCCCCCACCATTACAAGAGTAAGTAATACAACAGAACTACATATCTCGTCAACCTCTTAGAGATATCCTCACCCATAGGCTCTTTAGCCCTGATGTTTCTAAAACTCCTTCATCTTACTAAATACCTATTAAAAATCCACCAAGGGTTGTATACACATATGCTCGACCACTATAAAATAATGGAGTAGAAAACAATAAATTGTTCTTTGTGCCTCCAAGCTATGTGCTTCTCACATATAATCATCTTTCACAGACATGATATGCCCCACTCTATACATTATCAAGTTACACACATACTACCTATACACCACAAAAAAAAACCACATACATTTTGCCACATCACGCTATAATGGCTCCTGTGTCTCATAATGGTCCTTCATACTTCTACATATACTCTAAGTCTACTTAGTCAAGTAAATATACCTTAGCCTAATCCATAACACCTTATCAAGCCTCTTCTATTTCTCCCAGTACCCATTAGGCCAACCCATACACAATCCTACCTCCTCAACCCAATTTCATTATGATGGTGATAGACTTTAACAACATGGGATCCTATGTCAAATACCTCAAGTAACCCTCGACGCTAATATATTTGGGGTCCTTCTCCCACATTCCCTACTAGATCTTCCTAAATTCAAATTAAAAGGGGATTTTAATGCACACATAAAAGCCTATGCCACCAATGTTAGAGAGATCTTAACTTGGAATGGGGTTGTGGCAAAGATTTTTCCCAAGATTCTTGAGGGGATAACACTAGATTGGTATTATCACCTCCCTGAGGGGCCCATACATTCTTTCCACTAGCGTATGGCCAAGTTCGTCAAGGCATTTGATATGAACAAATGTATAAAGACTAGAATACTGAGTTCTTACATATCAAGAAAGAATGTAATGAATCCACTGTGCATTTCATCATGACATGGTGGCAAGTCCTATACTCTTCTATAAAAACACCTAACATGGAGTAATAATAATTATGCAATATTTTCCTCCACTCCCTCAACAAAGAAGTAAGGGAATACATCCAAAAGTTCCCATACTTATATGAATAAGCCCTCAAAAGTGCCCTACATATTGACTAAATAATGATTGACATTGGTCATCAGACCTATGAAACCAACAGGTGCATCATCACCTCCAGCCAAAATAATGGGGGATATGAAAACACAAACGCAAATAATGCAAACCACCAAGGTCCAAAACTATTGAACTGTAATAGAAATGTTGTTACACCCTTAACCTTTGACATGTCTTGGGATATATATGGCCAACTTGTGGCTTACATACCTCTTTTATATTCTTGTTATATTTTTCTATATTCTTAGTTAGGTCAGCCTATAGAATAACCATGGCTAAGTAGACTATATATAGGAGGTAGTGGTTAATATTTGAGAATCATGTTAAGTATTCTACTCTTAGTGCATTATTGTGAAGGTTGACCCCTTGAAGTGGCTTTCTATATTATCCAGTATTCTGCTATGCTATAAATTATTATGTGATCTCTCATATTTACTTATTTGGTGCAATATAAAATCATTTTGTGTGAATATCTAAGTAATTTCATTACAAGTGGTATCAGATCTTTGATTTGGATAAGTTTTCGATGATTTTTTTTAGATCTGATGAGACGTGACTTTTGTGAGAGGAAGGAACAAAAAAACATAACTTGCAATCCATGAAGAATTAATTTTTTCTATCAACGTAATATTATTTGAAATGCTTTTTTGAAAAAAAAACAATTAAAAAAAAGTCTAGATTTTTTTTCACTTTGCACAATTGTAATCATTAGATTCATCTCAATGAGAGGATCACAATGATATATTCTATTGGTACACTTTTTTGTGCCAAAATTTTTACACTAATACACAAAGATAGTTGTTGGATTCGTCTTGGTAAGAGGATTCAAATGGTACCATTTCTTGGTACACTTTTTTTGGGCAAACTCTCCTAAGGTTTGTATATGGTTGGTCCCTCTACATGAAGATGAAAATAGGGGCAAGAAATTCCTAAGACTCCATTTATCGATGATATGGAATCTATAACTTCCAATTCATTGATTTTTTAGCTTCAGGCTGACATAAAAGGCTTGGTGCGGCATGATGACTTTGTTGCAGTTCAAACTGATGTTTCATAGATGCTTAGAGAGATTAATGGGGTTCAAACTCAATTGAATCAAATCACTACTTTATTGGCTACTTTTTCATCTTAGTTACAGTCAAACAACCCTCCACTTCATCATTCAAGTCCTCCTTATCTCAACACTAACAACTTCAATTCTGGTGTGAAACTGATGTTGCACAAAGTGGACATGTGTAAGTTTGATGGTAAATATCCTCTCACTTGAACTATTTAAATTAAAAATTTATTTGATCTGCATCAAACTTTTAGTTCTCAGAAGGTGATAGTGGCTTCTTTGTATCTGGAACCTGAGTAGTTCATTTGGTATCGTTGATTGTGTGTTCAAAAGAAAAATAATGGTGCTCCTATTACATGGTCTATTTTCACTGATGAGTCATTGGCTCATTATCAGAATAATGTCTCTAAGAACTACTTCAATCAGTTAGCCAAACTATGATAAACAAAAATTGTGAAGGATTATATTCACTAGTTTCAAGAATCTATCCTTATGGGTAGAAGACATCACTAAAGAAAATTTGACTGATATATTTTTGAGTAGATTCAAAGATAGCATCCAATTGGAGTTTCAGATGTTTAACCCAGCATCTATATATGAAGCTATCCTATGGGCATGCATGGCAAAGAAAAAAGAGATGATCAAATGAAAGACCTTCACTAATGGTCGTGATCACACCTTTTCAGTGCCATCATATCTTCAACCCACCAGACTGACACTTTGAAAAATTGAGGAGAAGAGAACCAAAGTGTTGTGTTATGGTTGTGATAGTAAATGGAACAAAGACCATCTTTGTGTTGAAAAGAAGTTTTACATCGAAGGTGCCAATGAGGATGAAGATGATGAGGAGGCACTTGGCAAGGATAAAGAAAGTCCTGAGAAATAATTTGAAGACTCTCAGCCTACTAATTCTTGTCATGCTATGTCAGTGATTAGTACTCAAACTCTTAAGGTGGTGAGTTTTTCAAAGAAATAGGTCACTATTTTGACTGATTCTAGGAGTACACATAATATCATCAATAATAACTTGGCTACTCGCTTGAACTATTTCATTTATCCCACTCTAAAATTTTAGGTCATGATTGTAGATGGTGGTACTGTCAGTTGCTCATGAAAATACCATAATATTAAGCTAGCCATGGGAGATTACTTGTTGGATTTTCTTGTGTTACTATTCCCATGGGGGTGCTGACATTGTTCTTGGGAGTACAGTGGCTCACCACTTTAGGCCCTATTGAGATGAATTTTCAAGAATTTTTCATGGTTTTTAATTTTGAGGGAAGAACATTTGAGCTAAGGGGATTAAGGGCTAAATCTACACAACTTGTTAGCTCCCATCAAATTACAAATATTATTTGAAAGGGTACTAAAGGATTTATAGCTCACTTGTTTTTCATGGAAGTTTAGCGAACTCAGCCATCTACACCTCCCGGTCTGCAACAAGTAATTGATGCCTATTTGATTATTTTTGGTGATATGCCGAAAGGACTTCTACCTAGCTGCATGTATGATCATGTTATCAAACTTATTCTAGTAGTACGTAACCCAACATCAAGCCATATAGATATCCATATACCTAGAAAAGTGAAATTGAAAAAATGGTACAGGCAATGTTGGATGCAGGAATCATTCACCATAGCTAAAGTGAATATTCTTCACTAGTTGTTATGGTTTGAAAGAAAGATGAAACTTGGATGATGTGCCCTGAATACAAAGAACTCAACAAGTACACTATCAAAGATAAGTTTTGTATTCCTATTATTGATGATTTGTTAGATGAATTAAATAGTTCTCTTTATTTTACCAAGTTAGATCTGCATTCTGGGTATCATCAAATCTAGATTCATGATGAAAACATATCCAAAACTACTTTTAGGACTCATGAGTGCCATTATGAGTTTTTGGTTATGCCTTTTGGGCTAACGAATACACCATTGGCCTTTCAAAATTTGATAAATACTATTTTTAGTCCTTTTTGGAGGATATTTGTTTTGGTATGTTTTGATAATATCCTCATTTATAGTAAAATTTAGGAAGACCATTTGCACCATGTGAAATAGTTACTCTCAATTTCGTAACAACATTAGTTATATGCTAAACCTTTCAAATGTACTTTTGAAGCATGTGAGGTTGAATATTTGAGTCATTTGGTTTCACATACAAGAGTAAAAGTGGATCCTAACAAAATATAATCGATGGTGTACTGGCTGATTCCTAAGACACTCAAGCAACTAAGGGGATTTATGGGGATAACTAGTTACTTTTGTAAGTTTGTTAAAAATTATGGTAGAATTGCAACCCCACTCACATCTTATTGAAAGAAATACCCCTTTCAATGGACTGATACAACTACTAGGGAATTTAAACAATTAAAATTGACTATGTGCACCACTCTAGTGTTGGCTACTCCTAATTTTTTTAAGACTTTTATGGTTGAATGTGATGCATTTGGGTATGGTATTGGTGTTGTACTCATGCAAGAAGGTAGGCCACTTGCATTTGAAAGTCGTCAAGTAAAGGGTAAAAATTATTGCAAGCCCATTTATGAGAATAAAATGATATTTATTTTGCATGTAGTCAAATAATGGAGGTCTTATTTGATGGGTCATCACTTTCAGGTAAACACTGATCATGATAGTCTTTAATATTTTTTGAAAAAATGATTATCATCTGAAAAATAACAAAAATGGGTAACTAGGATGTTAGGCTATGATTTTGAAATAGTTTACAATAAAGGCAAGGATAATGTAGTGGCATATGAACTATCTAAAAAAGATGAATCAATTGAGGCATTGATATATGATATGACCATTCTATAGGCAGATTGGCTAGAGAAATCACGGAATAGGACAATGATAGTGCTACCCATGATTTGATTCACAATATTCAACAAGGTTTGGGTGGATTTAAAAAATTCACATGAAAGGGTGATGCATTATGGTATAAAGACATATTATACTATTTAAGAATTCTCTTCTTAAACAAAAAAATCCTTTAGGAACTTCATGCAACTCCAATTGGGTGTCATTCAAGATTTTTGAAAACCTATCATAGAATCAAGCATGATTTTTTATGGAAAAGACTCAAGGGGGATGTATATAAATATGGTTGAATGTATGATATATCAACAAAATAAAGGAAAAACCATCAAAACCTCATATCTTTTTCAGCCTTTATCCATCCATATCCAATGTTGGAAAGAGGTGCCTATGGATTTCATTACAGGGTTATCAAGATATAATGGTCAAAATGTTATCATAGTTGTGGTAGATCATCTTAGTAAGTATGCTCATTTTTGTTCTTTATCACAATCATTTGTTATTTGTACAATAGCTTCTATTTTTCTCAATTTAGTTTAGAAATTGCATGGTACCCTTAAGATCATTGTTAGTGATAGAGATCCCATTTTCACTAGCAATTTTTGGACTGAGTTATTTGCATGTTTGGGCACCCAATTGACTCATAGTTCATCCTATCATCCTAAATCAGATGGACAAACTAAGGTAGTCAAAAAATGTCTGAAAGGATATCTCTATTGTTTTGTTTCTGATAAATAGGTTAAATGGGTTCATTGGTTGTCACTTGTTGAATGGTGGTATAATACTTTTATTCATAGTTCTTCCAAAATGTCTCTTTTTTTGGCATTATATGGATGCCACCCTCCATCCATCACTTCAACCTTCAAGGTCCATCCTAAGGTTCATATAGTTGAAGAACATATTCACCATCAACATGAGGTCCTTACCAGTTTATGTAAAAATTTAGCCATGGCCCAGAATCGTATGAAACAGTAGATAGATCAACATAAGAGTGAGAGGAATTTTGGCATTGGTGATTGGTACTTTGTTCACTTACATCCATATAAACATATGTCTTTGAAGCAACAAAAAAAAGATAACAAATTGTCTTCTAAGTATTATGGGCCTTATCAGATCTTACAAAAAATTGGTAGTGTGGCTTACAAGTTAGAGTTTCTTTTTTTCACTCACATACATCTAGTATTTCATGTATTATCCCTAAAGAAAGTCATTGGACACAAAGTTGTTACTCAAACTGAGTTTCCATAATTAAATGATGAAGGAAGAGTTATTCTTGATCCTAAGGTGATCCTTCAAATGTTCACTAAGTAGCTACAGTCTAGAGCGATTAAGGAGTCCCTGATCAAATAGAAGAATCTACACTATCAATATGCCACTTGGGAGGATGAATATTTTCTATAAAAACATCTAGAGTTGACTCAACATTGAGGATAATGTTGTTTTGAAGGAGAAGGGCATGCTACAACCTTACATTTGGCATGTCTTCGAATATGTGTGGCCAACTTGTGGCTTACATACCTCTTTTATATTCTTGTTACATTTCTCTATGTTCTTAGTGTTGACACTGTGGATTGGACCCTTGAAAGAAGGCTGGACTTCTCTCTTCCATGCGACACAATGGAGACTCCTCTCTTGATGTGGGTCTGGTAAAAACTGAGAGGAGAATCTCTAAATAAGGGCTAGCTCCTTTTGATGCATCTTTGAAGTCTTTTACTACTATTGATAATAATGGGGGAGTAAAAAGAGAGAAAATATTAAAAATAGAACCTAAACTAAAGTAGTGATGCACCAAAATGGTTGGTCTACTTAGCTTTGACATATACTTTACACTAAGAACAAGTTGATATACACTTCATTTGACATGAGAAACTCTTCTGCATTAGTGTTCAATAAGGTGTCCTCTACAGATACAGGGAGGAACCACTACCAGAGGTGTTCTAAGACACACTATGGCAGCCTATTCACATGCACCTATACTCTACTGTAGACACTTCTTGATGACCTAAAAAAAAAGAACTCACAATACACTAGACATGCTGGAATCATTCTGTGAAAGCATGAAGGAAAATGATTTAACACAAGACAAAACCATAGACATATGCAAAAGTGCAAATTCAAATGGAGGTAAAAATGCTATGTCTTGATTCAAGGTAAAATCCTGTAGGGATTCGCCATACAAGCTGAGAAATATCCTTGTCAATCGAGAGGTTATAATATATATAGCATAAAGAAAAAGATTTTGGTGATTTCTAGAATAAGCGGCCCATGCTGTGTTGAACACATTAGAAATAGGAAGTCCACTGAAAGAACCATGCTATGGCAATTGCCAGTTTTGACTTTGGTGCTCAACCTATATTAAATGTCACTACAAGAGCATGGGTCGTATTAAATGTCACTATAAAAGCATAGGTTACTACAAATATCTTCCTATGCCAATTCTTTTGGTGCCACATGGACTGCTTAATTCATATATATGCTTGGCTGGATGCATCTTTTCGAACATTCCAAATGTTGTCATATGTGTGCATGGCTGTGTTCTAGATTCTCTATTTTGTTCCTTCTTTCCTTGCTATTTCTTGTCTCTTTCTGGTAATTTTGAGCTCTCAGGCTATTCTTTCATCTTTTATTGGCTCCTCGGGTTCCTTTCTCAGTCGTGCATCCCATCAAAATTGATGTCTGTGGGCCTGCCACTATTCAAAAACTAATGGCTATTTCATCAACTTGAATTTGACATGCATGTGCCCGTCACCAAATGTTTGAACCTCCAACAACTAGTTTGTCATGCTAAAATTGACGTGCTTGAGCCCATCATTACTTTGGTAATTTATTCATCTTTCTTGAAACTAAACCTTTAGCCTTTTACAATTGAACCTTTCTGAAGGGAAGGTGACCTTTTTAAAGAATGGAAATGGTCCCCTTTTGGTCATTGAGAGCCCTCTGCAAGGGCACTTGCCCTTCGGGCTCTTTGAGGCTCCCTTGGTCATCTTAATTCCTTCGAATAAAATGTTCGAAGGAATTCGTTTAGACATTTTGTTGGAAGGAAATCCTTCCTTTAAAATTAATTCCCTTTCTTTTAGTCTTTTCAATTTGACAAATTCCTTTGATTCTTCCTTGGATTTCCTTCGGATTTAACTCCAAAGGAATCCCTTTTCTTTTCCTTTGGATAAACTTTTTGAAGGAATCCCTTGCTTTTTTGCCTTGTTCACTTTCCCGAAGGTGCTCACTGCCCTCTGTAAGGTAGTATAGGTCTTGAAATGCCCCTTCAAAACTTTTGATTTGGTCCTGCCACCGACCAAGGTGCCCTCCATAAGGGCACATACCCTTCAAATTTTTTACAAACATCCTTCAAGCTGTCAAAATTCCCTTTGAAGGAAATCTATTACATTTTTTTGAACTGCTTAGACCATTTAGGGTTCTTCAATCACTTCTACTTATAAAAGTAAACAAGTAATGTACCTGCACAAACTTGATTTGCACTAGTCTAAGCAAAATGACTAAACACTTGGCCTTTTCATGAAACAGGTCTGACAGGGGGTATTTTGCACAAGGCAGTTGAGGGATGACTTAGCCAAATCATGGATGTGAAAGACTCTTTGTAAAGAAAAAAGAGGGGGTGCCTAATTTTGGCTTGCAAGACCAAAAATTGGTCAACACATCTGGAGAATCATAGGGGAAGCATGCCTGCTATGCTTGAGAAGACTGGTAGCCTCTAAGTCCATTGAGCATGGAGTCAGGAAGCATCTTGGAGAAGTTAACAATAACCTTGTAAGGACCTATGAACCAACAAAGATTTTACCTCAAACATAAAGGAAAACACACACAACAAAGGCTAAAAGCCTACACACACATGTGCAACATCACTTAGGGGAAACGAAAGACACACAACTGAAAGAAAACTACTATGTATAATTAAATAAATACATTTGCCTCCCTCTTGGATCAAAGGGAAAACTTCTTAAGTCTCTTTCATGGCAAGAAAACTTATGGTGCTAGACAAGTGGCTGAATGGAAAGGAAACTTGGTGCCTTGCTCTTCTTGTCTACCACCTTGATTAGCTTGTATCCAAATGAATTAGGGTCAAACATTCTTCCAACATATATGTATTCATCTTGCTCTCGGAAGCTTACCTCATGCTAGCCCTTCATGCTAGTGTATCTCACCAAGAAGTCAATGGTTGTTGGCTCATCACCATAGGGACCATCTAGCTCATAACCCCCTTGATATGCATCATAGATTGACTTATTCCCTTCTACCTCATTGAAGAGACTGTCAAACTTATCTTCTACTTCCTCAACGCTTTCTTGAAGAAGGGTGACTATTGTGATGTCTGAAATGAGATCACAAACTGCTTGCTCATCCCACAGAACATCACCTTGTAATTCAAGGCTCTCTTCTTCAAAGATTTCAACGAGATGGACAGGCCTCTCTTTTTCTTGCTCAAAAACTAGAGTCTCTAGTTGTTCAAATACATTCTCCTGATCCTCCTGGAACTCAGGTTCCATGGCATGGCCATTCTCCTCATCAAAGCAACAAGGAAGATCATCAAACAAGGGAGGAGAGAGCTCACCATGCTTACATCCCTCATCATCCATTGTTGACAAATAAAGTTTGTCAACCTCTTCTTCATATTGCTAGAACATCTGCATGTATGCATGACCTGTGTCTTCTCCATTGTTGATGATGTCTTCAAATGGAGCATCCATGATGATTTCATCTTCATTGTCACTCATGATAGCCTCTTGGGCAATTGCAAATTGGATTCTCTCTTCTTCACTTTTCTCTTTCAAAACAGGTTCCTCCTTGAGAAAGAATGGAGTTGAGGGTTGATGGATAAACTCATATGGAAGAGGAGGCAGTCCTTGAGCTAGAATCGAATGATTTTCTTCCTTCCATTTGGCTAGCACTTCATCTACATTAGATGTGGCTTGATATCTCTCTTGAAGGAGTGTAGATGGGGTGTGTCCAGACATGAAATTTGTTGTTTGGTCTAAACCATCCATCACACCGTGGCTGAGGAATCTTATTCTGGACTCCAACTCTGTAATTTGCCTAGCTATATTCTCTTAGGAGAGCCTTTCTTAGAGATCACGAGGATCACCATGAGTTGGAGCAACTTCATCATTTCCAAGGCCCTGAGCTAGTCCATGATATTCTTTCCTCCAACTTGGAATCTTGACATTATGTTGAAAGACTTGAGGAGGTTGAGGAAGACTAAGAAGAGACTATTGATGTACAGGGAGAGTTTCTAGAAGAGAGACGTGTTGGTTCATGGTATTCCCTTCAAAGGAGGATTCACAACCTAAGGAATTGAGAAGGTTCATTTCTATGGGAGGTTGATCTAATGCCCTTTGATATTAGAAAGCTAGGTACAAGGGATTAAGAGCAGGAGTTGTTACTGCATTAAATGAGCTAGAGTGATCAAGTGCTATTTAGTAAAAAGGATTTAGTACACAAGAGGGGGCTTTATTTAGAATAAGAAGGGGCTTCTTTGAAATTGGAGAAGGCACACAAGGTTGATTGCCTTGAATGAATGGACTCTCCCATTTTGCTACTTCCTCCTTCATGGATTTTATGACCTAAGCTTGCCTAAACAAGCAATCCTCTTTGTACAAAAGCTCTTGTTGATATCTATTCTACTCCTCCAATATGCTTATCTCCATCACTTGCTTTTCAAACTCCAGCATTAATTCCTTTACACTAGGTGAAGGGCAACCGGGAGAGCTACTTGAGGTGATTCCATGAACAACCTGAGCTTGATCAAAGTTACATGAAGGAACACAAGGCCCATGTTGTTGAGCAATGGAATTATACATACCAAAATGTGATTTATTAATGGCACCATGACTATTTAACCAGCTGATTCAACTCATAGTCACCATTGGTGTTGGTTAAAATGCCTCCAAAGGTTGATTGGTTGAAGAACACACCAAAAAAAATCCTTCAACTGTTTGGACAAATTGTCCCACCAGGGATGCCAAAAATTGTTGACACTGTGGATTGCACCCTTGAAAGAAGGTTGGGCTTCTCTCATACACGCGGCATAATAGAGACTCCCCTCTTGCTGTGGGTCTGGCAAAAGCTGGGCAGAGAATCTCTAGATAAGGGCTAGCTCCCTTTCATGCATCTCTGAAGTCTTTTACTACTACTGCTAACAATGGGGGGTTGAAAAGAGAAAAAATATTGAAAATAGAACCTAAACTAAAGTAGTGATGCACCAAAATGGTTGGTCTATTTAGCTTTGACATACACTTTACACCAAGAACAAGCTGATATACACTTTATTTGACATGATAAACTCTTCTGCATTAGTGTTTAATAAGGGGTCCTCTACAGATACAGAGAGGAAGCACTACCAGAGATGTTCTAAGACACACTATTGCAGCATGTTTACATGCACCTATACTCAATTTTAGACAATTCTTGCTGACCTACAAAATAAGAACTCACAATACACTAGACATGTTGGAATCATTTTGTGAAAGCATGAAGGAAAATGACTTAACACAAGACAAAACCATAGACATATGCAAAAGTGAAAATTCAGATGGAGGTAAAAATGCTATGTCTTGATTCAAGGTAAAATCCTGCAGGGCTTCGCCATACAAGCTGAGAAATATCCTTATCAATTGAGAGGTTACAATATATATAGCATAAAGGAAAAGATTTTAGTGCTTTATAGAATAAGCAGCCCATGCTGTGTTGAACACATTGGAAATAGGAAGTCCACTAAAAGAACCATGCTGTGGCAATTGCCAGTCTTGACTTTGGTGCTCAACCTATATTAAATGTCACTATAAGAGTATGGGTCATATTAAATATCACTATAAAAGCATGGGTCACTGCAAATATCTTCCTATGTTAACACTTTATGTGCCACCTAGACTGCTTAATTCATGTTTGTGCTTGGCTGGATGTATCTTTTGAAACATTCCAAATGTTTTCATATGTGTTCATGGCCATGTTCTGGATTCTCTATTTTGTTCCCTCTTTCCTTGTTATTTCTTGTCTCTTTCTGGAAATTTTGAGCTCTTAGGCTATTCTTTCATCTTTTGTTGGCTCCTCAGGCTCCTTTCTCGGCCGACACATCCCATAAAAATTAACATCTACGATCTCGTCACTATTCAAAAACCAATGGCTATTTCACTGACTTGAATTCTACATTCACGCACCCATCTCCGAATGTTTGAACCTCCAATGGCTATTTGCCATGCTAAAATTGATGTGCTCAGCCCCATCATTACTTTGGTAATTCCTTCAGCTTTCTTAAAACTGAACCTTCAACCTTTTGCAATTGAACATTCCTGAAGGGAAGGTGACCTTTCATAAGAATGGCAATGGTCCCCTTTTGGTCATCTTAATTCCTTCAAACAAAATGTCTAAAGGAATTCCTTTAGACATTTTGTCCGAAGGAAATCCTTCCTTCAAAATTGATGGCCTTTCTTTCGATCTTTTCAATCTGATAAATTCCTTTGATTCTTCCTTGGATTTCCTTCGTACTTAAGTCCAAAGGAATCCCTTATCTTTTCCTTTATATTTCCTTCAGACAAAAAATCTAAAGGAATCCCTTGCTTTTTTGCCTTGTTCACTTTCTTGAAGGTGCTCACTAGCCTCAACAAGGGCACTTTGGGTCTTGAAATGCCCCTTTGAAACTTTTGATTTGGTCCTGATACCAACCAATGTGCCCTTCGTAAGGGCACATACCCTTCAAACTTTTTGCAAACATCCCTCAAGCCATCAAAATGCCCTCTGAAGGAAATCTTTTTCCTTTTTGTGAACTGCTTAGACCATTTTGGGTTCTTTAATCGCTTCTACTTATAAAAGTAGACAAATAATGTACCTGCACAAACCTGATTTGCACTAGTCTAAGCAAAATGACCAAACACTTGGCCTTTTCATGGAATAGGTCTAACAAGGGGTATTTTACACAAGGTAGTTGAGGGATGACTTAGCCAAATCATGGATGTGAAAGAATCTTTGGAAAGAAAAAGGAGGGGGTGCCCAATTTTGGCCTGCAGGACCAAAATTTGGTCAACACTTAGTTAGGTTAGCTTAAAGAATAGCCATGGCTAAGTAGACTATATATAGGATGTAGTGGTTAGTCTTTAAGGATCAAGTTAAGTATTATGCTCTTATTGCATTGTTGTGGAGGTTTCCCCCTCGAAGTGGCTTGCTATATGATCTAGTATTTTGCTCTACTGTCAATTATTGTTGTGTGATCTCTAATGTTTGCTTAGTTTGTGCAATATAAACTCATTATATATGAACATCTAAGTAGTTTCATTACAAATACCACCACTGATGGCATCACCCATCAATCCAAGAATAAAAACCACATAAATAGTGGTAAATATCAACCAAAAAATAATGCCAACCACACTAGCAACACAGGGGCTAGGAACCAAAGCCCTACTGCTACCATTCACTTGGTTGAGTTTAATTGACCACCACCTTATAATATGTAATAAAAAAACCACAAATAAAACTATTACCAATAAGTTAAATGGTACTTCCAGTTCCAAAATCAAAATTTATATCAACAAAATAATCAACAACGGTCTGGATAGCAAGTGCAAAACATGCAATCTCGGGATTATGACCCCAATGTAAAGTGCCTCTTCCATAGAGTCATAGGTCATAACACAGAACTATCGAGAATATAATAAATTCATAAAAATACACCTAGAATATCAAAGGCAAACGTTCGTAGACATGCTGCTAGGAAGCACAAATATAAACACCCAGACCCTTCCAAATGGTCTCGTCATTCCCTAGAACTAAAACCTATAAATCTATAAAAAAATCTTTCCCCAACCACCAAACACACCTTACACAAATCAAACAACAGGGTAATTGACAACGCTACCCCATTCCACATAGCCAACCCACAGTGGTAGGCACTCATGATGCCAAAGCTTTCACTTCTGGAGTTGAAAACATAGATGTATCTCCTCAGTTAGAGGTCCAACGCAAAACTCAGATGATATGAGTTATAAAATTATAATTAAAAGAAGAGGTAGACACCATTACTTCACTAGAGTACTAATGCATGACCCTCTATCCTTCAAACATCCTATAAATAGAATCTATTTCTAAATGCGTAAGGAACTACAACTTGATCTCTGACCTAACTAAAATGTTCTCTCACATTTACTTTTTAGATCTACTAAAAAACTCACCTACTCACCAGTCGACCTTGATTGACACCTTGGGGATAAGACATTTATATAGTGTTACTCCTACTCTATAATATTAAATTAACCACATCGATATGGATATGCTCTTGTCGAACTAGGAATCAGGTGACTATGGGTACTTCTTTAACTTACTAAACCTCCCACTTGAATCTAAGTTAGCCAAGAGGTGAGATCTAACTTGTTTCTACAAGTATGGATTTATAAAAACTACGTGAAAATAGCCATGGTTGATGATGAAGTGGGTATCAAGATTGTCCCCTTCTCTTTATTATAAAAACTTAATTATGGGGAAACTAATTATTCGATGACATGTAACACTCTTTGCAAATAAGCCTCAAGTCCACTTCTAGAGGGATTTCTTTATTCCCAATCACTCTAGGCCCTAAGATTGTCCTAAATGAGTTTTATATTATAGATAAGGACATAATTACAATATAATCTTGGGACGCCCTTGGATATATTAGATAAAGGTTATTCCTTCCACCCTATTCCAACAAATTTGGTTCTCATATGCGGGGAAGATTTTTGTATCTCAAGGGGATCCTAAGCCCTTCGATATGTTATAAGCTACCATGCACAAGAAGCATGGGTTATACATTGAATATCACCTACCTACCAATGGGATCATAAAACCCTCACAATTTGTTGATATCACTAAATTATCAAATCCTAAGGTAATCATCCTAAAAGAAAGGGAGGAAGTCCCAAATCCTGTTAAAAGGTAAATTAGATGAGGACATAGTAATGACTGAAAAGATTCATGACTTAGAACTAATTTCTAGTGTGATGATTTCCACCATGCCTACCATAGAAATTATCAATCTCATGGAGAAAGAAATTATACTAATTCTTCCATTTGATCCATGAGGGGTGGGAACCTACAACTTTTATGGATCTCAGGGCCAACAACCTAATGAGGGATTGGCTTGCCTACCCAACCTTTGTATGATAGAGGTATACAGGAACAAGGAAGTCTCCCCTCATAATGACCCTCCTAACAACTTTCAATGTAACCACCCAACATGTAACTCCACAAGGGAAGGTCATAGTTCACGTTCTACCATTGTCACTTCTGAACCATTTTAGAGTATTCTTATCGACCATTTCATTATGGGACCTTACCAAATTTATAGGATCCCTGATCTATTGGGATTACTCCCTTTATAGATGTCAGCCATTTTACGTCGGTCCACACCAAGTTACATTTATAACCATATTTCAAGTCTATTTACGGCCAATCAATCCACTTCCCCTCCCTTGTTTCCTCAATACATAAAGAGAGGATCCATACTATGATAGTGGGAAGGATATAAATAAACATTAAAACCCATGGTTACCCTTATATCCCCAAGAGGGACCCCTTTTTCCCATTGTATAGGGAAAGGGATTTGAAAAATCACTCATTGAATTCTTACAAGATTGTCCACAAATAATGATAGAGAAAACAATGTTACCTATTTCATATCCATATTACTACAAGTTGTATAACTACACCCCTGCACCTCCTCTAATGAGATAATATCCTAATTATGTGAGCATAATCCCCACACCTAAATGAATCCTCAACTATGCTAATATTTTTCCAATCTCAAAGAAAAAGCCCAGCAAACAATCTTTCACACTACTAGAAGTACTCACCTACCTTGACCCAAAGATTAAAAGATGTCTTTTTGAGTTCTCATAGGTACTTTTCATCCTTCATTAGCAATACAAGGATAAAATTTCTTCACCTTCATAAACCCTTCCCTTTGTCTCACACAGGGTTCATTACTTGTTTGAGCCTCAACACCAGGAATAAAGAGAGGTATTACCCAACATCTTTGATATCCACATGGTTTAAATATCAAAAAAATAAGACACTTTGCCTGATGACTGCTTTCTACACATGATCAATGGACCATGTACTATGATGGGGTTAAGTGTCACCTAGGTGTTGGGAAGGAATCATTTCATTCCTCTGAGGGGTACGTGATGCCTTTCAAGTTCAAGTTAGACTTCAAATACATAAATAATGGAGCCAAGTACGAAGCTCTATTGCTTGGTATGCTCATTACAAAGCACTTGGGTGTCTAAAACTTGAGAATCTAGGGACATTCACAATTAGTGGCATATCAAGTGTCAGACATCTACTAGATCAAATCCAAGCACCTCTAGTTGTATAAAAACATCGTATTTGAGTTCACCAAGGACTTTGATTTTTTCTCCATTGAAGCAATCCCTAGAGAAAGAAATTAACTTGCTGAATCTAAGGCTACCTCATATTCACATTTTATCCTCCATCCAAAAAATCCTAGAATCCAATTTTATAGTCTTGATCAAGGTAGATCATCTCATAATTAAGACTCCTAACAACCAAACATTAGCCTATGCCAGACAAGATGAGGACCATCTTATCCTAGATCTAGTCAATAATGATGAGGTCATCCCCAAATTATTATAGATTATGACGAGATCCCCTCATTCCATCATAAGAGGGCTTCTCATTTACCTATTATCCTAATGCAACCCTCCAAACTAAGTTTGATGAGTCCTACTACCATGTGGAAGAATACCTCTCCTTAGATGATAAACATGATGTATTCAACACTAAGGTAAAAGACTCTGACCTTCCCTTAGATCCCAATGTATTCAAGGTGGGAAACACATCCCTAATTGATTAAACTATTAACATTAATATCTGAACGGAGGAGAGCCCTATAATCCTTAAGCTGGGATATTTGCTCTCTGAACAAGAGGTAGAAGATCACAAATAACTCCTCATGGAGATTTCCAAAGCCTTTGATTTATCCTACACTGACATGATATGCATCAATCATGATGTATTTGTCCACAATATAGTTAAAATGCATAATGTGAAACCTATCAAAAAATTAGACCTGTCAAAGCTAAGATCACATTAATGGTAAAGGAATAAGTCATCAAGTTGTTAAAAGTCATCTTCATTAAGCTTGTTAATTACTCCAAATGGATGTCCAATATCATACCCATTCTTAAAAATAATGGTAAGATCAAAATATTCAAAGATTTTTGGGACATTAACAAGGAATGTCTAAAGGATGATTTCCTCCTTCCTTCTATTTATCTCATTATTAACACTATCACAAAATATAAGTTTTAATGACTCATGGATGGCTTTTCAAGATATAACTAGGTTCATATCTTCGATGAAAACCAAAGTAAAACATTGTTCACAACACCTTGGGGAAAATTTTACTATGTTGTAATGACCTTCGGCCTAAAAAATACATGGGAAACATATCAAATGGATATGACCCAAATCTTCCATGAAATCATACATAAGATAATGGAGGTCTACATAGATGACCTATTGGGAAAAGCTAGGCGATGCGAAGATAATTAAGAATGTTTCATATCATCCTCACATGGGTGACTGATTATGGGGTCACCCTCAATCCAAAGAAATGTGTGTTTGGAGTAACTAGTGGAAAACTCTTAGGGTACATTATCTCGCAATGTGGGATTGATATCAAACCTACCAAGATTTGAGCAATCTTGGAAATGAACCCTCCCACAGATGAGTCTAACCTTATGACATTTTTAGGAAAGATGGGAGCTATCCGATGATTCACTCCTGACCTTTCCTATGTTATTCATCTCATCAACAACCTACTCAAAAATACAAGCAGCCTAACTTTGACAAATGATTGTCAAGAAGCATTTGAGGCAATAAAACACTTTCTCATGTCTCCTCCTATGCTCATGGAACCTAAAATAGATAAGCCTTTGATACTTTACATAAGGGCAATAGAGGTATCCCTAGCATGTATGTTGGCTCAAGAATACGACATCAATAAGGAACATATAATCTATTTTATTAGCCAAACCCTTATTAATTATAAGACACAATGCACTCAGGTAGAAAGGGAATGTCTATCAATAGTGTTTGTAACCAAATAGATGCAACACTATATGCTTAATTAAGAAGTGAGAGTTGTCATGAGATATCAAGCCCTTTGGAATTTCCTAACCCATCCCTCTCTCTCTTGAAAGGCTAGGTGATTTATTACAATCTTATGTGAATTCCAATTGACTTATATCAGCCAAAATTTTGTTAAAGGAAAAATCATCATTAATTGGTTGGTTGATTCCCATTTAGAGGTTAACAATCTCATTGATATCAACTTTCTTGATGAGGTGATATGTTATATAGAATAGCTTTCTATCAGTTCCTATCTTTGGTACTTTGACAATCATTAATTACTTGGTTGATCAAATGTACCCCAAAGTTGCCAGTTCATAATAGAGTAGACATCTTCATGTTATCACATCCAAATATGTTATATTAGACATATTCTTTTATCACAAGGCCTCCAATGGCATGTTATTCCAATGTGTTGACCAAGCGGAATCAAAAAAGGTCCTCTTACATTGTCACAATGGCATGTGTTATGGCCATGCAATCCCTTGAAAAATTCATAGGATGGGATATTTCTAGCCCACCATCGAACATGACACTATCCAATATATAAACAAATGCAAGAAGTGCCAATATTTTTCACATGAGATACATATTACCACCTTGGCATTACAACCTATCATCATTTCATGGCTCTTTTCTTCCTAGGGTCTAGATTTAATAGGTAAATCCTTCCCTATTTCTTCAGACAACCACCACTTCATCATTATTGGAGATAAGTCTAGTTCCAAATAACATGAACGTAAAGGTTGAGATCACATGAGATAAAACTTATGCACACCAAAATGTTTTTGAATCAAAATGAAATCACTCAAATATAATATTACAAGAGATAAAAAATAAGTGAAGCAACACCCATTATTTCATTTAAGTTAAAAATATCTTAAATGAGATGAATACATATAGGAGAGTAATCAAATCCTACATAAAATGTAGTCAAAATACCCCCATGATAGATAAGTAACTCCCCCACAAAAGGTGGTTGACAAGGCCAAGAATAGAGGAGTAACTCCCATACCTAAAATAACTAGTCAAGGAAGTTACTTCCTAGTCACCCGGTCAACCTATACACATAAGCAATATTCTTCATGAAAGTAGGAAAAATCCAAGTGAGGGGAAAACCCCATAATAAATCAGAATGGGAAAAAGGAAAACCCCTACACTAACACCCCCCATAAGTGCAACTTAGGTGGGCAGTGTGAAAAATAAATAGATCTTAGCAACTAGGCCTGATCAGGTATCTATGTAAAAAGTAATCTCTCATAAAGGAAAAAATGAGAGAACCCATAGGAAAAACTACCACCCCTTCCGCCACGCACCCCCCGCCCCCCCGCCCCCCCTTTTCCCCAAAAAGAGAGACATAGAAGAAGTGAAAAGGTTAGAAGCCCCTAACCCCTATGCCCCGCCCCCGCCCCCCCCCAATTATGATGTTGTTGTTGATGTGGAGTACACCCCAATAAGATATCATAGATAAATAAATTTACTCTTGGTGAAGGGTTTGGTAAAGATATTTTCAACCTTATCTAAAGACTAGAAAAATCTCAACTTAATGGCCTAACCATGAATAAGCTCCTAGATAAAATGCATGTGAATCTCAATGTGTTTGGCCTGTTGTTATTGAACTATATTCCTACATATCTGTATAATATTATGGTTATCACAATAGATGATGGTGGATTATAAGTTGTGTTGTATCTCCATGTAAAAATAAGGTATGCTTTGATAGTCATCATGCTCAAGACAAAGGTGAACCTGCTAAACTCTTCCATATCAAAGTTCAAATTAATATGGTCAAAGTTGATGCTCTTTTTAATTCTTGCTCTCAATAAAATTTAACTAGTGAAGAGCTGGTAGGAACACTTAGGTTGGAAGTATCATTATTCATTAGGATGGGTTAAAAAAGTAGTAGAGATAAAGGTCTCCAAAGAATGCAAAGTCAAGTTTTCAAGAAATGAACATTTCATTGATGAAGTTGTTGTACATATTACACCTGTTGACATTTATGGAATAGTTTTTGGCATCCCCTATATGTATTTTTGATATTCTATTTTTAGGAGTAGGTTTAATCAATACCATTTGGTTAAGGGTGAGAAAAGATACACCAATCACTCCTATGAAGACAAATCTAATCTCCCCTTGGTTAGTTATGCTCAAGGTAACTTGTTGCTTAATGCTAGTGGAAATTTTTCTTTCATTATTTTGAAAGATAAGAAAGAATGTAAAGATACTCATAATAGATCTACTAAAAAAGATAATGAGGTGTATTTGTTATCAAGATGCCTAATTTTAGATATGGGTCTTCCTTAGCAAGGAAGTGATCCACACAAGGGGCATGAAAGGGTGAACTCAGTAGTTCACAAGGATGATAGTTTATTTTAGCATATACACCTCTAAGTTAAAGAGAGGGTCAATAATTGGGCAAGGAAATTTCCTCACTATAGAAGTTATTAAGCTTTTAGGGACTTAAAAGCCTCAAATTGAAGAGATATTATACAAATTTGGATCCTGGTATACTAGTCATATGTAATAAGTGTCCACTATTCCCAATTAGATGTAACTCATATTCTCATGACATTGTTTTAAGAAGTATGCACTCAAAATATCAATATCAAACACGATTTCAAGGAAAATCAATATGAGGGTGATTTGGACATCTTCATGGTGATGAGTCGTTAAGTTTCATGCTCTTGACATGGACATGACATGGTATTGAATTGGACTAGAGGATTGTATGACATAACCAACACATAATGTGATGAGACATAGTCAATGCACTTGTATAAAATTCAATATAACACATACCAATTATTAATTAATGTCATAAGAATAAATATAAATCATGAATGGAGTAAGCAATGCTACTCTCCATAATCGATTAATGTCATCATCCAGTATAATGAAACACAATATCCATAGGAAATAACACTCTAGAAAGTATGAGTAAGATCAAGTCACATATAATGGTCTACTATGATCAATGGAACAATATAGGAAGATATAACCTAATAATTATAAGATATTGTAAACATTCCCCCAATATAAAAAGGTTTCCCCTTGGTGTAAGTAATTTCACACATCAATATGTCCATGTATCACATGTAGCATGTAGTCCTGCATCCACTGATGTGTATTGTGAAAAGCAGGAGTGCAAAAAAATGGATATTTAATTCACCATGCATATTATTAATAATATAAATCAACAATGTATACCACACAAAAAATGCATGCATAGTTCCTTCTATTTTGTTTTTTTATTATTTATTTTTTCATATTTTTAATTTTTGTTTCTTTGTTTTTTTATTTTTTTTGTAATTTTTCATTTTGAATCGAATTAGATTATGAGTAACCTATGATACCCTCAATGGGATGCCAAATTTAATGTATTGGATTAACTGTTGAAAATTTCACGTATCATGAGAAAGGAGTCACATGTATATCATTGTTAGAATAGGAGAAATGATCATGTATTGTAAAATATCGAGCATTATCATTGTATTTAGTAAGATCAATCTTAATTTATTATGAAACTTGATTTGTAAATGGACTAGAGTATATCTTAAACTTTGAATTAGGTTTTTCTATAGAATCATTAGTTCTTGACAAGATTATTCATTAATATATATTCTTAACATAGAATCACTGTAGAGCTTCTATCTCTACCATAATAACAACATATATATCTAGGCTAATAAGACATAGAATTATACTGACTTGGGCAACACGTTATGGTTTGGTTGATTGTGGTAATGAAATGCAATCTATATGAATAAAAGATATGTCTTACAAAGATGTGATCATTGAGTTGTAAAAGGTATCTAGTTGATATTTAAATTTCAGTATTGTAATAAGGTAGAATAGAGTTGAATAGAGTGAGATAGAAGAAAATATAAGATATCAAGTGTGTGTGTGTGTGTGTGTGTGTGTGTGTGTGTGTGTGTGTGTGTGTGTGTGTGTGTGTGTGTGTGTGTGTGTGTGTGTGTGTGTGAGAGAGAGAGAGAGAGAGAGAGAGTATATAAGAGAATTGATAAGATAGTAAAGAGTGTGGAGGTATAGCATAAGTGTAACGATTATTCTAGTTATACATATATATTAATAAAGAGAATTTTAGTACAAAATATCTTTTGTGTAAAGTTATGTGGATGAATGTACCTACATCTAAGATTTTGTGAATGCACATAATAACTAACTTCACAAAATACTAACCTCTACATTAAAATATATATCACTAAGAGTCATCTTGAACCACATAACTATCTCTAACCAAATTGTAAATTTTATGTCAACATTAGTTGATGAAATATAACATTGAGATCAATAATAAGATTTTTAATTAATTCTTGTATTTTATGCCTCAATCAAAAACATATATTATTTAAATGCCTTGCACATCTATATCAAACAAAGTAGGCACTGATATTGAACCCATTAGGTTATGCCTTCGGCATATCATCCTCCATAGGTGGGGGGAGAGATACAAAGTTACAGTCAATAAATTCTATTAACACCATATAAAGAGGTTCTCATAATCATCTGAAGATCTAGAAGGACAAGGCTATTATAAGTTGTAAAAATATAGTAACCATTATTTTATCCTTATTATTAGTATTGTTATCCTTGTATTTTAAATGCATGTTGATTTTAAACTTGGAATTAGAATATGTGGGAGCATAGGTTTGTAATAAAATTACTATAATGATGCCTTGATTCTCAAGTTTTTGAATATTTTATTGTGACACTTTATAATTATTTGTTTCATGTCTAGTTATTATATGATAACTAAAATATGATTTTACTCTTTGATGTGACACACAAGCCATATATCAATGTCAAATGGAAGGCAAAATGATCAAATTAATTTCAAGAAACATTTGTAACATAGTACTTGGCTTATTTTTGTAAACTAGTTAATTTCATTTTTTTGTTGTGGTATGTGGAAGGTCTTGTTTCCATGAACCCTATATTGTTAGCCAAACTATGCATAAATATTAAATATGAATCATTTATACATTATGCAATATGTAGTGCTTCTTATGATGTAGCCATATTAAATTTTACAAAGTGTTGTCTCAATGAAGAACTTATTTTGAGAGATCCTTGTTGTGAGATGATCTTACAACAATAATTTGAACTTATATTTGTGACTTTATTATAATTTATATCATGAACTATTTTGAATTTGGAAACCCTAGCCACAGGGTTTACTCAAACCCTGCAAACCCAAGAAGGAGTTTTTTTTATCTTCTAGATTCCAAAATGGGATTCACAACTTCCTGAAGGTTGAATAACCTCTGCACACACTATACACACCTTATCCAATCAAATTTTACCATCTATGACCCCTATGTTCAAATTTTCTCAGAAGATTTTGTTTGATTGTGTCTTGAAACATAGTTATCTACAAGCCTGGTATATTGTTTGTATAACCTATATGTCTTCAAACACTTTGAATCACATCAAGACTCTTAATAATATGGAAAGGATAAATTACCAATATGTATATCTTAATTTCAAATCAGTTCACACATGATCCTTCTCTCAATAATACATGCTCAATACTTCTTATGACATCATACAGGCAACATAGGGTTTGTGTTAATCTACTCAGAATGTCTTTAGCAAAATAATAAAATAAAATGTGTAAATACTCTTAAGGAATTGTTAGGTAATGTTACCAATTATTCATACGTTCCAAATGTCCACCAATAGAATCTTCTCTTGAAACTCATACTTTCTCTCAGTCTTCAAAACACAGAATATAAGCAACATAGGGTACACTAATCTGCAACTTTGAACCTTATCAAAGGTCTTTGAAACTAATATAGTAAATACTTGAAGAAACATAAGAAAATAAGTATTGACTTACCAAAAACAAAAAGATCATTATAAACTTTTTTGTCATTACATATTCTTTCATTCATTCACAGTCAAGTTCCATTGCACAAATATATGAAATATAAGGTCTGCTATCAATTTTGTCTTAAAATAAGAAACTGTTTATTAATGTTATTTGGATTTACCTCATTTACACTTCAAATCCACCCCCATCACTCAAAATCTCACATAAGAATTTAAAATTATTTTTATATCTTATAACTAACCTAAATAACTTTCAACTCCCTGATAGACATTGGGAGAATGCTAACTACCTTAAACTCTAATATGAGCATCAAGATGACTAATTATATGATCCATGTATGAATTTATGTAACATTGACTACTTGAGAGCCTACACAATAGGACTACATTATTAAAAACTCCTACACACATGATTAATGACCCAAACCTTGACAAAAGATTCAAAAATTCAAATTAAATAGATTGGTGACAAAATGCCAATGTGACTCCAATTCAAAATTGACAAAGATTTAAAACCTACGAATGACTCCTATAGACCTAAAATGACTATGATGAATCACAAAAGACTCAAACATTGAAAATAAACCAAACTCACAAATGTTAGTGATGCTCATGCATCATATTTTATAATATACCATAAAGCATTCACTCTTTACTTTATTACTTTGTAAAATTTCCTCTACAAATGTTGTTACACCCTTTGTATCCTCATAGTTTCTTGGAAGGGTGACTTCATTTTATCTAATTTAGGTTGCACATAAAGGATACCTCTTAACATTTCAATGCTTACCATATTTTAATTATCTAGATACTCTCATGGTGTTATAGGTGTAAATTTTAGATGAGACATATCCATATATGTTCTCGGGAGTCATTATCATCTTCCTCAATAATCATTTGATTTTTATCTTTTATATTGATCAATAAAATAAAATCTAGTATTTATTCCTTATGTGGTTCAAACATGTGTTGAGGTTATTTCACCATTTTTTGCTTAGGTGGTATAGTTGGTTATGATGTATCTTCATTAGATTTTATTTTTTAATCTTAACTCATATGTTTGTATTCATTCTACTCATATGACTTGTAATGGTAGTATTATGGAGGAGTGAGGAGCATCAAATTATTTTATGGATCCTTCATTAGGTTCAAATCATAATAATTATATGGTTTATAGTCTGTTAGAGACAAGTATGCAAACATCCTTTGTGCAAAAAATTTAAGCACCTATGTAAGGTGGATGGGACTACATCAATAGCATGAATCTAAGGTCTACCAAGTAGTATGTTATAATGCAATTGTATATATATATATATATATATATATATATATATATATATATATAATTTACACTTGGAAATGTAAATTATCAAAACCTCTAATGTTCTTATCTGATTTATGAATATAATTGAAGTTGTACCCTTTTTTTGAAGAAAAGTGATGCTGTAATTATTCAACATTAATTTTTTATCTTATTATATAAATCCACGTTTAAAATTTTTAAAATTTAATTATTTTTTGATGTAACAACAAAAAATGACATTATTTATGTTTCATGTCATTTCGAAGTGGCTTTTGGCATTGACAACCTTGCCCATCAACCTGTGCAACATTTAACTCTCATGCAAGGTATTTGATTTCATGTTCAGCTATTACACTATTTTTAGATTACATAAAATTCAATAAGTTAAATTAAATTTTTGACTGTATGAGAATTTGAGTCTTTAATAGAAATTGAAGGTTTAAATTTTACAACACATCCACCACAACAAAACATATCAGTTTCTCGAAGTATAGATCCTAAGTTTATTGTTTCTGACCTTGAGGTTAACATAGGTTTAATTTTGATGAAGTTTCTTTATTGATTAGTCATGGCATTTTGTATTACATGAAAACATTCAGTGAGAAGTAATATGACACCTCCTCCCCTCACATTGTACAGACTAGGGGGAGAATTTATCAATGCCAATAAGTAGCAGGGGAACAAATTTTCATATAACAACCTCAAAGTTCCCCATTTTTTCTATGGATGGAGTGTCTGGTGGTGCCACGACACTTTTACAGAACATTGATCTTGATGATGAATTCATTAAGGGTATTGATTCCATGCCTGTACATAGATTTATTGTGTACAATATTATTCAGGGATCTCAATTTTAAGATCCAAAAAAATAGTTGGACTTGGTTCTTCTGGTTCACTACCTGAACCAGGAAATGATGAAAAGCAATCTCTTGATGAATTGACATCCTTTCCATTGAATAATGTTATTGTAGATAATGCTTTTGTATTTTTAGATGACATTGTACATATTGACTTTAATGTTTTGAAATAGTGAGAGATTTGTGGAAAGGCTTTGGTAAAATAAAATAATGAGTGTTATCAAAACCATTCCCAAAGATATTATTTATATTCTTTGGTTCAAAATGATCAGTCTAAAATTGATGTGTTAGTGAATCAAGCTGAATTGGGATCCATTTCTATGGAAAATCTCTATAATGATAATATTTTATATATTATTATAATATATTAAAAAATTTGAATACAGAGGCACATACTTATTACGATAAATTGGCAAGAGACCAAAACCTTTGCCACCTTGATAATGGAGAGAGGGATAAATATTTGATAAGTAATTACTTATTTATCCATTTTTATTGTAATTTTTAAATTTTTATCTTACCAACTTTATTTTTCAAATTGTAATCAAAATACAATAACCTCAAGAATGGAGCACAAATACTGAATATTCATCTGGAAAAGGCATGAAAAAACTTAAATGTAACAATTGCATTTAAAGTTTTGCTAGTCAACAAATAAAATAACACACTAAGGAGGATAATCAAAGAGCATGGAATGGATATAGATGTTCTTCTAAAGAAGAATATAAATGCGTATCCATCTATCTTATTGACAAGAGATGAAACACACGAGAAAAGCTCAATAATTGCAAATATTAATGCTACAACCGAGGATCTTGTTAGAGAAAGTGTTTTACATTCAAATTCAAGGAAGGGGGAAGTTGAGACAACAACATCCACATATGAATAATAAATTGAAATTCATGTGGAATGATATCTATTCAGTGAATGTATCTCTATTTAATGAAAATGGGTCAAAGAATTTGTAATTGTTGTTTGTATATATGTTATGTTAAAACTTGAATCATTGAAAGTTAATATTGTAAATTAAAGTATGAAAATTTAAATGTAAGTCCATGTTTCTATTTATTCTTGGCATTTTATTCATGACAAGTTTATTCTATGCATATTTATATATGTTATGTTGAAATTGGAAATTTTATATTGTAAATTAAAGTTTGCAAGATTAAATTAAAGTCTCTTTTTCTATTTTATTTTGTGAAATTTGTCCATGACAAGTTTATTTTATGCATATTTATATATGTTATGTTGAAACTGGAAAGTTTATATTGTAATTTAAAATTTATAAGAATAAATTTAAGTCTTTGTTTATATTTTATTTTGTGTATTTTATCCATTATGAGTTTATTTTGTGTATATTTATATATGTTATGTTGAAACTGGAAAATTTATATTGTAAATTAAAATTTGAAAGTTTAAATATAAGTCTTTGTTCTGTTAATTTCTTATATTTACTACTTAAGATGTATAGTGATAATATCATAATTTATGAAATGGGAAGAAGTTGTATATTCACTTTTATCTTATTCTTTCCATGATATGATTTCAAAAGGTCCAAAGCTAAACAACATAGCCTCAAGCACCCATCGAATGAAAGATGCATGTCCAAATTATGCTCACCCACAACTTAAGTGGATCATCATATCAATTTTGATACTATCATTCCTCTCCAAGAAACTTTGTTTGTGCTATGTGCATTTATTTAAGAAGAAATTAATTTTTGCCACTTTTCTCCCTTCTTACTAATTTATGACTATTTATTTAATATTTCAATTGATTCATTATCTTTCTCAGATAACTAAAAATATACTCATAGTGGAAAACATATGACATAATCAATTCAAATTTCAATACCCATGTATATATTGATTTCATGTCTCGGACCATGAAAATTCACCTTTGTTAAAGTACATCATAGTCAATGCCCTCATTTTCTTCAGTAAAATAGGAAGATGAGACCTTGCCACTTCTCATTTGATTATTTTATCTATGTGTTTGTGACATCTTAGTTAAAAAGTAGAGACTCAAGTTCTTATTGAATGATAGAAGTGTGTTTCCATCGTGTTCACTTGGAACTTGAGAGATTCATTATATATAAATGTTTATCATATCATTCCTCTCAAGGAAATCATCACATGTTTGTCAAGTGTATTCAATGTCAAATTAATATGCATCATTTTTTTTGTCTATTTCTTCTTGGTGATTAATATTTTGTCTTATGGTAACATGTCAATCCAATGTTGAATTAATTAATGTCACTTTTTTTATTTCTTCTTATTAGTGTATGACTAAGAATTTAATGTTTTAATTGATTCATTAAATTACATAGGTGAAATAAGAGATAACTAGAGCAAAAACATCATGGATTTTTTTTTTCAAATTTTGATACTAATGTCTGAATTATATTCATGCCCTAAATCCCAAATACCCTCCTATTTTAAGCATGTCATGAGAAGTGCCTTTATATTCCCCCGTGAAATGGGAATAAGCCACCTAGTTGCTTCCTATCTCATTATTTATACCCTATGATTTTACAACATCTTAGCTAAATAATAGAGCCTCAACCCCCACTAGATGAGAGACACATAGCCCATTGCATTCACCTGAAACAAAATAGGGTCATCACATATAATTTTTTTTCCATTATAATTTATTTCTGTGAAACCATGCATGCACACGTATTCAATTCCAAATTAATATGTAACACCTTTTTCATTTTTATTGTCATTAATATATGACAAGTCATTTAATATGTTAATTGATTGATTGTATTACTCAAGTGAAATAAAATATGATTAAAGTGCAAAATCCATGAGATAATTACTTCAAATTTTGAAAGGTTGTGAAAAAGTAAATTAACATTGAAAATAAAGTTCTTGTTTAATTTAAAAAAAATTCATTGTGAGCTGAGTAGAAAAGATACACTAAAACACAAATAAAATTTTAGATAAAATCATTTAATTTCTATTGTTTAGTTAAGCCCTTGGTTCAATAATGGTAATTGGAAAAGTTACTTCAAATTTAGGAAGAAATATATGAGATATTTTTTTCGTCCCTAAGATGTGTAGCAGAGGAACCTTCAATGAATTGTATTATTACTTCAAGAGAAACAAAAATATTATCGATCTGAATGAATAACAAGAATAGACATGGAAGATCAAGAGCAACTATTTACATAGAGATGCTACGAAACCTAAAGATATATTCCATTATTGTGATGTCAGAGATTATGGAAATATTCATTCTCCAAGAGGGAGGAATGTTACAAATGATACATGATTTTCCATAAGGTAAATGTTTTGGTTGTCCAAACCTCTTTTAATTTATTGTATATAGGCAAAGTAGACATACAATTTATAATTTTTTGAAGAAGTGGAGCAAAAACCATGGTTCTTGGAAGAACAAAAAATACATGTATTATCCTATTATGTTTTTAAAAATCCCTGTTAGGGAGGGCATGTTCCTACTTAACATATTCTTTAGGAAATCTCAAATAGACCATGTCAATAATGTTTAGGTGCCTCTACTCCAAAATTTTATTATGAAATGGAAGCTTGCCAATCGAGGAGAGTTTATTTATTTTTATTTTGTTAAATCGATTAGATAATGAAAATAAGGTAATAATTTCTACATGGTTTCATATTTGATTGACCTTATCTGTGATACATTGCCATTTAGCCCAAGTTTATTTAGTCCCTGGTCTACCTTGGAGAAGAAGCCAAATCATTTTATTTTTTCCATTTTATCTAAGAATTCAAGATTTCATAATTAATCCATAACTTTCAATAAATTCCTCCCCATTTTAAATTAAGATATCCATGACATTAAGTGCTTCAATTCCATAACCATGAGGGATAATATTTTTAGGTATGGAAACTGGTTTTATTTTCAAGACAACATGATGTTTAGAATAGGATTCCTCCATCCCCCTCACATCTTTCCCATGTATGCGTCAAACCTCCTAAATTTAAAGGAAAATTTATACCAATGGTCAACAAGAGTTGAGTTGCTTTGGAAACAAAACAACCAAGAAATTATACTTAAATTTCTAATTTCTTTAAGAGAACATATTTTCTACATTTTTGTTGTATGTAAAATCATAGGGGATTAATTTACTTCCTATGATTTCAAAAATACAAACTATTGGCCCTGAAATCCATTTAAAATAGTTGAAATTTATGTCAATTCAATCAGATACAAGGCATATATTAAATTTAAGCGTCGACACCATCTAGAGCATGATGTGTTTAGGGATGTGTCTATTAACTAGGAGGTCATAATCAGGATGGTTAAGGTTGGCAAAGCAAGTTAAAACAAAAAAAATGGTTTAGGTAGAGAAATTGAAGTTGAAATAATCTTAGGTTATTCCAATAATTGAAGTTATTTATAAGGTAAAGTGTTCTAAGTTTGGAGCTGATTAAAAGATAAATGTTGTGTCTTTTATTTCCCCTCAAATGTTTCAAGTGTCCATGTTTGTTTTTGATGCCTTCCCATTAGGCAATGTGTTGAATGGAGTTCTATCACCATAAGATCTAATAAAAAAAAGTAATTGAAATTGTTGATGAAGATGTATCCCCTGCCATGTTTAATAATAACCATACTAGTTATAACATATTTGTGTCAACCCCATTTCATATTATTAATTTGACTGATTTATATTCTATGTC
Source organism: Torreya grandis (assembly GCA_037957365.1). Classification (NCBI taxonomy): domain Eukaryota; kingdom Viridiplantae; phylum Streptophyta; class Pinopsida; order Cupressales; family Taxaceae; genus Torreya; species Torreya grandis. The sequence goes on from JARHVA010000359.1 coordinate 1,520,033, forward strand.
CAATCCTATTCTTTTTATGCTATAACTCATAATTTTTCTCTAACTTTGTCTAATTTGTTACCAAAATATGTCCCATTAGGGAATGTTCCTCGAAATACGATTGGGATTCCAATTGATTTCAAAAGTGTTGAGGAATGTCTTTCTAGACATTATTATCAAAGTTGGAGATAAAATTTTGAATTTGAAAGAAGGATAAAAAATAATGCAAACATGGTTATTGTTGAGGACCCTAAAATAGAAAACAAATTTGAGAACAAAATGATAAATATAGTCACAAGGAATAAAGAAGAGAGGGAATGAATAAATTATAACTACACAAATACATGATTTGGTAGGTTTATCTAAAATAATAAACCCAACAACCATCTCCATGCTTGGAACATTTAATGATGTGGTTGTTGACATAGTTACATAGGACTATGAACAATAAAAGAATTTTTTTGTTGATTTCGAATAAGAATTGAAAAAAAAGGGAATATTGGAAGAGTTAATTATTGTGAAAAGGGCAATATGGAAGGTATTATTTAACATAAAGCTTACCCTGGTTGAAATGATCTCAATTATTCTAAATCTATAAAATTGTTTATCCCAATTCTAGTCAATATAAAAATATTGAAAAGAAACAAGAATAAACCGTTGGAAGTTACAAAAATGGTTGAAGTTTTTGATGCATCTCAGAGTGGGGTCACTTTAGTAGAATTCAAAAAAAATTAATCAAATATGGTTTTCAGTTATGTGACTCATTGTTAAAGTCCTTGGAGAGAATATGAATAAAATGTGAATAAACAATTCATACACTCAAATCCTTTGTAATTAAAACTACGGAGATGTTTTCTTTATTTTTGATCCCTGATTTGAAAAAAATGGTAAGTGGATAATATAAAATAGAAAACAAATTGTTGATGAAGATGTATCCCCTACCATGTTTAATAATACCCATACTAGTTATAACATATTTGTGTCAGCCCTATTTTATATTATTAATTTGATTGATTTATATGCTATGCCCAATCCCAATCTTTTTATGCTACTACAACTCATATTTTTTTATCTAACTTAGTCTAATTTGTTACCAAAATATGTTCCATCAGGTAATGTTCTTAGAAATACAATTGGGATTCTAATTGATTTCAAAAGTATTGTGGAAGGTCTTTCTAGACATTATTATCAAAATTGGAGATAAAAATTTGAATTTGAAAGAAGGATAAAAAATAATGTAGACATAGTTATTGTTGAGGAACCTAAAATAGAAAACAAATTTGAGAATAAAATGATAAATATAATCCCAAGGAATAAAAAAGAGAGGGAATAAATAAATTATAACTACACAAATACATGTTTTGGTAGATTTGTCCAAAATAATAAACTCAACAACCATCTCCATGCTTGAAACCTTTAATGATATAGTTGTTGACATAATTACATAGGACAATGAATAATACAAGTTTTTTTCGGGTTGATTTAAAAGAAGAATTAAGAAAAAATAAGGGAATATTGGAAAAGTTAATTATTATGAAAAGGGCAATATGGAGGGTATTATTCAACACAAAGTTTACCCTAGTTGAAATGATCTCAATTATTCTAAATATGTAAGATTAATTATCCCAATTCTAGTTAATATAAAAAGATTGGAAAGAAACAAGAATAAACCATTGGAAGTTACGAAAATGGTTGAAGTTTTCGATGCATCTCAGAGTGGGGGAACTTTTGTGGAATTAAAAAAATATTAATCAAATATGGTTTTCAGTTATGTGACTCATTGTTAAAAGGCCTTGGAGGGAATATCATTAAAATATGAATAAACAATTCATACACTCAAGTCCTTTGCAATTAAAACGTGGGAGAGGTTTTCTTTATTCTTGATCCTTGATTTGGAAAAAATGGTAAGTGGATAACCATAAAAATATTCCAGGGCATGGTGGATAAGATGTTAGATATTGTAAAAATTGAACTCACCACTTGATAACATATTTAATATTACAAGATAGTTAAATAATTTTTTGGATATGAATTTAGAATATGCATATGTGTTGTTTGGAGATATCGGAAGAATATTTTCAAAGATTAAGCCTTTCAAGAAGTAGAGAAAGTGCTTGGAAAGCATTGGTTGGTAGATAGATTATATTGAGGAGTTCTTTCATAAATGTGGTTATTTACTTATTGGTAATTTATTGGAAGAGGTTCTTAGGAATTCGGTTGCTATAAATCAGTGGCTTAAGTAAGAAAGTGTTATTTAGGACTCGTGAAGATGTGCAAAGATTAAAACATTTTGCTTTTAGAATATTTTGGTTAAAATTTATTTTTGATAAAATATATTTGAATATATAGAGGATTTAGAAAAACACTTTTCTTAATTTTTTTTTTACTTTTATATTAAGGCAATTTTAATTAGCAAAATATCTATGGGATTTGAGTTTTCCTTATTCATGTTCCTATGAATAAAATGTTTGATGAAAATAGATAGAAGGAGAACAACTATTACCATAAATGTTATTTATGATTTTAATTTGGCATATGTCATTCATGATAAATTTTCTTATAATATTCAATTTAACATTTTGGTATAAAAAAAAACTTCAAGCATTAATTTTGTAATGAACATAAGAAGGTTGAAATTTATTAGTATCCAGTAAATGATGAGTCCTACTTTTATTTTATTTTCTTCTAACAATGATAGCTCAGTTGTACATATGTATAACATCTAAGCATTTTTTATTTTCTTACTGTTTAATAGTTTGTGTTGGATGATTGTCAAATGATCTACAAATTCATGTATAAATTAATCTTTGGAGTGTTTGAATTGATTCTTCCTCGTATCTTTTATTCTTCATAGTATTCTTTCCAATCCATCACACTTTAATTACCAGAGAAAGAAAAGATAATAACCTTGACCTCTAAATAAAGTAACCCTATTAAAGAAAATGCTAGTACTCACAAAAACCAAATAAATTGTCAGAAATAGTTATGCTGACAAAATCACAAAAGAAAGATAATTTATTTTTAAAAGTGCCTCACATGGAATACAATATCAAATATGCATAAAAATGGCCACTTGTATTATGTTATTGTCTGCATAATTAGGCCTATTTTAATATGGCATAGAGATCACCAAAAGTTGTTGAGGTTATGTGCACGTTGATAGACATGTATACAAAAACATCAAGGCATGGAAAATGAACTTTTTAAACTATCCCGTGTATTTTATATTCTAAGGACATTTGAGCCAGAACTTCGCTACTTATACATAGATTGCATAGTCAAAATTAGTAGCCTTAAAGAGTTTATTAAAGAGAATGTTGTGTCAGACTTGATATGCATGGACACAATATTTATAAGCAATTCTATCAATGAATTTTAATATAGTTGTGTACAAGATTTTTTTTCTATAATGTTTATGTATTGTTATATATGAAAAAAAATGTTTTTTTTTTCAATTAAAAAGAAATAAAAATTTAATATATATATATGAATGAAGTAGATGTTTTTTTGTTTGAGCTTAATGATATCTTTTAATCTAATTTCTTGAGCCATCACATGATAGTCTATCAACTTCATCAACACATAGGTATGCACGAATATACTTTAGTACAATTCACTATAATTAATTTATATGACAATGTTCTACCATGAGATGTATTTACAATTGATTTATATTTACATTGTTTATTTTATTTGTTTAAGTTTAATTCAATATCAGATTTAATGAAAAATCCTAAAATGAGTAAAATAGACCCCTCAACCTACTTATATATTTCTATCAATAATGTCCTCTTCTCTTATTTATTTTTTCCTCCTGGGAACAGTATCATAATAGTATTAGTTTTTCAGTAATCCACTTATATACCTCCTATTTGACACATTATGATAGAGTTAGCAAATCATTACATTTATAAAATATTACATCCTATTTCACGATTTCAAAAAAATTACATCAACTTTGATAGGAGGAGTCGTTTCATAACCTTCCTAACTTAATTCTTTACACTTAAATAACAATTTTTTTTTCATCCTATCAATATTTGTCAACATGAACGCATAGGCTATTTACCTAATTAATTTGAGTTATCATAACTTTAGGATAATTCACAAGAGCATTATATCTCGGTTGAATAGAAATGCGTTCAATGAATGTACAAAATACGTGGTTTCTTGTCCTTGTTAAAGATTGCTAGTCCTTCAAAAATCTTAAATCGATGGAGGTACAGTATCGCATCAAATGTAAATAAATATTACAGGTTGGTATCTTAAATGGAAGGGAAGCCATTACGAATGAATTGATGGCTATCATTATTTGATTCTTCAATCGTATTCCTTTTAACTCGCGTTTATGTAATTTGTTGCCAATTGAAAGCAAGCAGACAAAATAGATTCGGGAGAAGCACAGGATCTCTGCATGAATTATATCCCGGATAGGAACACGGTTATTTGTGTACCAGATTCCGATTTTCATGACTTTTACGGGGATCGAACTCCAGACATTTTTGAAGCAGGCCAGATTTGGGCTATCTACGATGACGACGATGGAATGCCTCGTCTGTATGCTCGTATTCTAAAAGTCGTTTCAACTGATGGTTCATGGTTAAAATCATTTTGCTTAAGCCTGTACACAAAAAAGTTGTTACAGATTCGCCTCCTAAGCTTTACCAAGTTTGTGGAAATTTCAGATTTACAAAGGTAGTTTGTAGTAAATGTGTAAATATATTTTCTCATGTGGTTGCATGGAAGAAAAGCCCCACAGGAGCTATCAGAATGTTCCGCAGACGGGTGATATTTGGGCTGTGTACAGAGATTGGAGTTCAACTTGAGATGAATCCACTCCTTCAGAAATGCTACATAGGTATGGAATTGTAGAGATTTTAAGCGAATTTATAGAAGAAATTGGGGTGGTAGTTTCTACCCTCGTCAAAGTTGAGGGCAGGTTCAAGTTTGTTTTCCAGAAAATACAGGTGGTAAAGTTGATTCCAGGGAGTGAGCTTGTTAGATTTCCCATCAGGTTCCGGCGAAAAAGCTTTCCGGCAAGGAGGCCCCAGATTTGCCCAATTGCTGGGAGCTCGATCCTGCTGCAATTCCTGAAGTCGAAGGAAAGGATATTATATTAATTTCATAAATCTTAGAACTTTAATTTCACGAATGCGAACTGAAATGTTGATAAAAACAACTTGCATTATTTCACAGAAATTTATGAAATGTGGAGACATTATCTCTCTTTAAAAAAACAATTGCATTTGGATATTGTAAAAGCTTAGGACCGGAATTTAGAAACTCTAAATTTTTAATTGGAATACGTACTCTAAATTTATAACAAATGATATTTTATGACAAAGCCATATTTGTAACAAATCTTAAATGTGAGGACTAACCCTGAATGCAATAAGTATATAATATTTAAAATTTTTATTAATATATATATTTTTTGAATTGAAAAATATATTTTTATTAATTAAAATTTTATAATATAAATTAATTAAAAAAATCATTTCTCAAAAATCAAATCATATTTAATAAATTAAAAGTAATAAATTTAAAGTAGGGAAAAAAAAAATTTAACATAAAAAATATTATAAACAACTAAACCCAATATTTATTATACACCTTTTTTATCTTTTTCGTTTTAAGCCTCATTCCAACCCTTGGAAGTACCAAAATCCATCTGTAGAAATAATAATAAAAAACATAAAATTATATTAAAGTTCAAACAGACGTGATCCTTATCAAATTCAAAAACCTAATTTAACTCATTAAAAGAAATTGACTCGGCAAATTGTGTATAGGATAGAATTCACTGCCAAGGATACTGTATTTCCACAATTTAAGTTACTTCTACTTTCTTTTTTTGCAAATTATTTATTCGATCATAGTGATTATAATCCATCTTGTGTAGTGAATACAGCAGAAACGGCATTTGAACTTAGCTTTAGGAAGGAATTTTGGATTTGACTAATACAAGGTATGAGGCAGGGCAGGCAAAGTTATTCGGGTGGCTGAATCTTTATTTGGAAAAGGAATTATTGGATAATTTAGATTCCAAGCTCGAGGGACGCCTTCATCACGCAGCAAAAGAAGCGCTTCAGCGATGTGCCGAGGTGGGGTGTTTCAATCTGACTTGCCCGCTGGAGGGGAGAGTTCATCAACAGCTTGAAAACCTTTTGCAGGCCAAATGGTCTACACAGTTGGACAGCAAATGTGAGGGGGTAATTGTGAATCCTGCAACATGTAACACTGTTTTGATTGACCTCTATATATGTTTGCATTGCCGAATTTATCGACTCAAACATATCTACATTCCACATGCCACCGACTCCATTAGCAAAGTTCATCTCGCTCCTAAAGCAGGATAGTTAGATTGGGTTCTCTGGTTTATTTCTGTTAGCTTTTAGACCGGATAGTTTTTGCGCTGTTTCATCCAGAAATGATGTATCGGTTACTGCATCTATAAATGGTAGGATGCCACTTTTGGGATATATTCTCTATCTTTATCAAACACTTAATTAATCTCTTTTCCTACCACTAACAAACAAGATACATAATTTTAATAACTTGAACATAGGATGAAGATTATTGCATTTTTTATTTGTAAGACAAATGAAACAAATAATCATATGCATCTTTCTTATATTTAAGTTCTTGTAATGCTTTCACACAAATATTAAACTGCCCATTGTTGATAACAAGTATAATGCCACTTTTGCGATACATTCTATGTCTTTATCAAACACTTAATTAATCTGTTTTCCTCCCAGTAACAAACAAGACACAGAATTTTAATAACTTGAATATAGGATGAAGATTATTACAATTTTTATTTGCAAAACAAATGAAACAAATAATTATATGTGTTTTTCTTACATTTAAGTTCCTGTAATGCTTTTACACAAATATTAAACTGCCTATTGTTGATATCACTATGGAAGTTGGAAAAATCATCGAGTTAATATTGTAATAAGTAAAGAAGTGAGAAAAATGAAATCGAAATTATTATTAATGATATTCAGAAATAACTATAAATCTTTAAGGGAAGAAGATAAAGTCGAGTACAATAAGTTATGAGAGACTATTTATTGTATTTCTCAACAAAATATGTATAATATAAAAAGTTGAATAACTAATAATAAATTCAAATTTAAATTAGTTGTGAAAAATATTTATAATTGAATTTTTGTGTGTATTAGTTACAATAATAACGTGCTTAAAAGATACACCCTCCCTTGGATTTTTGGGCATGTTGGACAAAGCCTTGTTATAAATTTGACTATAATAGAAATCAAAGACTAATTATTCCATTAAACACTGTATTCTATTGAATAAAATGTTGAAGTTCTAGGATGGACCTTGTCCATTAAACAATGTAATTTATTGGACAAAGATCAAAAATCATCAACATTTTTTGTTGTCATAGAAAAGGTCATTTTCAATGTAATTTATTGGACAAAGATCAAAAATCATCAACATTTTTTGTTGTCATAGAAATGGTCATTTTCATTTTGTGTTTTAAGCATAGTAATGAAATCAAAAACTATGAAGACAAAAAAATTACCAAAAGGCCAAGATTTTGAAACAATACTCAGAATTGATTTGTATTGAATGACTTAGAATAATTATAAACCCAAACCATAGTTAAATAAGTTTCAACTTGAAATTTAGAATTGACATGTAAAAATTCGAAAAAACTAAAATGTAAAAAAAAACACTTATTTTAGCAACAATTATTTATAATAAGTTTTGAATGCAAGCGAGTGTAGCTCTAAAATCTCTTGAAATATTCTAAAAGCTAAAATTGACCTATCGAATGAAATTCAATTGAAATTGATGTCCGGACCTAAAAATATACAATTCTAAAAATAAAAAATTTCAGAAAAAATCATTAAATGGTAATTTCAGACTCTCAGACAATCATTTATGGCTTTTGAAAAATATCAAAAACATCTCTAAGCAGGTACAATTGCTTAAGACAGTAACAAAATATTTGAGATGGTCGTTTTGGTGTATGGAAGAGTTCAAATGGAGCTATGGGTCAAAAGTTATAGCCTCCAGAGGGTTGGCTTATTTTTTTGACATGATTCTTCTCTTGAAAACTTAGCGTGTTTGTGGAGCCTAAAAGCTTCACCAAAGAGCGCTTTGCAAGGTTCAGTTACACAGTCTCTGAGCAGTTCAGGAGACACCGAAGGGAACATCTCACAGGAAAGCAGGTAAGAACCGGCGTCGGTTACCTTGCGTCCAGAGAGCTATTTTCGTGGACAGAACCGAGTGTTTGCATGATGAGATTAATAGTCTTTGCGTCTCTATTATTAGTAAGACTATTTTTAGATTCAAGAGGCTTAACTGTTGGTTGTAAATGCATGCTCAAGTTTCCTAATTATATAATAGGATAATTCTTCTTAGCTTATGGTAATGATAATGTTGAAGAACAGTACATAATTGTATATGTGAATCATTCCAGGTTGTTACTAAGTTGATTGTACTTGAGAGAGAGAGTTCTTGAGAGAAAGAGATCTAGAGAGAGGTCTGTACATCTGAGAGAGGTGTGGAAGAAAGAAGTTTCTTCATTGTATTCCTTCTGTAAAGAGTTTAATACAAGTTTTAGGGTGGTTTCTTGTATCTCTTGTTCTTTGCTATTTATCATTCTAGTTACTTATCATTCTAATTTAATTCCGCGTTTATTGCTTTCATAAGTGTAATCAAATTGTTGGTTGATATCCAACACAGCGCTTGTGAGTTGCCCTAATTATATCATTTTCTTTTATCAAATTTTTTTAGCTCTCATTTTGTAATCTAATTGTTGTTTTTTTACTATAATTTTTTTCACTATATCAAATACCTGTTATAATTCCCTTGTCTTGTGCTTACTATCTTCATATCCAAACACTGCACTATATTTTTTTTCTTTTTCTTTGAACTTATTGCTGCTATTTTACTTATTCATATTCGTCACCTTGACCATCTTCTCCATGAAATTCATATAGATCTGAAACATTAAATATTGGAGAGATTAAAATTCTGTGGTAAACTCACTTCATAAGCATATCATTGATTTTCTTCACAATTTTGCATAGTCTAATTTTTTGTACTTCAACTTGTTATACGTGTCTTTTGAAAATATTTCTTTCCTTAAGTAAACTATTACCGACTCTTCTTCTTTAAATACCTTTGATTTTATTATGACATTTGTTGTTTTATATTTCTCTTTACTTTCCTACAACTTTCTTTTTACTCATTGTAACTGTTGTGTATGCTCTGCAAACACTTCTACATCATCACTAATTCAATCTACAATTGGTAATTGTGCCAAATCTAAAATACATATAAGATTTCTCCCATAAACAATTTGAAATGATGACTTTCTAATTGATTTATTCAATGAATTGTTATATGCAAACTCAGTTTGTGGTAAAGCTAAGTCATATTACTTGGACTTCTCTCCCACTATGCATCTCAATAAATTTCTCAAGTTCTTATTCACAACTTGTCTATCCATCTGTTTGTGGGTGATACGCACTATTGAATTGTAGTTTAGTACCCATTTTCTTCCACAAAGTCCTCCAAAAATAACTTAAAAATTGTCTTTATTTGAAGTAATAGTTTTTGAAACACCATGCAATCCTAAAATATCTTTAAAAAATAATTCTGTGACTTTAGTGGCATCATTGGTTTTCTTATATACAATGAAATAAACTATTTTAGAAAATCTATCTACAACAACAAAAATTGAATCGTTATCTCTCTATATGTTTGGCAATCCCAACACAAAATCTATACTCAAATTTGTCCATGGTCCTCTTGAAATTGGTAATAGCATGTATAATTCAATATTTTATGCATGTCTTTTAGTCCCCTGATATGTCTTGCACCTTGAAACATATCTTGTCACATCTCTTTTCATCTTTGGTCAAAAATACATTTTCTCCACCAAAGCTATTGTCTTTATCTTATCAAAATGCCCAGTCAAATCACCACTATGTAATTTTTTTATTATATTGTCTCATAGAGACCTAACTGGAATGCATAATTGTTTCATTTTGAAGAGATAACCTTCCGGTATAAGATACTCAACATGAATAGTATCTGTCCCACATGTTAATAGATTTCTGCACTACTTAACTACCTTACCAAAATATGGCTCAGTATCATATAATTTTTTGATAGCTTCATATTTAACTACTTCACTCACCATAGTAGATAATAATGCTACCCTCTTGCTCAATGCATTAGCTACTTGATCCAAGTTCTCTGATTTATGTTTTAACATAAACATATACACCTGCAAGAAAGAAACCCACTTTGCATGCTTACTATTCAACTTTTTTTATGTATTCACATACTTCAAAGCCTCATGTTATATAAATAAGATAAACTCTTTAGGCACCAGATAATGCTTTTAATGTCTTAATGTTTATACAATTGCATAAAGTTCAACATCATAAGTAGAATATTTTGTTTGTACCTCATTTAATTTTTCATTGAAATACACTATTGGCTTTCTATTTTGACTCAGCACAACACCAATTCCCACAAAATGAAGCATCACAATCAACCTCAAATACTTTGCTAAAATTTAGTAATACTAAAATTGGTCTTTTTGTAATCTTATTAAAAATTTCAAAGCTTTATGTCGTTGTTCTATTCCATGCAAATTCCTTCCCTCTCATGCAATTTGTTATTGGTGCCACAATACTACTAAAATTTTTAATAATTTTTTTGTAAAAAATTGTTAAATCATGGAAACTTCTTACCTCTGTAATGTTTTTTGGAATAGGCCACTCAATAATTGTCTTTATCTTTTCTTCATTCATTCTCACATTATTTTCTAAAATTACAAATCTTAAAAATACCATACTGTTTTGCATAAACCTGCACTTCTTCAAATTTGCATACAAGTTCTCTTTTCTTAACAAATCCAGTACCATTCTCAAATGTTGTAAGTGTTCTTTAATCTTACTGAATATCAAAATATCATCAAAATGAACAACCATAAACTTACCAATATATTCTTGTAGAACTGTATCCATCACCTTCATAAATGTGCTAGGTGTATTAGATAATCTGAATGGCATCATCATCCATTCATATAAGCCATCCTTAGTCTTGAGTGCATTTTTTCATTCATCTCCTTCACAAATTCGAATCTAATAATAACCAATCTTTAGATCAATATTGGTAAAATATTTTTCTCATGTAATTACATCCATCATATCATTTAAATGAAGTATATAAAACCTATACTTGATTGTAATTTTATTAATTACTCTACTATCCACACACATTCTCCATCCTTCATTTTTATTTGGAGTTAGTAACGTTGGTGTTACACATGGACTCATACTCTCCCTTATCACCTTTTTTCTTAGCAATTTAGTAACTTGCTTATTTAATTATGCATGTTCTTTTGGACTCATCATATAAGCTACTTGATTGGGTAGGGTTGATTCTAGAATCAAATCAATACAATGTTAAATATCTCCCTTTGGTGATAAATCATCCCATAACTCATTAGACATAGCATCTGTATATTCTTTCAAAAATCTTTTTGCTTCTGTTGGTATTGGCACAATTTTTGTGTCCTCATTCTTTGATACTAATACATAATAACAACTTGCTACCTTCATACCTTGGATAAATTCTTTAGTAGAGAGCATGCTTTCTATCTTCTCTTCCTCTTTAAGCGGTAACGAAACTATCTTTGTACCACCTTTTTATAAAGTGTATGTGTTCTTTGCTCCATCATGAATTACTTTTCTATCAAATTATCATGGTCTGCCCAATAACAAATGACATGCATTCATCCAAATAAAATCACATCGTATTTCATTATGTTATAAGTTTTTCCTATAAAAAACTTGATTAAGCACCTTTTATCTACTGTAACTTTATTCCCTTTCTTGAACCATGAAATTCGATAATAATTAGGATTATTTTTACCTTGTAAATTTAGTTTTTCTATCATTTCTTTAAAAAATATATTTTCACAACTACCACCATCTATAGTTACTTTACATACATTTCTACCTGAAATACATCTTGTTCAATTTTTTTTTGATCATAGCCATGCATCACCACCTTTATTTTGCACTTATTCCTTCCTTAAAGTGGTCATTGATCTCATCATGCGATACTCTCCAACATCTGTTGGTGCAACTTCAGTGTTTTGCTCTTCTATCTCGACCTCAACTAGATTCACTCTTGGACAATCCTCTTGCCTTCTTTCTTGATCTTGATAGTATGGACACTCAAATGCTCTATGCCCTTCTTCTTAACATCTATAACAAACATAAGATATATACTAATTTTAAAGCCATCTTCGATCACCACTATAACCTCGTCTCCTCTAAAATCCTCTTCCTCTTTGTTGGTATTAAAACCCTTGCCTATTGTCATCTTGCATTTTTGCAGCACATGATGATTCATCTCTATTGGTATTAGACCCAACTCTAATGGTATTAAACCCATCTCATCCCTTATTTGGATGGGATCCACCTCTTTTTGAACCAAGAGATGTTCTTCTGAAATTCTATCTATTTTATTTTTTTCTACCTTCAAAGTTAATTGATAAGCCTCCTCAATGCCAAGTATTCTATGCATGCATAATTCATCTTGAATATAAAATTTCAAACCACTTACATACCTTGTAGCTATCTATTATTATGTTTCATCATGCTCCACTCGTATGAAAAGCTTATAAAATTTATCTATATATTATTGTTTACTGTAATCTTTTTACTTCAAATTTTAAAATCTTTTGTATAGGGTTTGTGCATAATCTGCAAAAAGAAATTTCTCCCTCAGCTTCTTCTCCATCTTTTTCCATGAATTTATCTTCTATTTACCTTTTCTCTATCTCTCTTTCTATAGGTGATCACACAAAATCATTGCATGACCTTTCAATTTCATGCATGCAAACTTTATCTTCTTGTCTTCTCTCATAGTCTTTCATTCGAAAAACTTCTTCATGCTATTCATCCAATATATTAACTCTTTTGATTTTAAATTTCCCTTATAATATAGGACATCAATCTTGATTCCTTCATTTATTCCTTCTAAATCCCAAACCATCCTCTCTTTCATTGATGGTGGTTGTTCTTGCTATTATTTTTCTCATTAAACTTCTTCATCACAATCTATGTCCTCCTCATCACCACCTTATCTTCTTCCCTAATTAGTGATAACCTCTGTTAATTATTGAACTTGCGTCTGTAACTCTTGTATAATTTGGTTCATTTGTGTACTACCTCCTTGTCCTCTCGCCATGTCTTACTCCTCCAAGATTCGAACTTGCTCTGATACCAAATAATGAAACTGAAAACTATCAAGACAAAAAAATATCGATAGGCCAAGATCTTGAAACAATACTCAGAATCGATTTGTATTAGATGACTTGAAAAATAAAAAATCAAATCATGCTTAAAAAATCCTCAACTTAAAATTTATAGTTGACATGCAAACATTGGAAAAAACTAAAATCTAAAAAAATGTCTATTTTTAGCAGATGTTATTTATAGTAAGTTTCACATGCAATTGTGTACAACTCTAAAAATATCTTGAAATATATTAAATGCTAAAATTAACCTATCAGACAAAACTAAATTGAAGTTGATGTCCGGACTTAAAAATATACAATTTTTAAAAATAAGAAATTCTCAAAAAAATCATTAAATGGTAAATTTGGACCCTCACATGATCATGTATGGCTTCCAAAAATATCAAAAATATCCTTAAGTAGTGAAAATTACTTAGGACAGCCATGAAATTTTTGAGATGATTATTTTGGCATGTGAAAGAGCTCAAATGGAGTTACGGGTCAAAAGTTATGGCCTCTGAAAGGTTGGCCTATTTTTTCTGCATCACATAATAAATATTATTGTTCCATTGAAACACACGAGTTTGGATGACAATGTTAAACGATAATGCCATAAAAATGTCATTCATGTATATAATAGGTTGTCCATTCAACTTCATGATCAAGACCTAAGGATCTTGTAGACCATGAATGTGAGGAGTTATATGTATCATTAGTAGTATTTGAAATGTAATCATGAGTTTTATAATAACTTAAATTATCATAACTAGTAATATAGTCATTATCATGGTAATTGGCTACAAGAGTTGTGTTTTTATATTGAGAAGGAGATGTTTTTTTGACTATATAGTTGATGCCTTACGAGGTTCTTTAGCTTGAATAAACAAAAGAAGTAGTGATAAGACTACCTTAATGTGTGGATGAGTAAGGATTATAATTCTAGATTTTTTCACTTGTGATTATATGATTTTTTGTTTAGGTGGCACTTTGAATAATAGTTCATTATTTTGTTGTATAGGTGACTCATTATAAGTGCCTCAAATGGTAAACATTTTTTTATCATTCAAAAACTTTAAACATTGTTATAATGTAGAGATGATAATTATAATCCAAAGGCATCAAAGTAATAGCTCGTATAACATGTTATTTGACAATACATGAAACCACACTAGAAATATCATAGGACTTATGATGATAGGGAATGTGATATCTTTGAAAGGTGTTCATAAAACTTGCATATCCTTTAAGAGTCACATTTGTATCAATTAAGTCATTTTGAGTGTATCTTATATTAATAAGAAATTGCATTGTGCATATGTTTAAATTTGAACTATTGTCAACATAGATACTATTGTTTGTTAACATTTGATGTGAATCAATGTAATCTTGTATAAATAATGGTCAATTATTTGAATAATTTGCTAAAATACCATGGTCATATAATTTAATAGAAGGAATCTCTTTATATGCATCTATGACCACTCTTATTAAACCATAAATAAGAACTGGGCATTTGAAATAATTGGTCAGAATTTATTAGCTACCTTATTAACATTGTCTTGATTCTTAATATCATGATGTAAAAGTGGTCGGTAAAGTCTTTCAAATGTTTGATTAGATGGAACAACTATTTTATTCAATGTCCTACTATGTCCTTCTACTTGAATAACATCATTATCAATTAGATTCTAAATATTGTGTCTTAATGTACAACATCTATTGGTAGTATGATACAATTCTCTATGATAATCACAATAAAAATTCACATCATAATGTTTAGGTAAATGTTGAGATAAGTCAAACTAACGATGATGATATAAAGATACCATATTTTATTCAAGGAAGCATTTAAGCACTTGTTGAGGAATTTTAGCTAATCGTGTAAATTGTTTGTTGTTCTTGAGAAGGAAGAACTAACTTGTTTAGATGGAGGGAAAATTTTAGTGGTGAACATTTATAATTTGGTTATATCTTACTTTTTACAAATTGGGTTGGCTATTTTTTTCATGTTGAGTTTTATAGCACTTCGAAAAAAAATGTACATTACCATTTCTTATGTGAATAGCCAAATGATTTTTTTGGCTCAATGGGTTTCCTTTTGTTAAATTGCCAAAAATTTAGTGGTCCATGATTTTAAAATATATTTATATATCCAAACGTTTAATGGGACATCGGATTACATTTACTAAAAATTAAGAGGAAAAAATTGAATTGTAATTAAGATTTTCAATTATACTTATCATTAAACTATATTATGTGTGTATGTGCATGCACACACTTGTAATTAACCACTATTTTTCCATTCTTGCGACTTCCACATTATTTAGAAATTATAAATCAATCTAATAAATTAATGATTCAACATACAAATAAATTAAATATTTATCAATGAATGTCCAAGTATAAAGTTCAAGAAACCTAATTCCTAGTCGAAAGAAGCCGAGATTGAGCAT
Source organism: Torreya grandis (assembly GCA_037957365.1). Taxonomy (NCBI): domain Eukaryota; kingdom Viridiplantae; phylum Streptophyta; class Pinopsida; order Cupressales; family Taxaceae; genus Torreya; species Torreya grandis. The sequence continues at coordinate 1,535,774 of JARHVA010000359.1, forward strand.
ATCACAGTCTAAGTTGTTGATGACAGTGGGGATGAAAGAGAGAACCCATATTTAGTTCCAAAAAATCTAATGAAAGTTGTGGAATAGATCTAGGTTAATAAAGAACTTTGTGTAGAGGATTTTGTTAAGGATGAGGATCTTTATCAAACACTGAAATTACATTACCAGAGAATAAGGTATGCTAATGTAAGGAAAATATGTTAGTTTAGACCCCTATTGATGGAAAAATCATGATATATCCTTTGTTGACTCCGAACACATGTGATAACCTTCAAATCTCAATCCCCAAATTGACATATCCTAAGGAGGGGGAGAATGGAAAGTTGTGAGCACCATAAAAAGATGTAAAGCTAAAAATGATTTGAAACCTCTAAACATGTCCCTCAGAGCTCAAAAAGAAAACATTATGAGAGATATTTTGTAACAACAAATCTAGGTTTGGCTTTGTTTAAGGGTAGTAGTACCTGTTGAAAATCATGGGTTGAGAGGCTCTATTTGTGTTGCTTTTTAGTTGTTTCATCGTTGTGTTTGAGGTTTTGATGATGTGATTGTTTAATCTGGCTTATAGACCTTTTCAGCTTGTTTCTTTTTCAAGGTCAAGGCCCTGGTTTAAAAAAATATTTTCTTACCAATAATAAACAAAGTTAAACATTTGTCAATTCAAATTAGGGAATAAATTGGTCTAATTCAGAACACTTACATTGTTGCAGTTTATAACACATAGGTAAATCTGTTAATCAGTTTCAAAATACTTATAATGTTGCAGTTTATAAGTTATTTTTTAATTTTTATGACTTTTAATGGATTGTGATGCTTTTTCAGGGTTGTAATGTTTTTGCAAAAAATCAATATGTTTTTAAGTTTGTAATGCTTTTCTAGGCCAACAATGATTTTCCATGTGTATGATGATTATTCAACCTTGTGATTATTTTCCAAAGATATATGTTTTTCTATGCCCACAATGCTTTTCTATGATGACAATGATTTTGTACACTTCTGATGCTTTTATATAGGGTTGTGATGTCTTTCTAGGGTAGTAATGTTTTTCTAATCTCCTGATGCTTTTATGTAGGGTTATGATGTTTTTCTAGGATAGTAATGTTTTTCTAATCTCGTGATGCTTTTCCATTTCTGCAATACTTTCCCAACCCTATTATGTTTTTCTATCCTAAAATGATTTCCTAATTTTGTGATTCTTTTTTAGGCCTACAATTTTTTCCAAGATTGCAATGTTTTTCTAAGCCCATGTGTTACATTTCTGGGCTTGTGATGCTTTTTCAAGTGTGCAATGTTTTTCATGGCCTTTGATACTTTTGTAAAGCTTTAAATAATTTTTAGGCTATAGTGTTTTTTTAAAGTTTCAATTTTGTAATGATTTTTATCCATGCTTATATTTTTCTTAGTGTAGTGTTTTTTCTTTCTTTTGCAAATTTTGGTATTAAATTTGACAAATTTTAAAACAAAATTATAAAGATTTTTCAAGATTTGCCTTTTCATTTACAAAAGGAATCTAGATTTTTTTAAATTTTCATGATAAACGTGATTATCATTTCCATAAGATTCACCACCATTGTAAATATCATTCCCACAAGATTTTAAATGGCCTCTCCTGCTCCTCTTCCTATCCTTGTGTCTTATTTGCAAGGTTCAACTATTGTTGGTGTGCCGCCTAGGTCTACTATTGCTGACTGTTGCAGGGTTTTTTATTTTTTTTGGCATGTTATATGGTTTTGTTGTTGGTATACGGTTTGTGTCAAAGGGTTTTACTATTGGAGGGGCACCGTCTAAGGGATTACATGGTTTTCATGCTGCTAGGATGGAACCTATTATTGAGGTGGTTGTTGTTGGTGTACCACATGTGTATGGGACTAATTTTACTGGTACACTACCTATGTCTATTACTGCTATGGTAAATTATACTATTTTGGGTTCTTCCTCTGTTGATCCAGCCTCTTTTGCTAACATGGTTCACGCTAAAGTCTCATCTCCCCAGATGAAGACGGCTCGTACTACTCCTATGACTGGGGGTAAGGTGAAACCTTCAGCACTACCCCCTCCTGTTGTGATTTTAGGGGAAAAAGTGTTAAAAAATGAGGAGTATTTTTCTTGGAAGTGTTTGATATGCAGATTTGATAGATTTTGACTATGGCTCCAGGATCTAAACACTTAGATCTTTGAGCAGTGGCATCCCCTTACAGAGGGGAAAATAAAAATTTACCCATGTGCTAAAGGATTATTTATTATTGTTTTTAATTCAATATTTGATCAAAATTCTATTTTCAATGGTCGATCTTGGTTTTGGGGATAACATGCACTGTTACTAAAGCCTTAGGTTTTTTCCTTTAACCCTCTCACTGAATCTTTCAATAGGCTACCAGTTTGGATTCGTCTACCAAATATGCCTCTTCATTTCTGGTGTGAATCTTGATATAAAGGCATTATCAACTTAGTGGGCCATTTTATCATGGTGGATCATGCCACTACTTTCTTCTCTCACACCACATATGCTCGTATTTTACTGGAATTGGATTTATCTATGCCTCTCCCTACAAAGATTATTTTACAAGTTTTTTATCGTTCTTGGTGTTAGCGCTTAGATTATGAAGGTATCCCATTTCATTGTCAGAGGTGATTTAATACGTGTCATTTGGCCTCTAAATGCCCCCACTTGAAGGTTTCTTAGTCTTCATCTTGGTGGAAGGATGCTCTACATGAACACGTTATGGTAGATATTGATGATGATGATTCTAGGTCAGAAGCTTTTGAGCCTCCTTTTGATGACGAGAAGGATTCCCTTCCCCCACTACATGACTCTTCTGCTACTGGGACTATTGTAGAGACCTCCCTTGTTATTGTTGCTACTTTGAGACTATTGTTGGGACCTCTCCTACTACTACAGTTGCTAGGACTATTATTAGGATCTCCCCTATTGTTAATGTTGTAGTGCTATCAGATTTGCATGATTCTTCTACTGATGGAACTCTAACAGGGATGTACCCTACTATCTCCTGTACTATTGTTGTTACTATTGTGACTACCACAAAAATCTCATTTATTGTTGTTGTTGAGACTAGGACTGCTACTGTTGATTGGCAATTTATTGATGGGGCTGATGTTGTTGTATCATTTCTCTAGGCTCCATCCCTTTTTGAGGATTTGGTGAGTTTTTCACCTCCTTCATCTCCTAATTCTGTGAATGGAGATAATGATGATTATTGGACTGTTATCCAAAGGAGGAAGCGAGGTCTTCTTAAGCACATTTCTCTGACCCGCATTCAGACCAAGGGTTTTCAACCTACTAGATCAGGGTTTATAATTATTTACTATGTTGTTCCTTGTAACCTTGTTGCCTTTCTGTTGCTTAACCTTTTAGGCTTTGTTGTTTGTTTGTTGTCATTATGCTATTTTTGATCTATGTCTCGCCTTTACTTTTTTGTATTGTTTCTGGTGCGTTTGTGACCTTTTTGTCTTGGGAGTTGCTTTGTATAAGGCTCAGGCCCCATTTTTCCTGTTGAACTAATCAAAAACATTCCTACAAGATTTACCATCTATTTTATAATTTTTGTAGGGGTTCCTTAAAACTATATATGGTCATGTAGTTTTGATACCATGTTTATCATATTTATGATCTCATTTTGCCCTTGAAAAATAGGTGTATCAATATCCTTAGCCTTGAACCTTGATTTACCATGGTATTTAGGGCCACTAGAAATAAAGGCACTAGTCCCACATAAAACAAGGAGATATTTAGGAAAATCTTGAAAAATAAGGAAACATTTAGAGATGATTTCAAAAATTAAAGAAGATTTTGAAACTAGAAAAAATTGAGGTGAATCAAAAAATTATACAAAATGTGAAAATTCGATATTATAAAAAAATATTTAAAAAACTAGTAAAATACACATTTTAAAAATATCTTAATTTTTAAAATAATTAATGATTTTTAAGATTTTTTATTTTTTAAAATTTCTTTATATTTTTATTTTTTAATAATTTCCAAAAAAAAATTGAAAAACTAATTTTTTTTAAAGGAAAAAAACTAAAATTAAAGCTAACTCTATAAGTTAGGGAAAATTGAAGAAATTTTGGGAAAACATGATTTTTTTAAGAAAGTTTATTTTTGTTGTTCCCCTGATTTTATTTTTTCTCTAATTTTTGAATAATATAAGAAAGTTTATTTTTATTTTTCTCTCCTAATTTTATTTTATTTTTTATTTTTTCTGTAATTTTAAGAAATAGGAAAAAGATGAGGAAAACTCAAAACATTTAACAAATTAGGTTTTTTTTTTCCCAGTAAAGAAAATTTAAAAATCACGAAAATCTCAAAACATTAAAGAAATTAGGAAAATTTTAAAAAAACATATAAACAAACTAATTTCATAAAAAATAGAGAAAACTCAAAAAAATATGGGATGCTTTGATAAATTATGGAAAATTTAAAAAATTTAATTAAAATAATTTTTAAGTTTAGGAGATTTTTACAAATTAAGGAATTGTGAAAAAAAAAGTAAAAACTTAAAAGTAAGAATTTATTAAACTTATAAATATTTTGAAATTTTGATTTTTTTATTAAATTTTAAAAATTTAATAAAATATTAAAAAAAGATTAATTAAATAAAAAATTTGGGAGATTTTTAAAAATTAAAGAAAATTAGGTAAAAGGAAAAAAATTTAAAATTTAAAAAATAAAATAAAAAAGCTAGGAAATTAGAAAAAAATGAAGACTAAAGTTAAGGAAAATTAAAAAAATTAAAGAAAAATATGACAATTCTAAAAAATGTAAGAAAAATTAAATAAATTAAAAAATATAAGCAAAATTAAGAGAAATTCAAAAAATTATAGAAAATAGGGGAACCTAAAAAATTATGGAAATGTTAGGTAATATAAAAAAATTGAAATTAGGAAAAACATAGAAAATTAGGGAAAGATAGAGAAAATTTAAAAATTCAGGAATTAAAAAAAAAAATGAAGGTAAATTAAAAAGAGTGAAGGAAATATGAAAATTTTGCAAAATAAGTATAAATTTTAAAAATTGAAAAAAAAAATTATAAACAGAGAAAATTCAACATATTAGGGAAAAAAAAATTATGATACATTATAGAAATTTTGAAAAAAATAGAAGAAATTAAGGGACATATTATAAAAATTTTGAAAAAAAATTGAGAAAATTAAATAAATTAAGGCAAAGTTGATAAATTTGGAAATTTTTAATAATTAATAAAAAAATTGATAAATTAAAAAATAATTATAAAAATTAGGGAAAACATAAAAATAGGGAAGTGAAATAAACTTGAAAATTATAAAAAATTAGAAGAAAAAAAAGTAAATTAATGAAAATCTCTGAAAAAAGGGAAATTTTAAAAATTTGAGAAAATTAAAAAAAAAGGTAAATTTAAAAAAAAAATACAAAATTTTAAGAATTTTAGGAAAATTAAAAAAAATTAGGGATATTCCCCCAAAAAAGGGGGAGGGAACGAGACCTATAAAATATGGGGTAAATTTTTATTTATTTAAAAAATTATGATAAAATTAAGAAAGTTTTGAAAATTAAGAAAATAATTATTTTTTCTAAAATATTAGGGATTATTTGAAAAAATAAGGGAAAACTAAGAAAATTTAGGATATATTTGATTTTTTTTGGGGAAATATTTAAGATAAAATTAAGAAAAAAATAGAAAAATAGAAGAATTTTGTAAATTTTAAGAAAAAATATTATTTTTTAAATAAATTAAAGAAATAAAAAAATGTAAGAAATAATTTTTTTTTTAAATGGATAAATTTTTAAAAATTAAAATATTTAAAAAAAATTAAAAACTTAAAAAATAAAAATAAAAATAAACAAATTATGAAAAACATAGAACATTTAAAAAATAGAACCTATAAATAATTTTAACTTTCTTTTATTATTATTATTTTAATATAATTTATAATATTATGACTAAATTTTTAATTAATTTTAAAATAAAACTTAATTAACTAATATATATTTTTTCCATTAAAAATACTCATATATATCTCTTAATTCCTTCTACATGCATTCATCACCTTCTCTCTAATGAAACATATCACTTTAGCTAACCTTCATGTCAAAATGCGTATCTTTTAAATGTGTCTCTTTCCCTCAATGTTTCACACCTCTTAAAGACATTTTTTTCTCTATCCTCTTCAATTATTACATGCCTCGTAGATCCACCTTCCATCTGCATCCTTTATACACAAGTAGTACGATGATGATTTTATCAATCCCTTTCCACCTACATCTCCTCACAAAGAGCCACTGTAAAACAATGAGGAGGATAGGAACTACCTCATAGGTTTATCATGGATAGGGATGGGAGATGAAGTTTTGGCATCATGAACAAGACTATTCACATAGATGTTGTTGAAGATATTTTACTAGATAAAAATGAAATGTATATTAATATCTTTAAAATAAGGGGTATATATATATATATATATATATATATATATATATATATATATATATATATATATATAAAATTTTAACACATCTTTTTATGTCAAGAGATGTATTATAATAGGAGAGGGGGAAGGAGAGATCTTGATGTCGTACCAGTATAAGAAAAAATGATCGATATTCAAATTTAATAACAATGATATTTAAAATAAATAAATAAAAAATTAAGAATAGCCGACATAATATTTAAATCAACAGACATAATTGTTCAAACATTATAAATACAATGCAAATCAATCGAAAATAAAACACACAAATTCAGATCGAATAGCAAATTAAAGATTACATATACAACGATAAAAAATATGAAGAAAGTAATAAACAAAGGTAAATCTAATCCTTTAATTCCATTTCATCTACAAATTATTGTTCACTTGTCTGTGGGTCGAATCTGAGTGGCTGAAAATGCTGTTGAGATGTTGTTGTCTTACTTTTGTGGCCTCTTTGTTATTGTTGTTGCCAATAAATTGTTTTGATTCTTCTTTCTACTACTGCGTTGTTAATTATCATTGCCAATAAATTGTTTTAATTCTTCTTTCTACTGTTGTGTTGTTATTGTCCTTCCTCAACCTCGCAACCTGTAGATAAAATTATTTCACCATCAAATATTACTATAATAAAATGATAGACTGTAACTTCCATTAGTTATTAGTGTTAGTTTTTAGCATATAAAAAAGCGGATAGGGTGGTTATTGCGTTGCATCCCAAATTCTTTAATTTTATTTATATGGTAGAGAGAATTTTTTATCCTCCCCCCATCTATCCCTAATAGATAGATGGGGGGATAGATGGGTCGAGGCCCAACTCTATATAGAGTCAGTAGCCCCCCATCTATATATCCCATAGCGCCCTATATATAGATATGGGATCCACAGTTGATATAGAATTTAGTTGGCAAAGAGCGAATTATGGGGATAGATTAATTTGCGCTCAAATTTGGGGAGTAGGGGGAGAGGGAGGGCGAGGGGGCCCTATCTAGACGAGAGGACGAGACGAGGGCCTAAACCAATTGTTCCATCTCTATACTCTATTATAGAGGGGAGGGGCCAACCCCCACCCATAGAGGGGGCAAGGAAGGGGCGGCAACTGTCTATCGTTAATTAATCAATCAATCTAATATAGAGGGGGGGTAGGGGGGAGTCCCCTATAGAGAGATAGAGTTTAAATATAGACAGGGGTAGGGGGGAGTCCCCTATAGGGGAGGCAGGGGGGGTGGGGGGGCCGGAGGGCGGGGGGGGGCGGGCGGGGAGCGCCGGCGGAGCGGGGGGCGGGGGGGGCCGGGGGGGGAAGGGAGCGGTGGCTTTCTACTTTATATAATATAGAGTATGTTTTTTTTAATTATAATTAATGATATATTTTTCACAATAATATTAGTAAATTAGGTATCGTGAGAAAAATATTTCTTAAATGTAAACTATGTAATATATTTAAGTTATCATAATAGAAAATATTATTTAATATATTTATTGAGTTTTTTTATCATAATAATATTAGTAAATTAGTGTAGATGGTATTGAAAAATAAAATTAAATATAAAAAAATTAATTTATTATAATATAAATTATTAAGAAATTAGCTATTACTAGTATTCATAAATGAAAAAAAGATTTTTTTTAATATATTTAATTTAATTGAAAAATGATGTATCCTTCATTTTTTATTATTTATTATAATTAATAAGTTTGTATATATAAATAGTATTAGAAAAAGAGACAATCAAAATATTTCTAAAATATAATATATTTGATTTAGTCATAATAAATATACCTTATTTTCCCCACTTTTACCCAAGTAGCTTATAATATGTTATACGATATATTTCCTAATTTTATTAAATTTTATAGTATAAATATAATAATATATTTCAAATATTTGGTATGATATAATTGACTACTCGATAAAAAAAAATTGAGTTTTACAAAAGAACGACGAAAAGAATACACCAAAAAAAACAACAAAAAGAATATCATAAACGAAGACTAACAAATGACAGATGTACACGAACAAGAACAGTGCATCATATATCGGTCGAACAGACATGGCGTTCAATGAATGTACAAAGTACGTGGTTTCTTGTCCTTGTTCAAGATTTGCTAGTCCTTCAGAAGTCTTAAACCGATTGAGGTACAGTATCGCATCAAATATACACAAATATCGATTAGCCATTACGGATGAATTTATGGCTGATCATTATTTTCTTTTTCAATCCTAATCCTTTCAACTCCCATTTATGTTTGTTGTTGCCAAATGAACACAGGAGGATCACACGATCTCTCTATGAATTATATTGAGGATATGAACGCGGTTATTTATGTACCAGATTCCGATTTTAATGACTTTTACCAAGCCCGAACTCCGGACAGTTTTGAAGCAGGCCAGATTTGGGCCATCTACGATGACGACGATGGAATGCCTCGTCTGTATGCTCGTATTCTCAAAGTCGTTACAGCTGATGGGTTCATGGTTCAAATGATCTGGCTTAAGCCTGTACACAAAAAAGTTGCTACAGATTCGCCTCCTAAGCTTTACCAAGTTTGTGGGGATTTCAGATTTACAAAGGTAGTTTGTATTAAATGTGTGAATATATTTTCTCATATGGTTGCATGGAAGAAAAGTCCCACAGGAGCTATCAGAATTGTTCCGCAGACGGGCGATATTTGGGCTGTGTACAGTGATTGGAGTTCTACCTGGGATGAATCCACTCCTTCGGAAATGCTACATAGTTATGGAATTGTAGAGATTTTAAGCGAATTTGTTGAAGAAATTGGGTTGGTAGTCTCTCCCCTCGTCAAAGTTGAGGGCAGCTACAAGTTTGTTTTCCACAAAATACAGGTGGTAAAGTTGATTCCAGGGAATGAGCTTGTGAGATTTTCCCATCAGGTTCCTGCGAAGAAGCTTTCCGGCAAGGAGGCCCCAGATTTGCCCAATAATTGCTGGGAGCTGGATCCTGCTGCAATTCCTGAAGACGACGGTAAGGATGTATATCGCTTTTTATTTTGATTCACAATCTTAAGATTCATCTGTGGTTTGAATGTGAATCTGAATATACCTTTTTATTATAGAGTTACTTGCAACCTAAATCTGAATCTGAATCTGAATGTAAAAAATTGAGCTTTCAGGTCAACCTATTTGCACCACCTATTATTTAAATATTAATAATAGAATGCCATCTAGAGGTGAAGTAATTATCAACATCTGTTTTATAAAATACAGTTAAGAATAATGGAAAATAAATATAATTAACATCAGTTTTATAAAATACAGTTAAGAATAATGAATAATAAATATAAATTATAAATAAGTAATTGTAACAAGGATTGTAAACAAAGTACTTTTTAAAAAAAACAGGGAGGAGAAAAAATAAAAAATAAATATAAAATATAAAAGTTTAAGTATATTTTTCTCTTTGATTATTTATGATTGTTTAGTAGAATATTAAATTTGTCCAGTGTTTAAAATTGAAGTTAAAAGAGAGTTAAGTTAAACTGTTTAAAAAAGAATTATTTTGAAGTTATTTTCGTGTTGGGTTATTTCTCATAAATAGAATTATATATTTTTGATTTTCATAATTAATAAGATTTTAATAAATTTTAAAGAAGTAGTAAACCCTGCTACTAATCATATAATATATTGGATATTTAAATATATAATATTTTAACGATTTTGATTTAAATTTATACATATAATTATATTAAAAAATAAAGTGTTATATCTATATATAAAAATGATGAAAATATACTTGTAATTAACTGAAAAGAAGTCTAAAACCAAATTGATTTAAAAAAAATCTTAAATTAAAACAAAACATATTATAAATAAAAATAAAATACATCCATCTTTTATTTAAAAATAATATTCTGTATAATGATACATTTTTTTAATTTTTTAAAAATTCCAATATTTCCATTGATCCTATCCAAAAAATTTATATCTAAAATTTATAAATCTAGTTTTTTGATATTTTTATATTTTTTTCTTTTTCATATATAAAAATTATTAAAACACATACAATATAAAAATATTAATACCAATTTTTTGAAAAGATAAAAATATTACTTTCACAAGTCTTGAACTTTATTTTTATTAATGTAAACTGAAATGTTGATAAAAACAATTTACATTATTTCACATAAATTTATGAAATATGGAGACATTGTATCTTTAAAAAAATAAATTAAATTTCGATATTATAAAAACTTAATACCTAAATTTAGAAACTCTAAATTTTTAATTGAAATATCTACCTTAAATTTATAATAAATAATATTTTATGGCAAAGTCTACATTTTCTTTTAAAAACTTTATTAAAAAAAGTTATATTTTAAACTTTGTTCAAACTTTTTGAAAGACGAAATCTATCGAGTAAAAATAATCATAAATAACATAAAATTATATTGAGATTCAAACAAGTATTGATTCTTTTCGAATCTAAAAACCTAATTTAATAATTTAACTTATTAAAAGAAATTGACTCAGCAAATTGTGTATAGGATAGAATTTACTGCCAAGGATACTGTATTTCCACAATTTGAGTTGCTTCCACTTTCTTTTTTTGCGAATTGCTTATTCGATCATAGTGATTATAATTTATCTTGTGTAGGGAATGCAACAGAAACGCCACTTGAAGTTAACTTGAGAAAGGAGAATTTGGGTTTGAATGATACAAGGTTTGAGGCAGGGCAGGCAAAGTTATTCGGATGGCTGAATCTTTATTTGGAAAAGGAATTATTGGATAATTTAGTTTCCAAGCTCGAGGGACGCCTTCATCACGCAGCAAAAGAAGCGCTTCAGCGATGTGCCGAGGTGGGGTGTTTCAATCTGACCTGCACGCTGGAGGGGAGAATTCATCAACAGCTTGGAGACCTTTTGCAGGCCAAATGGTCTACACAGTTGGACAGCAAATGTGAGGGGGTAATAGTGAATCCTGCAACATGTAACACTGTTTTGATTGACCTCTATATATGTTTGCATTGGCGAATTTATCGACTCAAACATATCTACATTCCACATGCCACCGACTCCATTAGCAAAGTTCATCTCGCTCCTAAAACAGGGTAGTTAGCTTGGGTTCTTTGGTTTATTTCTGTTAGCTTTTAGACCGGATGGTTTTTGGGCTGTTTCATCCAATTGTAGGATGCCACTTTTAAGATACATTCTCTATCTTCCTCAAACTATATGTTTTCCTACCGGTAACAAATAAGATACATAATTTTAATACTTGAATATAAGATGAAGATTATTGCAATTTTGTTTTCATAAGACAGATGAAACAAATCATTATATGCGTCTTTCTTACATTTAAGTTCCTGTAATGCTTTCACATAAATATTAAACGGCACATTGTTGATATAAGTATAGTGTTTGAGAGGAAGTTGGAAAAATCATCGAGTTAATATTGCAGTAAGTAAAGAAGTGAGAAAATTGAAATTGAAATTATTATTAATGATATTTGGAAACAAGAGCGTTATGCACTAAGCTTTGGAGGAGTTTGTAGATTTTGCTTTTGTTTGTTTAAATTGAGAATTATTATGATATTGTGATTTTAGAACAATTTTAAAACATCAATTGTATAATACATATTTGTAAGTGTAAAGGGGGCAAAACTAATCTGTCTATAAAAGCTAGTGAGAAGACTCGAATAAAAATATAACAAAAATCAACCGAATTATAGCACTTTGCATTTGAAATAAAAAATCCCATATGAACAAATCTTTAAAATAAATTATCTACATCTTTATAATCATAAAGAATATCCACAGAAAAAGTCATTGGGGGAAAAATGAAAACTATAACAAAAAATCAGAGAAGCACAAATTCTGGTATTATAAAATGTGCGTTGTTTTAATTTCTTTGTTGCTCCAGCTTTTCAATAGATTCCATCTATATTATTTAGTTAATGTGTTGGTGGTTGGTGGGACATTATGTAAAAAAATAAGAACAAAGGCAGACTGACACACGGCCATAAATCTTTAAAGTGACATGTTGTAAATCTTTCCAATATTGGCTAAGAATATATCTAAAATAGTTGTTACGCAGTTTTTATTTATTGAAAGAGAGTTTGTTTATGACACCATTAAACTACTGGTCTCTACCTAAGTATAAGCAAAACATTTTTCTGATGGATGCCCTGATCTTGACAACGCTGGAGATGCCACCACTTCTAGTATTGAATCTTCACGCCTCTTTGAGTTAATTCTTCAGGGTGTATGAGACTTTAAGTCCCGGAATTTCTGGAGAAAGGTCTTGCCAAAAAAAAAAAGGAGCGCATATTTATGTTGATTGCATTGAACTGAATTAAAATAATACAAAAATCATACAATCGAATTAAAATAATACAAAAATCCTACAGAAACAGAATACCTTAAGTCAAACTGCAGCTTGCCCATGGTAAAGAAATAGATTGTATTGTACAATCTTCTAGAAGTAGTTTTTCAGCTTCAACTATTGTGAAAAATGGTGGATCTGCTTGACTTCCATATGCACTAGAGAGTTTATCAGGACAATAACAATTTCTGATTTCAAGGGTAATGTATCAGACAACCTTGAATGAAACAATACTAATACATTCATACAAATTAGCTATCATGGATTTTAAGTCTTTCCAGAAAACTCTTAGCGAAAAATCGAAGGATCTGAAAATACAACAAAATCCAAGCTAGCATTCTTGTGATATCACAAGTATCAAAGTTTTTCAATATTTATTTACATACAAAATTTAGACATCCATCTTATACACTTCAGAATTACACAATATAGGATGTAGTAGCTAGCATCTGCAAAATGCAGCATAGCAAAATCTGACCCCAACCCTAGCACGTAAACTTTTGTTTTGCACAAGCAACTCCTTATATACTTACGTATTTGGATGCTAACAAAGAGACTTTGTTGTACCCTCAGTCAATTTGCTAGTACTAAAATTCTTATAACTATACATGCCATCTGACTCTATGAAAGGCCAATGTTCATTAGGTTCGGAAGTTGTCAACCTAAACATTTATTGTCGTGATCTATCTGGGGTTGTATAATTGAAATAGCACTGTATAGCTACCAAAACCTGCACAAAATTGAAGAAAACCCTGATTTTACTTAAGTTGCATACAATATTTAAACAAAATAAACAGGTATATAACCTGATTTTACTGCGAGATAAAAAGCAGCAAAACCCTGATTTTAATGTAAGATATTAGGCAGCGAAACCTTGATTTTAGTGTAAGATATTACGCAGAGAAACCTTGATTTTACTGTAAGATATTAAGCATAAAAACCTTGATTAAATCAAATTTGTGATCATTTTCTCCCCCTTAATTTCTACCACTAACTATTTCAACATTTACAATGCCTAAATTTTGTCTTAAATAATCAAAACTCTCTTTTGCTAATGCCTTTGTGAATATATCTGCCAATTGGTCTTCAGATCTGTAGAACTCCAAATGGATTTTTTCATTATTTACTAACTCTGATAAAATGAAATCTTGTATCAATGTACTTGCTCCTCTTGTGAAAAACATGATTTTTTGACAATGCAATTGCTGATTTGTTGTCACAAAAGATTGGTGTTGACTCTCTCTGTGCTTGTAATAAATCTGTCAATACTCTCCTCATGCCAAAGTTGCTTGACATGCCGCTGATGTGGCTGCTACATACTCTGCTTCAGCTGATGAAAGTGTCACTATAGGTTGCTTTTTGGATGCCCATGTGACCACACCTATTCCAAAAAGATTTACATGTCCAGAAGTACTTTTCTTTTCATCAATGCTAGCTGCAAAATCACTGTATCAGTATAACCAATCAAACCAAAAATTAGTTGTGGAATATAAAATTTCATATTTTTTTGTCCATTCACATATTTCAATATCCTCTTTTCAACTTGCCAATGTGAGTCTTTTGGTAACTCCATCAATCTAGAAATTACGCTAACCCCATACATGATATCTAGTCTTGTAGCTGTAAGATACATCAAACTACTAATTAGTCTTTTGAATGTTGTAGAATCAACATTAGACCCTTTGTCTTCTTTGCTAATTTTGGTCTCTGTAGCAACTGGTGTAGGTGCTGATTTACAATTCAACATCTTAAACCTCCTTAACACATCCTTTGCATATTTAGTTTGACAAATAAAAATTTTCTTTTCAGATTGTACAACTTCAATGCCCAAAAAATACTTCATTAATCCCAAATTTGTCATCTCAAATTCGTTCTTCATTGTTGATTTAAATGTGTCTACAGACAAATTTTCAATGAAAATCAAATCAACATACAAACACACAATCAAAATCTGACATTTGTTGATTTTTGTGTACAATGTAAGCTCACTATTGCTTCTGCTGAATCCATTATTTGTCATGTATGAATCAATCCTGCTATACCATGCTCTTGTTGCTTGCTTAAGACCATAGAGGGCCTTCTTCAATCTGTAGACTTTTTCTTCATGTCCATGCACTTCATAATCTAGAAGTTGTTTCACATACACTTTTTCATCTAGAAAACCATTCAAAAAAGTTGATTTGACATCCATTTGATATACTTTCCAATTATTTTGTGCAGCGATTGCTAAAACCATTCTAATAGCATCAAGTCTAGCAACTGAAGCAAATGTTTCATTATAATCAATTACATGTTCTTGTGCAAAACTTTTTGCTACTAACCTTGCCTTGTGTTTTTCAACCTTTCCTTCTGCATCAAATTTGGTCTTATAAACCCATTTGACTTCTATACAATCCTTACTTTCAGGTAGATTAATTAGATCCAATGTTTGATTTCTCTCAATGGCAGTTATCTCTTCATCCATTGCTTTTATCCAATGTTCTCTCATTAGCTGCTTCTTCATAATACATAGAATCATGAGAGGAAAAAGCAAAATTTGAGCATAAATCTAACTTCTCTTCTTCTTGTTTATAAATCTCATTCAAGTTTTTCATTTTCTTACCTTTAAGTTTTGATCTTAAAGTGGCAAGAGTTGGATATGATTCATCACTTACTTGTGAATTGGGAGTAGGATGACATGCATGACCAGATGATTCACCTTGTGCTAAGCTCCTAGGTGTTCTTATTGGACTGCTTGTTCTTGCTTGTAGAGAAGATTGATCACCTTGTAAATTTTGTTCTTCAGATTCTTTTTCATTTTGAGGAATTGGTGCTCCAATTGTGATGGTTTTATCAATGCTTTTATCCCATGCTTCTTCTTTAAATTCCACATCTCTGCTAATAATCACTTTCTTTGAAATGGGGTTATACAACTTATAAGCCTTTTATTCTTCACTATAGCCAATAAAAATGCATTTCTCACCTCTATCATCAAGTTTTCTTATCAATTTAGATGGTATAAGAGAATATGCAATACAACCAAAAATTTTGAAATAATGCACACTATGTTTCTTACCACTCCAAGCTTCTTGTGGAATTCGATCTTTAACACTCTTTGTTGGGCTTCTATTCAGAATATATACTGCACATGCTACTACTTCTGCCAATATTCATTCGACAAATGTTTGGCCTTCAACATGCTTCTAGCCATCTCCATGATTGTTCTATTTTTCATTTCTGCTACACCATTCTGCTGTGGTGTGTACCTTGTAGTCAGTTGCCTTTTAATGCCATGATATCTGCAAAAATTTTGAAATTTATTAGACATATATTCACCTCCTCTATCTAATCTAAGTACCTTGATGTAAAAGCCACTCTGCTTTTCAACCATAGCCTTGAATTCTTTAAATTTTCAAAGACTTCAGACTTATCTTTGAGAAAATATATCCAAGTCTTTCTGCTAAAATCATCAATGAAGGTTAGAAAGTAAGAACTACCTCCAAATGATGGAGTTTGCATTGGTCCACATAAATCACTATGGACTAGCTTCAATATTACCCTTTCTCTATATGAAGCTCCTACTGGAAAGCTCTCTATGTTGTTTTGCCAGAATGCAACTCTCACATGAACTTCATGGTTGTTCTATTGGTGGTAATCCCTTCACCATATTTTTTTTTGTAACAAATTCAAACCTCCAAAATGTAAATGTCTATACCTTAAATGCCATAGCCATGATTGGTCTAGATGCATGGTTTTGAAGTGAGCTTCCTCTTCTTCTTGGATGCATTGAATTCGAAGAGGGAACATCTGATTCTTGGTCATCTCCACTTTTTCTATCAACCTGTCATTTGAAAATTTGTCTAGTATTATGCAAACATTATCCATAAAAGATACTCTGTAACCTTTCTGTACTAACTGTCCAACACTCATAAGATTGTGCTTTAGTCCAGGTACAAAATAAACATCAAGAATAAATCTTCTTTCACCATTTTTTGCCAAAACATTTATTACTCTTTACCCATTACATCCACTTTATTATCATTTCCTAATTTCACTTCAGATTTTACGAAATCATCAAGACTAGCAAACAATTCTTTATTCCCTGTCATATGGTTACTTCATCGACTATCTAAAAACCAAATATCTCTAGCATTTTCTTGAGCAACATGACAAGTGAGGAATAAGCTTCCAGACTTAGAATTAGACTCATTTGTGTAATTAGCATTATGCTTGTCCACATCTCATTGTTTCTTTCTGCATTCACTTGCATAATATCCATATTTTTTGCAGTAATAACATTGAATGTTAGATTTATCAAACCTCTGTGAATTTTGCTGGAAGTGATTATTTCCACGTCCTCTATTGTTGTAGTTTTGATTATTGTTTTCACCTTGATCTGGATTGTTCCTTCCATTTCTACCTCTGCCTCTTCCTCTGAAGTTTGACCTTTCTCTTCCTCTTCCTCTGCCAAATGATCCCTGAGACTTAAAAGCATTCTCAAAAGAAGTATTGTTATTCCTATTCATTCTGGATTCATGTGTTAACAAGGATCCCATCAATTCATCTACTGATAACTGTTCCAAATTCTTGGTTTCCTCAATAGCTACAACTATTGCATCAAATTTGCTGGGTAAACTCTTAAAAAAAATTTCTATGATCTTCTGATATGTTATTGTTTCTCCATTAGATTTAATTTGATTCACAATATTCAATATTTGACCCATAAACTGATCTATAGACTCCGAATCATTCATTTGCAAAATTTTAAAATTTTTCCTAAGAGATTGCAATTTAGCTACTTTCACTTTTGTATTACCTTTATAAGTAGTCTCCAAGATTTTTCGTGCCGACTTGGATCTCGTTGCTGCTGCAACTCTAGAAAAAATGGATTCATCCATTGCCTGTTGGATTAAAAATAGAGCTTTTGCATCATTTTTCTTGTTTTCTTTAAGCTCTTCCTTTTGTGTTCGAGTTAATACCTGATGGACAGCGTCACCCTGTGGTTCTACAAAGCCATTTTCTACCAAATCCAAACATCTTGTGAGCAAAACAATGTTCTCATTTCAATTTCCCAAAAATCATAATTCTTACCATTAAAAATGAGAATCTAGAGCTGAGAAATGTTGTTGTTTGTTGCCATGTCTCAAGACTTGCAGGATTCTGCTACTGTTGCAGCGTTTCTCCTCCTTGGATCTTGTTTTCAGCACTCTGGGTCTGATCTTCACGCTGAGACTACTACGTTAGCTATGATCTGTGGTGTTGCACCAAGCTCTGATGCTCACTCACTTCCCACGCTCTTGCTGGCTGGGTCGTTCACCCACTTCATCAAACTTTTGATGTTATGACTATGCTTCGGCTCTTTCTTGGCACTCATTGCTGCTACGTCAACCCAAGCTCTCAGTTCTAATAGCCTCTCCCAGATCTTTCTACTACGATTGTCTGCAGGTCGTGGACTTCCACGGGTTTTCTGCTCGGGCTGTGCTGCTGCGTCGAATAGGCACTTCTTCCAGCAATTCCATTCACTTCTACAATCACTACACTTTCTGCACTTATGTTGTGCGTCGAGACTTTCTCAGACTTCAACGCCCTTCCAAATTGTCTTATTGCTACAGTTTTCTTTGGCATCGACCAGTCGGTCAGCGTTTCTCATGCTTTGGACTACTCTCCCAGGGTTCGTCGCTTTCTCTTTGCAACCTGGCTATTTAACAAAGAAGGGATCCGTGATGCTAAGATCTTTCAAGATTCGTCCATGCAGCACCTCAACCCATCGACTTCTCTTACTGGAATTATTTCTTCTCCTCCCACCGTGTTTTTTCTGCAGCTTTCCTTGACAGAGGTCGGTGGATTGTACGTTGCGCTTCAACTTCTACTGCAGGGTCGTACGCTCTAATACCAGTTTGTGGGAGAGAGCAAGAAAGAAAAACAAAAATAAATAGAAAATAAAAATAGGCGAACTCAGATTGCTTCAACAATCATAAAAAAAAAAAAGATTTTTTTTTAATCTTCTTTATTCTCTATTAAAATCTGCGATCATGAACTACATAAATAGAATTAAGAACAAATAAAAAACTTGAAATAGACTAATGTTTAAAATGAAGTTGTGCATGCAGACTGAGATGACTGAACCAACGGATCATGCAAACTGCGTGCATGATAGAAGATAAACAAGAAGTGGAGAAATTAACTCCAATTTTTAACAAATTAGTGATCAATGCGAGAAAATATTTCAGCCACCATAGTATTGTTGCTGACCATACACACTGCACCTTGGCAAGGTCTCCTCTAGGAACCACGGTGAGTGGTTGATAATTAATTCCACATTTGAATCTAGTGGGACACTTATTAAACCAAAAAAATAAAAAATTAAGAAACAATAAAAATATTTAATTAAAAAATATATATACCCAGAATCCTAATTATTTCTTGTTCTAATTTTATTTATATACCTTTTTTAAAATATTATAATATTTAAATTTACATATTTTAAATTCTATTATTTTATAATAATAATTAAAACGATTACTATTTATAAACATCATATGGAATGATTTAAATGAAAAATAAATTTAAAATTTAAATAAAACCTATACTTACACTATGTATTGAGAAATTTGGAGGATAGAGTCGAGGCGTAACTTACCTCCATTAAGCCCTTCCACTGTAAGTTAGAGGTTTGGACTGGGAATCATCCTCTGCCTCCGCAAAATAATAATACAGAGCCCTTCCACTGTCACATATCCCCCGTATTGTTTAAAATTTACTTTTGGCTGACCTGGCAGTAAATCGATTAAATCCTCCGTCGGACCCGCCGCCATTTTCGGAAGCCCAATAAATACTAAGCTCACCACAAAACGAAGTCATAAACGGAAGTTTTGCTTCAGCTTCATTTCACAGCCAATGAAATACATAAGACAATAAAATCTGTGCAATCAGATAAGGAAATACATAAGACAATAGATACCTGTGTCCAATCAATTAAGATAATACTGTTATAATCTTTGCATATTATTTATCCATAAGCCCTGTTTATATTCCATGCACTGCGAAAATATAAAATCTTTGTATATAACACTGATAAAAAGATCTTGTCATAATTATAGATCCAAAAATCAGTAAATTCACTCTCGACACGCTTAATAACCCTGGACAGTACACAAGACACAATCAATTCTGTTGACTACAGGAAGCTTTAAGATCTAAATATGATCTTTCTACCATTAAATTACCTACACTTTCGGCGCCGGCAAGAATTGCCGAAATTGAAATCGCTATTTATATATTTTCATTCAATGCAAAAATGTGCGGCCTTCCGTATAGGCAGCTATATGGTTTTACAGCTTTTAGCCTTTCTGATTTGAAAGAAAGAGTGCAATAAATAGTTTTTTAATCCTTAAATTCTCACATCCGCGTGTTTATCCAAAATACGCGGCCAGTATGTTTTTCTGCTTTTCCAGTGTGTCTTTCCATTTTTTTACAAGAAGACATCGACCGTGGTTTTCTGACTAGAAATGGATATTTTGTCAACATTTTGCATCTAATCAATGCCAGTGCACAATAAAGTACAATAAAGAAATATTCCAATTTGAACATTGTGAGATTATCATATGATTATGTTATTAATATTGAAAAATTGAATATATTTCAATGTGAAAAGGTAGAATTTAATCATTGGTTAAAATAAATTGATTGTAAGAATTTTCAATGTGTAAATAATAATGAATTTTGATTGGTGAAAAAAATAAAATTTAGTCATCGGTTAAAATAAAATGATTGCAAGAATTTTCAATGTGTAAATAATAATGAATTTTGATTGGTGAAAAAGTTAAAATTTAATTACCAATTAAAACAAATTGATTCCAAGAGTTATTCCTTTGGGACTAATAACTATAGATGTTTAAGGGAAAAAGATAAAGCCTAGTACAATAAGTTATGAGGTACTCTTTATTGTATTTCTAAACAAAATATGTATAATATAAAAGGTTGAACAATTAATAATAAATTCAAATTTAAATTAATTGTGAAAAATATTTATAATAGAATTTTTGGGTGTATTATTTATAATAATAACGTGCTTGATAGATACACCCTTCCTTGGATTTTGGGTGGACAAAGCCCTGTTATAAATTTGACGATAATAAAAATCAAAGACTCATTATTTCATTAAACATAAAAAATAAGAGGAAAATATAGAACTTGAAAATTTAAGAAGTTTTTTAAAATATATAAAATTAAAGTATTTTAGAAAAACTAAAAAAATATATGGAGAAATATGAAAATTTTGCAAAATAAGTATAGATTTAAAAAATTGAAAAAAAAACATTAGAAAAAGGGAGAATTCAATATATTAGGGAAAATTCAAAAAACTATGATATATTATAAAAAATTTGAAAAAAAATGAGAGAAATTAAACAAATTAAGAGACACAATTATAGAAATTTTGAAAAAAATGGGAGAAATTAAACAAATTAAGTCAAAGTTGATAAATTTATGAAATTTTCAATAACTAATTGAAATTTGATAAATTAAAGAAAATATATAAAAATTAGATAAAACATAAAAAATGAGAGGTGAGATAAATTTAAAAATTACCAAAAAAAAATTAGAAACAAGTCCAAAAAATTATGGTAAATTCGTAAAAAAAATATAAAAATTATCAAAAAGTTAGATTTTTTTTTTTTGATAAATTCAATGAATTTAGAAGAAACTTAAAAAATTAAGAAAAATTAGAGAAACTTAAAAAAATCCAGCAATTTTGAAAAATTAGGGATATTTTACCAAAAAAAATTTGGAGGCAAACTAGGAAAATCTAGGGTAAATTTGATTATTTTAAAAAATTAAGATAAAATTAAAAAAAATAAAAAATTAAGAAAGTTTGGAAATGTTTAGAAAAAAATTAATTTTTTGAAAATATTAGGGATTTTTTGAAAAAAAAGGGGAAACATAGGAAAATTTAAGATATATTTGATTTTTTTTAACATTAAAATAAAATTAAGGAAAAAATAGAAAAAAATTGAAAATTTAAAAAAAATATTATTTTAAACAAATTAGGGAAATTAAAAAATAGATAAATTAGATTCTTTTTAAAAAATGAATAAATTATTAAAAAATAAAATAAATAAAAAACTTAAGAAAAATATAAAGCTAAGTCAAAAAAATATTTTAAATTAAGGAAAAATAAAAAAAATATTAAAATAAAATTAAAATAAAACATATAAATATTTTAAACTATTTGATTATTTATAATATTATAATTAAATTTTTAATCAATATTGAAATAAAATTTAATTAACTAACATATATATTTTGCAATAAAAAATACTTAAATATGTCTCCTAATTTTCCCCCTGCATTCCTCACCTTTTAAATCCATCACTTTAACTAAGCTTCATGTCAAAATGCCCTTTATTACATCACATAACACCTCATCTTTGTAGATACCTATTTTAAAATCCACCTTACATTGCTAATTTACCAAGATTTGGTACCCTTTTTACAACCATGATAGCTTATAAGGAGTGGGATGTGCTGAATTTTCCAATCCTATCTTGTTAGCTATTTCGATTGACACTAGATTATCAGTAATTACACTACATATAATGAATTTACAACACTTACCTTTGGAATTGCAAGCAATTCTAAATAAATGTTTCCTTTGAGCATGATAAACCTTGATCTCCTTGTTGGGATTAAGCAATGCTCCCTTCATGACCAAATATTATCTAACCTAAAGTGCATCCTAATAAGAATGTGATTCAACACTTGTTTATTCATTAGCTTGTACAATATGATTAATACATATAGTCCTTTCATATCCCATTTGAGGATTCTCTAGTCACTCATTTGATCTATGCCCATAGTCGTTGCATTTGAAACATCTACCCAAAAACTTCTTGTATATCTACCTCTTTCATATGGTCTTCAACTTCTGAATGAGTAGCCTCCTCTTGTAAATTGAATTGGGATTTATGATCTACTTTTTTCTTCATCATATACCTACAATTGACTTCTATCTACATGGTGTCCTTTGTCTTTAACAATTCTAACTCTACCCCTTGAATGTTGACTTTGTTTTCTTGACAATTTCTCTTCTATTTTGAGGGCATATTGGTATGCCTCTTTAACTTATAATGGTGTCAAAAGACCATTTTCATCTTGAATTTTTAATCTCAATCCATTCATATATATCTGGCCACATTTTTAGCATCTTCTTTAATGTGACCAGCTCTGATAGTTATCCTATAAAACTCTTCTATGTAGTCTTTAATGATCATCTCCTTTTGCCTTAGATTTTGAAGTCTTTTGAAAAGATTAGTTTGATAATCCTTTGGCATGAACTTACCTTTGAGCTTGGCCACCATCTTATCCCAACTCTTGATCTTGGGTTTTCTTGTCCTTCTTTCATCTTGTACTTCATCCCACCATAGTGATGCATGTCTTTTCAATTTGAAAACTACAAACTTTATCTTCTTGTTATCATCTTCTATGCCTTCATAGTCAAAAAAAATGTCCATTGTGTTTATCTAATCAACCATCTATTCTAAATTCAGGTTGCCTTCATACATAGTTACCTCCAACTTGGGATTGGAACCAACCCCCATGATTGCTCTAATCAACCTTTCTTCTACTTTCTCTTTTATTTCCTCTAGTTCTACCCCTTCTTCTTGAGTCCTCTCTTCTTCTTATTTTATCATTGAAATATCCCATTTCAACTCCACTCCTCTGATTAATCTCCATTAATTATAACCTAGCATAAATATTCCTCATCTCCTCAAGCAACACTACTTGAGTAGGTTGTATTCTTTATTCTTTGCCTCTTGATTTGATTGCCATCATATCAAGTTCCCTTCATAAACTATCAAAAAATGAATGAGATCCTTTCAATTTTGAAATAAATATGACTATGTTCTGATACCAAAAATGGTGCAAGGGAAATCTTGAGGTCTAAAACATCAAGAGGTTATACTGACATTTTTGGCTTATAGTCTAATATACTAGGTTTATTGGGTGAATTAGGATATTGACAAGATAACTCAATTTTTTAAAGTATTAAAATACCTTGATCATTCAAACAAAATTTACCAAAAACTGATCTCAAGACTTAAACAATATTTACTTATCAATAGAACTCAAGAAAATTGAGATTTCCTCCTATCAAGCTTGTTTAGGCTTAAAGATGAAGTACCAAAACCTTGGTCTTTGATATCTTATAATATAATTAATTTTAGATTATGATATCACTTGGTCATGTGGTTGATGTGTTATAACACTTGTATACAAAATTTTAGATGGTTTTAACAAAGCAAGCTCAGGAAATAATTTTTTATGTGACCTTAAACCCTGTCTAAAAGTCCTTCTCATAGACTTGTAACACACAATCCATTATATCTTCCTACACAAGTATCTTAAAAGACCAAAATCACTTTGTATAGTTAACTACCATACATTATAACCTATTTTCACATTTTCATAGGTTTAAGTTGGGTCAATCTCAAGAAAATGTAGCTTTTGTGTCTTAAATCCTCACCTTAGGGTTTTATCAATCTACAAAACTTGAGAGCATACAAAGTAAGATAATTTAAATTATAAGATATTTAAATACTTTCTTTTAGCTATGTTAGGAACTTTAAAATGTCCCCCAGCTCTTAAAAATTCCCTAAAGTCTCCATGTTAAAATAAATATGTGAAAAAATGATGTTCTATCAAGTTGTGTATTGGGAGAAAACCTGCTTATAGTCCTACATGCTTATAAATTTGGTCTCAAGCATTAAAAAAAAAACACAGACTTATAACCTGATATCACACATCCATGTTAAAGATTACACCTTATTTAAGTCAATACCAAGTGATTTTATTCATGAAACTTACAATCTCTTGTTTAAAACCTATAACTTTTTTGACAGACCATATTCCTTTAATGGTAGAATTGTTCTTCTCTCATCCAAAATAATCTTTTCTTCCCCTAATATCATGTTCTTCACCTCATAATTAGATGTTTCAAATCCCATCCATTTATCAAACCTATTTTTAGTTGGCTCTTGACCTCAGAAACTTCTCAACGTCTTAGACAACCTTAGTATATACTAAATTAAGCATCTACGTTGCACAAGACTAGACAAGGTATAAAAACATAGTTTTTGACATTTGAAAACATAGTAATAGATAAATGGCATCTAATTTACATCCTTATACCCCAAGGATCATTTCATAAGGACCATTATCCTTGACACTCTCTAAAATTCCTTGAGAAAACCAAAACCAATTCAAAAATTTGAATTGTTGGTTTTAGTGAGAAAATTTAAAACATCACGAAGTGACTTCTAAAGTAGACTTGAATCCTAGATAAATCTTATTATTGACTATATAAGACTTATATAACCTCTTAAATCCACTTATTGATGAAATTGGACTTTATAAAATGATGCACCTATGTCATTTTATTGGCCTATATTTCATCCATGATTGAACCAATTAATTGACAACTTCAATTAGGGACATATTTTGGGCTAATTTTTACCTTGTGAATATATTTCAAGTAAATTAATGTTGTGTGGCTGAATTAGCTCTAATTTCATCACTAATCAAAATAATTACTCTATTAATTCAATTATGGACATTATTTTGGAAACTATGAGGCCTATGAACCTAATTATGACCGTAGGATGTGATTTAAGACTCAATGAGCTCCAATTTCAATGCTAATTGAAGTAATTACTAAATTTATTCAACTAGAGACATAACTTGTGTGAGTTTCAACTTAATTGCAACTATATGATGTCATTTTTGACTTAATTAGCCCCAATTTAAGTGTTCATTTAAATAATTACTTGATTGGTTCAATCAATGATTTAATTTGGGTAAATTTGAGTTTCATGAACCTAACGATAACTATTTGATTTCATATGAGGCTCTATTGACCACAATATTATCCTGGATTGAGCCCATTATTGAATTAGTTATTCAAGCATGTAATTTGTTCTAATTGATTTTTCATGAACTTAAATGGCATTATATTATATCATCTTAGGCTCAATTGGCCTCAATTTTGTCACTAATTTAATTAATCAATCAATTAGCTCAATCAAGGACATAAATTGGGCCAATTTGACATCCATGACTTAATTTTGACTATATGATATTATTTGGTTCTTAATAGGACATAAATTTCTCACTGATTAACCCTGTTACATGATTAAATCAATTAGGATGTAATTTGGCCAAATTTGAGCCACACAAACCTAACTGGGATTATGTGATGTGATTTTTGGTATAGTTACCCCAAATTTCATCACTAATTTCATTACTGAGTCAATCATTTATTAAATTATGTCTATTGAGTTTGAATTCAAATTTTATAATTATAATTATGTTCACAAGATCAATTTAGCCCAAGTATGTCTTTGATTGAACTATTCGAGTAATCAGTCTAATAAGTAATGAATTTGGTGCTACTTGAGCTTAAAATGACATCATGTAGTCAAATTTAGGTTTAAAGAAAAAATTGACTAAAATAACATCTATAATTAAAGTAATTAAGTAAAATTTTCATTCAGTAATGAAACACGGGCCAATTGAGCTATAAATCATATCATATATTCATAATTAGGTTAATGGGGCTCAAATTCACCCAATTTGCATTCCTAATTAAATAAGTCAAACAATTTTCTCAACCAATGAATAAATTGCACTCAATTGAGCTCCAAATGATGTCATATAATCATAATGAGGGTCATAGGCTCAAACTAGTTCAAATTAAGTCCATAATTAAAAATATCAATTAATTGGCTCGATAATTAATGAACTTGATCCTCAAATCATATTGTATAGTCTTAATTAGGTTAAAGTAGATCAAATTATCCTAATTTGCAAATTTTATTGAATTAATCACTAATGAATTTGTGGTTATTTAGGCCCCAAATTACATTTTATAATCACAATGAGATACACGACATCCAAATTATATCTTGAATTGAACTAATCAAGTAATTGGTTAAATACATGATGAAATTGGGGACAATTAAGTCCCTCATTAAATTAATCAAGTAATTGGATTAATAATTGATGAAATATATATCCCAAAATCATATCATATAATCTTTTTTAGGTTCAAATGTCATTGAATCAATCAAGTAATTGGTTCAATCACTGATGAAATTAAGTATAAATGAACCCCAAATCACATTTTATAATCACAATTAGATTCATGAGCCCCAAATTGTATCCTCGATTAAATAAATCAAGTAATTCATTAAATAAGTGATGAATATGGGGCCAATTGAGCCTTGAATCACATTATATTATGGTTATGTTCAAGCTCATTAGGACTAAATTAGCCAAAATTGCATCTAGAACTTGAACTAATCATATAATTGGTTCAATTGGTGATAACATTAGGGCCAATTGATCCCAAATTCACATAATCTATTTACATTTAGGTTCACAAGGATCAAATAGGCACAAACTATGTCTATGATTAAACTAATCAATTAATTGGTTCAAACATCAACTCCATGGTAGCCAAGTGATACCCAAATCATGTCATATAATCATAATTAGGTTCATGGGAGAATTATTTGGTCTGTATCCTTGAAAAACTCTTGTTATCTGTTGGAGATGTGAGCTTTGTAAAATTTAACTTTGACACACCTATATCTATTAAAAATGTTATTAATTAATTGATAAGTCCTAAAAATATTATATGTTTTCCCAAAGTGGACACTAATTACAAAAGTTACACCTTGAAAGACTTGGGGTTAAATACTAAATATCTAAAAAATATTTAAGTACTCATTAGATTGGATTTTTAAAAAATATGTTTTAAATGATAAATTTACAAATAGTAAAATTTAATATTTATAGCACGTTAGTATTTACATTTGACAAATATATTTTAGGGCTCTACCCTTTAGTTCTATACCTCCTTGTTGTTGAAAGGCTCACATTTGTCATCTCATTGTGCCTAAACGCTTATCTCTTAGTCCAATCCATATCATTTTGATGATCCAGATCTCCTGTTCTACATAAAAATATTAAAATCTGATACACATTTTTCACTATCAATTTTATATCCATGCCTATTTTATAGTTTTTTAGACACTACCAGCCACATAAGGAGACTACCATCTATGATCGTGTCCAGATCCTTATCTAGTGTCTAATTCCCAAAATTCATTCACATTACAAATGATTCAAAACCTATGGGTCAGTCTATTTGTTTTGTCGAACCCTACTGTGAGATATTTTAAATAGGTGTGACATAAATATAAGTCTAAGATTTTTCATTCTTTATCTAAAAAATAGCAAGAAAACACATACTAAAGTTAAATCAATCAACTACACAACCAACCTATTCTACCATGTTCATCTTTATTTTAGTATTAAGCATATGAGCAGTCGTATTACATGTCTAAATCATTTAAAGATAAACCCATGAATGATATTTTTCAAATTACAAGATGTATCATTGCATGCATCATCATATAGTATATTACACCCTTGTGCTCACACTTCTCACACATAAAGGAAAACTACATAATTCCAAATCCCTCATTGGAGTATTAGATATGTAGGTAGTGTACATTGACATAGGGGTCTTTGGGGTAGCTCAACACAATTATATCACTAAATATTCTTCAACAAACACATTCCAAGGGTGAAAAAGGGTGAAGAGATAGGGTTTGATCAATCAATAAAGAGATATAACCTATATCCCATATCTACATATGTTATCATAAAGGTGATTAAAAACCTTGAATAAGAAAGTTGGTCATTTTTATAGCTCAAATTTATAGATTTGAGAAGATCGTTCAATCCCTCTCAACTTGAGCTATGAAATGGGATTAGTATTAGGTTGTGGGTGACCTCTAAGTGGACTAAAACTCTAGACTATAGGGCTAGTTCTCCTTGATGTATCAGTTAATCTCTCAATTCTACACTACTTGATTGTAAAGTAAAAGGGAGAGAAAAGACATGAAATAAACCCATCTAAGGAGGGGATACACCAAATAAAAATCCTCCACTTGACTATCATGCACTAAGAACATGGATTAGGCTTGAATCTAATTACACTTCTCAAACAAGGACCTTCAAGCATGAGTGTTTCAACATAGAGGTTATAGACAATGCATTGAATGAGAGGGTTGGTCAAGAGGTCTAAATAAGGTACTAATGATTAAAATCCACTTTCAAAACATGCATAACTACATCAAACTCACCATGTGACTTGAAAGAAGACAATTTATTTGCAAATAAGTAGGAGAGAATAAATGAAAGAGATTGCAATCACTACTACTAGCATTCATCAAAAATCACATGAGTACGCTAGTTACAAATATGTGAGGAGGTAAGAATAAAATTTATTCATTATTAAAAGCCATAGTAAAAGTGTTTAGCTGAGTAGGGATTTACCATAGTCAACAAAAGGATCCTTCCAAAGCTACATAGCACTACATTTATAGAGAATGAGAGAAGGAGAGAGAGAAGTGGCATAGAAGAGAGTCATTAACAAGTGTCAAGCATTCATGACAAGAGTTACAATCAATAAGGATGTTA
The DNA here is from genome assembly GCA_037957365.1 of Torreya grandis. Taxonomy (NCBI): domain Eukaryota; kingdom Viridiplantae; phylum Streptophyta; class Pinopsida; order Cupressales; family Taxaceae; genus Torreya; species Torreya grandis. The sequence continues at coordinate 1,565,103 of JARHVA010000359.1, forward strand.
TATAATATTATCATAATGTATTCAATGACATGTGTTTCCTTCTTGATAATGCTTCATCCTGGAAAAGGCATAGGATTTTCTCTTTTTTCTTGACACATCTTGTTTCTTCTTTAAACTGCCCTCCTCTTAGCTTGGAAAATGACAAGTGACACTCCTTGGTCATCAACTCACCTTGAAATTCTATTTTCTCATGTTATCAAAACCTTGCATTAGTTTGATAGCCTTCTTATACTGACATTACACTAGTGATCAGAGGTGTCTTGAAGCCCATTAGTCTCACTATGCCTCTCATTGCTCAAAAGCCTCAAATGTTGATTATATCCTTATGAATGCAATATCTCTCCATGAGATACCTCTATATTCCTTAACAAACATGTATTGACCCCTTTGTATAAACACTTTATAACACTCCATTTCATACCTAAATCCCATACTTGCCTTCAATTCCTTGTAGCCCTCAAAACATACAAATATCCTTGTGTAGAATATTATATACACACTCATGGAAAAATAATAATGGATTTGAGTACCCATTATTCTCCCCCTAATCTGTACAAATTTTTATGACCAAAAACTAAGTTCAATTACACTTACTCCACATGTTTCTCTCTCTAATTAGCCCTCAATTATGTCTCTAGGCCTAGAAACTGATATTTTATTTCAATCTATGCTCAAACATGTGAAACTCTAATTAATAAATTCTAGGTTAAAATGCTTGATAATAGTTTATTGAGGCGTATACCATCATATTATAACTCAATATACTGAAGATAATATATCCAAAATAACTCCATAGGCTTGTAGCTAAGCTTCTTGAGAGATATAGTGACACAATCACCTTGTTGGCCCAAATTGGTGGTTTAAATAGTTCATATACACTCTTAGGATACTTAAAAAAGTGTGTAGAGGACTATATAACCTCTTCCTAGGCTTATAAATCCTTTATAATTTATTTTAAGACCTACCATCACCCTGCATATTCATAATTATGACTACAACCATGTCTTCTAGGCCAATTCTATATACTATACTTTTTAAATGTGCCAACCAATGGCCTACTAAAATTTCCAAGAGAGGTATAAAAGTTTATTAGGTCATTTTAAGGTTCAACCAACCCATTTAGAGTGATTGAATTCACTATCCCTCTCATCAGGATCTTAGAAGAATTTAGGCAGGGTTTTAGGTGTCTTAGACCCTTAAGGATTGATCATAGAGATTAGGCCCTTAATGAACATCCAAATACCATGGATTAGTAGTGAATAAGGGTGATATTTTATGAATAATAGCTTCAGTCACCATGCATCTCCTCGTTTAATATGTGAGCATCTCAAATTGCTCCTCTCAAGTTGGTAGACTATGTGAGTGAGGTTAAGAGAGAGATTCCTGGGCTTAAAACCTTCAAAAATAATTTGATTAAGGATGATTTATAATGGATGTAACACATCATGTGACATTATCCAATCATTTTAACCCCTCAAATAGATTAGAACATGCCTAATCCCCTCATGAGGGTTTGTGATCATCTTTGCAAAATGAACCCTAATGGACTGTTATCATAACTTTTATTTCATGTCAAAGCATCATAATGATTTGAATATACCTTCCATGGATTATAATCACCTCACACACCCTAATTTCTAACCCAAATCATGAGTTTCAATAAACATTGCATCTTTCTTCTCATTGTTTATACCAAAACTCCCTTAGATTTAGACGTGCATTAGGTGTCTAGACAACATTTTTGGAATGAAAACCTCTTCAACAGAGTTCCTAGCACTTTTGATGTTCTTGAAAACTATTTAAAGTGACTTCAAACCCCTTTTATCATCTTTCTTCCTTGGAAACCCTCTTACACTACCTTATTAGTCCTTTTTTTACTCAGGCCTAGGACAAACCTATAGTTGACTATTAGGCTTAAAATAGGGTTTGGGGATGCTTTGAGTTTACTTGGTGAGTGGTTGAAGTTGTTGAGTGGCTAAAAGAGACCTACATGTTTGTAGACCTGTAGGTATGTTTTTTTATCATTTTAGGTTTCTTTACCATGTATTTTGGACCATGTTAGAAATGAATACAACCTTAAATTATCTCTTGACCTATCTCATCAGGTTATAACCTTTATACAACACTTGTCAATGTAAGATAATTACCCCTTTTGTTCACTTTTGTGTTGGCAGACCTCTAACACAGTCTCAAACCTAGAATGACAGTAGGCTTACCTTGGTAAGTTGGTGATGAGGTTGTTAAACTTGTTGGAGTTGATTCATTAGCCTAGTAGTGAGATTATTCATATTTTTATTTCCTCTTACACACATTTTGTCCCATCATTTAGCACCACTAATGTGTCTTTTCCAATTCTATCCTTTGATAAGCCTATAAGTGTCCTCCTCTAGGCTCAAAATCTCCTTTCTTAATGCTTTGAACTCCTTGAGCTCACTTGGACAATGATGAAAATATGGATTAAGGTGAACATTTTTTTGAGGTATCCTCCATTACTTCGTTGTGATATAATCACTTTGAATCTCCACTTGTAATCCACAAAGTCATGTTTATAGGCTCACATAGTCCTTTTGAGTTTGCATAGTCCATCTAAGAATAGAGTGAGTTAATGACTTGAGAATCTAGGATTAAAGTGTTTGGATTTACTTGATAGCAACATGCATTGCTTGATTCAAACCTTTTATTACAAGAAAACTCATACAAACCCCAATACATTGCCTATAACTTCATCGAGGCCTACCCTTAACACGAATGAGGTTTTGCTCACTCTCCACTGCCACACATGCTAAAACAAAGATGGAAGATGATATGAGGGGATTATAAACAAACTAAAATATCTCTCATTTCCTTCTATTTTCATTAATAAACTCCAAAGAGCATTCAAATGAGAAGAAATTGTGATGTTAGAGTTTTATAGGTAGTTTAGAGGCATTTGCAGTCTTAAAGATTATTCATTCATGAAGGAGGGGCCACCAATATGATAATTGTGGTTAGGTATTTGAAATCCATTAGGACCCCCTCCTTTGATAAAAGGCTTAATTCCCAACTCTCTCTCATCTGTATGGACCAAACATCTAAAGTTGGCCTTTAAATGCTTCTTGGATAGCTATAATTGGAATGGTATATGAAGGACTTGAGGGGTTTGTAGGCTTTCTTGACTTGACCACCAACATTATTCCTTCCTCTTCATCTTTTTATTTCTTAGAAAACCTTTTGGTGTGACTTATACAACCTCTTCTCTCTCTTGACTTTGGATTGGTATAGGAGAAGATTCATTCTTTAGGATAGGCATGACATAATTAGGAGTCATGGTCCAAGAAGGCCTCCAAGATGGAATGGTCTTGGGATCTTGAGGAAGGGTGGATGGATTTGGAATACACTTAGGTTTATCTTAGGGAATATAAGTCTTCCAACTTGAAATATTAGGGATAGTGGACTCATTAAGAGATTCATTGAATTTCTTTTGATGTTGTATTGTAGTTTGGAGAGATTTGGAGAAAAGGAAGGTTGATTTAGGATAAGAGAAGGTGCATAAGACTAACTGAATTGGGTTTTCACTTACTCACATATTATTATCCTATATTCCACTAAGTGTATAAGCTTATTAACCTCTATTTTTTTAATTATTAGATGATCCTCATTCTCAACACCTGCCCACACTCTTTAAAATTCTTACAATACCTCTTTCCCCTCTTGAATGGGACATATAGGAGAGTCTACACCATACTCTACTTATCTATAAATCCTTATCATCATCTTTAAAAGGTATAGTATGGTTTGTTTAAAGATGGATAAAAGTGAAGAAGGAGCAACATAACTTTGACATGGTTGATCAGAGAGATAGGTGGGTTATTGGTAAATTGGGAAAACAATTATTTGAGAGATATTTGAAGAGGAAACATGAATAAAATTAACTTGAAAATACTGATATGGAGGTACACAAGAAGCATTTTTATCATATGAGTGATGATACATACCATTTTTTTGTTTTTGAGGCACTTGGATTGCCTATACTAGCTAAGATTCATTTGGAGTCACCATTGGTGCTTGAGTTATTACCTCCAAAGGTTGATGTATTAAAGAAAAACACCAAAAACTCTTTAATTAATTGTCAATATTATCCTACTGAGTGTGCCATAACTATTATAGCTCAAACTTGCACCCTTTAGAAGGTGATTCAAGCACTCTACACTTGAGCTATGTAATGGGATTAGCCCTAGGTTGACTAAACCTCTAGATTATAGGGCTAAATCCCCTTGATGTATCAGTTAAGATCTCAATTCTACACTACTTGATTGCAAATGAAAAAGAAGAGAAAAGACATGAAATAAACTTATCTAAGGAGGTGATACACCAAATCAACACCCTCCACTTGACTATCATGCACTAAAAACATGGATTAGGCCTGAATCTGGTTACACTTCTCAATAAGGACCTTCAAATATGAGTGTTTTAACATAGAGGTTATAAAAAATGCATTGAATGAGAGGGTTGGTCAAGAAGTTTAAGTAAGGTGCTAATGATTTAAATACATTTTAAAAACATGAATAACTACATCAAAATCACCATGTGACTTTCAATAAGATAATCCATTTACAAATAGGTAGGAGAGGACAAATGAGAGAGTGCAATCACTACTACTAGCATTCATCAAAAATCACATAAGTACACTAGTTGAAAGCATGTGAGGAGGTAAGAATCAATGTTATTCATTATTAAAAGGCATAGTACAAGTGTATAGTTGAGCAGGGCTTCTCCATACTCAGTAAAAGGATCCTTACAAAGTCAAACAAGGTTGCATTTATAGAGAATGAGAGTAGAGAGAGAAGTGATGTAGAAGAGATTCATTGACAAGTGTCAAGCATTCATGACAAGAGTTAAAATCAAGAAAAAGGTTATATAATAGTCTCATAAGGTCTTAAATGATGTGTGTTTCCTTATATATGATGTTTCATCCTAGAAATGGCATAGGAGTTTCTCTCTTTGCTTGATACATCTTATTTCTTCTTGAAACTACTCTCCTCCTTGCTTGGAAAGTGACAAGTGGCACTCCTTGGTCACCAAATCACCTTAAAATTCTATTTTATCATGGAATTTATGCCTAGAATCAGTTTGAGAACCTTCTTATATTGACATTGCATTATTGATCATATCTTCTTAGTGTCTTAAAGCCCATTAGTCTCACTACGCCTCTCTTTGCTTAAAAGCCTCAAATATTTATTTTATCCTTATGAATGTAATATATCTCTATGAGATACCTCTCTCTACCTTATCAAACTTATATCAATCCCTTTGGATGCCTCAAACACTTCTTAACACTCCTTTTCATTCCTAAAGCCCATACTTACCTTCAATTCCTTATAGCCCTCAAAACATATAAATTTCATTTTATATAAAATTATACATATGATCTTGGAAAAATAATCATGGATTTGAGTACCCAATATTCTTCCCCTAATATATATAAATTTTCATGACCAGACACTAAGTGCAAGTAGATTTACTCCACCTATTTCTCTCTCCAATTAGCCCTCAATTAGGTCTCTAGGCCTAAAAACTAAGATTTGCTTCCAATAAATTCTCAAACATGTGAAACTCAAAGTAAACCTTTGATTCAATTTAGATACCTACTAATCATTCTCCATGCCAAATTTTAACATTTGTAAACTTGTATAGATAGGTGAACCAAGAAATGGCCAAAACCCTAGCTTAGGTGCATGTTCAGGTTTGAGAGGTAATTGAAGCGGTTTATAAATAAATTACAGGTTCCAATGCTTGATAATTGTATTTTAAGGTTTTTACCATCATATTACAACTCAATATACTAAATATAAGCTTTACAAGATAACTCCATAGACCTATAGCTAAGCTTCTTGAGAAACATAGTGACACAGTCACCTTTTTGGCCCAAATGGGTGGCTTGAATGGCTCATATACCCTATTAGGAGACCTAAAAAAGTGTGTAGAGGATTGTGAAACCTCTACCTAGGATTAAAAATCCTTTATACCTGATTTGAATGACTAATATCACCCTGCATATTCACAATTAAGCCTGCAACCATTATTTATAGGCTAATTTCGTACACTGTACTTTTCACATGTGCCAACTAATGGCATATTAAAATTTCAAAGAGATTTATGAATGTTTTTATGTAATTTATATGGTCACCCAACCAATTTTGAGTGACTAAATGCATTATCTCTCTTATCGGGCTCTTAGAAGGCTTTAGGCAGGGTTTTAGGTGTCTTTGACCCTTGCTATGTACCTCAAGATATGATATATTAATGTATATGGGTTGATGGAGATGTCGGCATGTGGCACACATCCCATTAGTTAGTTATATATGTACAATATATTAAGATGATGGAGTAACTTGTGGAATTATTACATTGGGTAATGGTCAGCCTACATTGGGATTAGGAGGTTACCCATCCATTGGTTAGATAGATGTCTATATAAAGCAGATGATTATCATGGTAAAGATATCAAGTAAGCATTGAGTCTTCTATTGTAAGAGGATATTGGAGGTTATCCCCTAGAAGAGACATTGTGGGGTTATTCCTTCCTAAAGGAGTATTATATGGTGTTGCCCTACCTTAAGGGTATTTCTGCATATATTGAATATTTGAATCATATCAAGATCAAATCAAGTGGTATCAGAGCTTCGATTTGGGCAATTTGTGTGGAATGAAACCCTAATTTTTGAATCACCAATATATTTTTATTGGTTCTGAATTTTTCCATAATTTTTCAACTAGATATGAAAAATATTTTAAATAAGTCACAGTAAAAAAATAGAGATTTTTTTATTAGTTTTGAGGGAGTTATTACTATTTTAGGGTTTATACTAATTTCACTATATCTTCCTAAATATATGGAATTTTTATTATAAATTTTTACTGTAGATGTAATAAGATATAATAAAACCATAGTCAAAATTTTAGAATTTTTGGAGTTGTTTTCAGTTATTTGTTGCGATTTTATGTTTTTTTTTTATATTCAATCTACAGGTCAAAATTTGTGACATTTTTTCACAAAATTTTGACTGAGATTCCAATATCATAATAGGAAGCTACATTAAAAACTTTGGGACTTTTTGGATCAATTTTGTATTAGTTATTGACATTTTAGGGTTTCATGAACCCTAATTTGTTTTGTGGATCATGAAGTTGCAAAAAAATTTAGGGGAAGATGATGTTGATGCTAGAGAATGGTGGCTCATTTCTAAGGAGAATAATACTCAATTTTTTTATGGAAAATATAATTATCTCTTTCTTTTTTTGGGCCTGCACAACACCGGTGGTTTAATCAATTGAGCTTTGTGCAAAAGTATTCTTCATGGGAAGTAATGGAACAAATCTTCCTAGATTGATGGGATATAAAAGAAAAAGAGGATGTAGAAGAGGAAGAAAATGATGATGATGATGATGATGATGATGATGATGAAGAAGAAGAAGAAGAAGAAGAAGAAGAAGAAGAAGAATAAGAGAAGGGTTCAAATAATTTGGCTTCAAAGAAATTTGAGTCAATTTTTTAATTTCATGGATGCATTCAAAAGAAGATGGTGGTTGTGTCCATAAACCCTACCAGAAAGTATAACTTCATTAACATGAATGTGGCCAATCATCTACATGTTCAAGAAAATAATATCAAGGAGGTTAAAGTAGATGGCAATAATATTTTAATGTTTGAATATTTGAAGCTCATTATGGAAAAATATGTTTTGCATTCAGATTTTTATGCTTTGGATATGGATGATGTGGATATAGTTCTTGGATATCCATGGTTAGAGACTTTGGGAACAATGAATATTAATGTTCAAAAAAATTCATGAAGTTTTGGTATAGGAAAAATAAGATAACTTTACAAAATATCATAGTGAAAAAGGCACCAATAACAATCCAGGTAGATCATGAGGATGAGATTGAAATAAGTGATGAAGAGCATGATGCAGATTCAGATGATATAGATAAAAAAACACTACAACTAGAAATGAACACTTCATCTACTCAAGAGACAAAGAAGGAAAAGGTGGAAAAATTAGAATAAAATGTGGCTAAATTCAAAATATTGGAAAAAGTTGAGGTATATAGACACCCACATCATCATGAGAGGAAACAATCATGGAACCAGGTGAGGAAGTGTCATAACAATAATCATTTTGTCTATACAGGAAATAAAATTTCTAGTCATTATGGATATGCATGGAATCCAAATAAAAAATACTATAGCACATGGAATGAATGGGGAAATCACTATGATTATGCATTGAATAATACCTACTATGGTCATGGTTGGAATCAGAGTAATGCAACAGAATATGGTACATGGAATAAAAAGAGGAATAATTATGCTTGGACACCAAAGTAGTATAATTATGATCATGAATGAAATCAGAGGAGCACAATGGAATTTGGAAGAAATCTTGGAGAGCTATCACCTACCAAGATCACATATGGATGGCTAGATGATCGATATTAGAGACAAGTGTGCAATGATTTGACGCACACTCATTATTTGGTTTCTTCATATGTTTTAGGGATGAAACATGTCAAGGAGGGAAGTAATGTTATGTACCTCAGGATATGATATATTAATGTATATGGGTTGATGGAGATTCCAACATGTGGCACACATCCCCTTAGTTAGTTATATGGGTATAATATATTAGGATAATGGAGTAACTTATGTAATTAGCACATTGGGTAATGGTCTGCCTACATTGGGATTAGGAGGTTACCCATCCATTGGTTAGATAGATGTCTATATAAAGGAGATGATTATCATGGTAAAGATATCAAGTAAGCATTGAGTTTTATATTATAAGAGGATATTGGAGGTTGTCCCCTCAAAGAGACATTGTGGAGTTATTCTTGCCTAAAGGATTGAATATTTGAATCATATGATCATATCAACCCTTAAGGATTGTTCATAGATCTTATTAATATTTTAATTTCCTCTTACACTCTTTTTGGCCCCTCATTTATCATCATTAGTGTGTCTTTTCCAATTCTTTCCTTTGACATAGGTTGCAAGTGTCCTCCTCTAGGCTCAAAACCTCCTTTATTAATGCTTTGAACTCCTTGAGATCACCTATAAAATGAGTAAAATATGTATTAAGGTGAATATTTTTTAAGATATTATTCATTACTTCATTTTTATATAATCACTTTGGATCTCCACTTGAAATCTCCATAGTCCTATTTATAGGCATTAAGGTGAATATTTTTTAAGGTATTATTCATTACTTCATTTTTATATAATCACTTTGGATCTTCACACAGTCCTTTTGAGTTTGCATAGTCCATCTAAGAATAGAGTGAGTTAATGACTTCAGAATACATAATTAAATTTTTTGGGGTTACTTTATAAAAAACTACATTACTTTATTCAAACCATTTTCTCAAAAGAAAAATCTTACAAACCCCAATACATTTTTTATAACTTCGTTGAGGCCTACACTTAGCACAAATGAGGTTTTGCTCACTCTCTAGTACCACACATGACCAAAAAAATATGGAATATGATATTAGGGGAATATAAATACCCTAAACTATCTCCCATATCCTTCCATTTACACCAATAAACTCCAAAATTCATCCAAATGAGAAGAAACTATGATGTTGGGGTTTTGCAGGTAGTTTAGAGGCATTTGTTGTCTTAAGGATTATTCATAAAGAAGAGGCAACCAATGTGATAAATATGGACATGTATTTTAATTAAAAGACCCCCTCCTCCATTAAAATTATCAAGTCCCAACTCTCTCTCATTTGTACAAACCAAGCATTTGAAGTTGACCTTTACAAGCTTTCCAAGAAGCCAATGGAGGAAAGGGAGTATTTTATGCATTATTTGGACCTGTACCTACATTAAAAACTTGGATTTAACTTGGGGAATATGAATAAGCATCTCATAACACATTTTCACTTAAAAATAAGCCTTCTTGATCCGTACTAATGAATGATGAGCCTCTTCTAAGCATTAAAAATTACTTGTAACTACTTTTATTCATTTGAAACTAAATTATCATATTTTTTTGTACAAATTTTCATATTATAACACTCTTAAAAATAATTTTAAATCACCTATGTATGTGGTTTTCACCCTTTTCGGGTCTTAAAGTGGTTTTTGACAATTTTGCACATGCTAAAAACCTATAGAAGAGTTTGAAAATGAATTATTGACCTTGAATACAACATGCTACTTATTTGGGCATTTGTAAAAACTATATGAAGTATAACATGACCTTGACACATGTCATATGACTAAGCAATACATCCTAAACCCTTAGCATCACTTGAACCTTATTGAAACATGAAGTGACTAGACAAGCATAGGATCAAAATGAACATTACCTTAAACTTATCAAATTTACCTTAAAATATGCTAACATGCATTGAAAAAGGAATAATTTTATGACCCCATCCTATGGTAGACAAAATTTGGCTAATAGTCATGTCTATATCCAATCATTATTCTGTATCAGACACCTTCATCATAGTCAGACACTAGCATCGACGGAAATGTGTATGGTTACAAAAGTATAATTTCAAAAATCTGATGACTAACATTGATCCTTTATACTTTACACTTTTTTATAATAAGATATACCTTCAAATACTAAACCAACTAAGTACCATTAATTCTTGTTTATTGAAACATTTTTCAATAGTTGTACTTTACTTTTTTTAGAAATCTCAATTGTATAAATTCAAAATATTATTTATATGAGTTTTCAATTAATTGGCTTACAATAGATTATTTTATCACCTTTGTGCTTAAACTATCTCTATAATTCTTAAACCTATTCCATCCTCACTTTTAAATTTAGGGTTAAACATTTAGTGAACTTGGCCTTTGTTCTCAAACCCCTAAATTGGCCTAGGGTTTTTGTTTTTTTATTGCTATAAATTATTGTTACAAATTTCAAATTTTTATTTTATAAGCAATGGAAAATAATAATCATAAAAATCATTTTCAAATGGAAGATAATGAATCACTACTCAATCATCTCAATAATAACAAGGACTTAATGAATACATTCTTGTATGTTACAAGATATGAGATCATTAAACCTGCTAAGGGTAAGTCATCCTCATGTAGTTATGGTTAATCCTTAGGTGGTACTTCAACTTACTCCATGCCAATTACCCTCCCCTTGATCACATCATAGATTCCTACATCTAGTTGGGGTATGGGTTATGTGTTTACACCATTGTTCCCTAAAAAAATCCTACTATTGCTACATCCTCCATGGGAACCATTGGCATTTCAATCCAATTACCAATTTTAATGCCTATAGCAACTCAAACAATAGGTACTTCCCCTTTTATTACTTCTCAAATTTTCAACCTTAATAATCAAAATGTGAAACATGTTGTACAAACTATAAAAAAATTACAAGCTAAGGCTACCAACATTATGTAAAATTCCATGAAATCACTTTATGCTATCGATTCAAAATATGTGATACATAATCCTCTTGCACCCAAAAATATATTTCCACCCTTTTCCAACTAGTTTTCTTGTACCTAAGTTCACATTTTATGATGTTAAGGGTTATCCTAAACATAATCTATGATCTTTATATGCGACATGTCTTGATTATGCTTTCAATGACAAAATTTTAACCAAATTATTTCCAAGGAACTTAAAATACTATGCTTTATGATGGTTTTATAATTTAACACTCCAATCAATGAAATCATTCAAACATATAGCCGATTAGTTCCTAACACATTTCTCTATCAACATCGCTAAAAATATGCCATATGCTCAAATTGTAAAGATCAAATAAGGAACCAATGAACCTAAAAATGAATATGTTTTGAGATATAAAACAATATTGGCCAAAAGGACAAACTCAATGGTATATGAAGAACTAGAAGACATATTCAAGCAAATATTTATTGCCCCATTATATGAGTCCATTATTGTCAAAAAGTTTAAATCTTTTGATGAAATTTTCTATAGATCTAGATATGACACCTATGCATGCTCCTTGGAAGTACCACTAGTTTCATATACCATACTCCAAGCTTGGAGATACATATGTGAATCCCTTGGATTATATCATAGGGTAGCCTTTTTATTTCACATATTCAAAAAATACAAAAAATAAAGTACTCAAAAAATATAAAACATTCAAATAATTCAAAAATATAAACATATTTAGCATTTTTCAGATTTTATAAGCTCCTTGGCATATATCTTGTTGATTATGTTCGAATATATCATATCATTTCATTCTTATATACACATATATTTCACACATCTTTGCATATGATACAAGCATACTCAAATACATTATATAAGCACCTCCAAATGTTGTACCTCTTCTCTACCCATGTCATATAGTATGTTGGGGGCATTTGTCTTCATTGATCATGATTGATATATGTTTAATATCCTTTATGATCACTTCTACATTATCCCGGTTGAGTTTAGTTACTAACACTTACATATGTCTATGTTCACACTTATATATTTCATAGTGTACTTGATATAATATGTTTTGTAACATTTTTGCTAACACATATATGTAGGGACTAGTATAAAATGCTTATGTTAGTTTTTTATGCTTCATCTATTTTCACTTCCTCGAGAATATTACATTGCTTATTATTCTCTTGATTTTGAAACATTTAAATCATTCCATTCTTATTGGACCCTACCCCATCGTATGTTTCTTGGACATTTGAATATGTCATTCCATGTTGATTGGACATTTAAATATGTCATCCCTTTCGATTGTGTAACATTTGAACATGCCCATTATATGAGGTCTCCTTAGACCATTATTTTGCATTATGTTAAATGTTATTATGTGTGTGCTTAACTTTTTACTATGGTTGTATTTTTACTTTATATACATTACCATGATATATATCATGCATCTTGTTGGCCCAAAAAATGAGTGACATTTTTGGGCCAACCTATGAACTATTTTGGTTCATCAGACCCAAATCATCTCTCCCCTTTTCAAAAACATTATTCTGAGCATTCGGGTTCTTCATTTTTCAAAGCTTTTCCAGAAATCTATGGACTCTACAGGCTTGTTTCGATGGACTTTGTAGGCTTGAATCTACGAACTCTACAGGAATAAAATCTATGGACTCTGCAGGCCAAGTTCTATGAGCTTTGCATGTTGATTTCTATGGACTCTGCAGGAAAGAAGCAAGCTCTTAACACTTAGGTGAGTTCAACAGGTTCAACGACCAATTGGTTCAATGTGCTTGGTGTAAAAGATCAAAAAGACTTAGCCAAATAATGAAGAATGAACTGATTGAACCATTCAACCGTTGAACCAAAGTTGGTTCAATCGGTAGGTTCAAGGGGATGCCCCAAAGCCAAAGAGGCAAGTGCCCTTGCGGAGGGCAGGCAACATTGGTTTGAAGGTAAAAAAAATATAGAATTCCTTTGGATTTGTTCAAAGGCCCAAAAAGAACAATTCTTTCAGACTTTTTGTCCGATGGAAATGATTAAGTGAAGAAGGCCGAAGGAATTCACTCGGGAAGAAAGCTCGAAGAAATTGAAAGGAACAAACATCTAAGGAAAAGAAGCTTTCTTTTGGACATATTGTCTAAAGGAAAAGCCCAAGAGCCAAAAGCTCATCGAAGAAGCAAGAACCCGTAAGGAAAATTGAAGCCTGAAGTCCACCTAAAAAAAATCCCAAAGGGTAGGTACCCTTGCAGGGGGGCACTTGAAGACGCAGAAGAGAGCCTTCCAAAAAACTTAGAAAAATAAGGTTTTCAAAGAACAAGGATGGAACCTTTGAACCTTGAACCAAATGGTTCAACAGGTTCAACTGGTTCGAAGGTTCAATATTTTAGGGCCTCAGAGGGACTTAGAAAGATAAAGGAAGTAATGATTGAACAAGACACAGAATGAATCGATGAACTGATTAAACTTTGAACCGAAAGAGTTAAAAGTTCAATGGTTCATAGGTTCAAAGGTTCAAGGGCAGCCTCAGTCAAGGGAAAAAGTAGCAAATAAGTGGTTCAACGGATGGTTCAACTAAGGAGCGAGAAAACGATTGAACCAGGAAGCGATGGAACAAAAGAGATAGAATGAACCAATGAACCAATGAACTTTCATAGGCTCACAAGTTCAAGGTTCAACATGGTTCAAACAGCTAGCGACCATTGACAGTCCCGCAGATGTCAAATTTAAAGTAAAGAAATATCCATGGAAATTCAAATAAAGTGTGGAATTTAAAGGAAGAACCAAGCAAATGACCAAAAAGATAGCCTAATAGCTCAAATCATAGTAGGAAGAGACAAAGCTAGAAAAGACAAAAGTAGAAAGAGGGAAAATCTTGAAATATCTATGCAGAAGTAATTTTAGTAGGTTGAATAGTCCACTAAGCAGGTATTTTGGCTTGCAAATTAAAGATGCGGCCTATTTTTCCTTCCATGAAGTAAAGACAAAGGGACATCTGCGCAGATGTCAGAGGGGACAGACCAGATAGTCTATACTAAGAAGAGACATATTATAGGAATGGACATGCCATAGTTATGGCAATACATTGTTGCCAGCATGGTCCCTCTAGACAAAAACTGAAGGTGTATTGAAGACATTGACTACAGTATGGGCCGTCCCATGGGAAAAAATGCCAAGCCTTGCGTAGTTGCTATAAGGTTATAATTTCTCTCATATGCAAAGGAGATCTTCCCCTAACCAGAAATGAAACTCTACCCAAATTGAACGGCATTACTAAGACTTTGAGCTCAGATTGTAGTTCATATTTCTTTGATTGAATGAGAAAGCAAGTTATTTGCAGACTTTGTGTTGTGATAGCTTGTGCTACTTTAGGAGATTGTTCTTATGTTTGTCTTCTGAAAGCATTCTTGTTTATTTGATTTAATAAGCAGAACTAGTGGAGGTTATAAGGAAGGTGTCCTGAAGCCAACTACTTTCAGACTTTGCACTATCATAGTTGTCTTTAGTGTGTGTTTTTCTTTTCTATTTTTGTGTAAAGGAATTTGGGATGACTTTGTGCCCCCATTATTCTTCGTATCTCACTCTTAAGTAGTCAAGGTGCAGAATTTGTGCTACATTTTAGATTGTTGGTTGCTACGCCCTTGGCACCCTGTTACTTATCCTACCAAAAATATTCCTATTGTTTGCAAGAATAAGCACTTTTGAAAGAAGAGAAGTGCCTTCTGTCGCTTCACCAGGATTTCTACTCTCCAGGAAGGGATCTGGCTCTTGGCTAAAAGTTACTTCTGAAAGAAGAGAATTACCTTCACCAATCACCCAAGATTTCTCCTCTGTTTGTTAGCATCATCTCTAAAAAAAGAGAGAAGGATGGTTTGTCCCACCCCTGTGTCTTACTTTCTGCTTATTTATATAGTATATAGCCTTCATATATTTAATAGGGAACCTCCCCTTAATGAGAGGAGAGATCTGTCCACTTTGGATGTGGTAAACCTATAACATTGGAGGACCAATAACCCTATGTTGTGGTGATAGGAACTATTTTGGTCACCAGTTAGCTGGCCGACAAAATATTCACCCAACAATTTTTGGCGACTCTTTTGGGGATGAACGTGTAGTCTGAAGCCTCAAGTTTTAGATTGAATCAGTTCCTTCCCTTATCCATTATATAGACTCTGGTGACTCCGTTCTGTGTCTTACCCATTATCATTATAGCCTTACCATTTTCCTCCATCTCCATTATTTTATCTGGTCTACAAAACTAGAGCTGTTGGAAAAGAATGTGTAGTTTGAAGCCTCAAGCCTCAAGCTGAAGTAGGGCCAGTTCTTTTTCATTTTTATTCTACAATCTGGCCACTCCACCTAGATTTGTTATCCCTATTTCTCATAATTAAATCATGGCAGTTCAAGGCCCCTGGGGTAACTCATTTGGCCCACTCAACTTGACTCCACCTCTACATGAATTTCCATGCAGCTCAAGAAAGAACTTCCCCAAATTCTTTAGAGATGGGAGAGTTCACCCTAATGAACACATTGCAGCCTTCAACATAGCCTGTGGTGTGATAGGGGTGGAATTTGAAGATGTGGCAGTTAGGCTTTTTGTGGAGACCCTATAAGGTGTTGTTGCAGAGTGGTTCTACCATCTGTAGGCTCGATTAGTGACAGACTGGAATACCCTAAAAGCCAAGTTCAAAGCAAATTTCAAGCTTGTAGAAGACACACATACCTTGCTAGCCCAGCTCACACAGATGAAGAAGGAGCCTCATGAGCCTATGAGAAATTTTATTTCTAGGTTCGACAAGCTGAGGCACAAGATTTCCATGGTCGCCCAGCTGCCACCTCAAAACCTCAAATGCTTCTTTATCATCTCACAACTGCCTAAAGTGAGTTTTTTGCTAAGACGAGCTGGCCACATAGACCTTACTGTTGCTCAAGACTTGGCTATTGAGGTAGAAGATGACCTTATCTTGGCAGAAAAGATAAGGAGAGATCCTAACAGAGGTAAATCCTCTTCATCTTCTAAGTATCCACCTTTAGCCACCACTGATCAAATGGTGCAAAAGCTGGCAAATGAACTGCTAGCCTTGAAAATCCAAATGGCCCAAAGTATGTCTTCACCTCCTAATCAAGATATGCCAAGGAGGGCATTTCAAAATTAGCCATATCAAGGCAATGCTGCCAGGAATCAAGGGCAGCCAAATCGTCTTCCTCCCCCATAAAGGAACCTTGCCCTTGAAGTGCCTCCAACCAACTCAGCAGTTGGATATCTAGAAACAGAACATGATTTCTCTTTCCAACCTAATTTTGAGCAAGAAAATGATGTTAATCTCTTCATGGATGATCAAGAAGAATCATCTGGCAACTCCCACATTGGTTTCTTGAATTACCAAGATGAACCTAGAAGTGAAGGTGAAGCAGTCGAAGGATCATACACAGTATTCACCAGGTCTGAGAATTAGTCAGCCTAGTAGGCCAACAAAGAGAAGATAGAGGAGTGACTCCAACCAACAATTTCAATTGCTGAGCAGACAACTCCTCTACTTTTCCATTCAAAGGACCTGGTGATTGCCAAAAAAGTAAGTACATCGAACATCTCTGTGCCTTCTACTTCAAATTTGCAGATCAGTCCTCCCCCTTCCAAAAACTAAAAGGATGAACTCCCATCCTCTCTTCCAAGTCCATCTCAGTCATTTGACATGATTGATCATGTCAAAAAATCCAAAATTCAAATGACTGAGTTTGAATCCCTACAAGCCAATCCTGAGTAATTGGACATTGGTGGAGAACTAGGTGTGGACCTGTCTGAGGCAAAAATTATGGTCACCCAAATGTCAGCCCCTATAGCTCAAATTCTATTTGAGCCATCAGGCAGGGGTAATTACTTCTTGACCACAGAGGATGCCCATTTCTCAATTGATGAAAGTCCTGTAGCTGGAAATCTAGGATTTGATCCAAATAAGACATCAAAAGAATTGGTAGGGCGTAGTACAAATCAAGAAGGATCTTCCATCTCCAATGAAGAGAAACCTGATAGAATATCAACTTTTGATGATGTTTGGATCTTGGAATCTAATGGCAGCAATTCTTCCACTCATGCTGGATATAGATCTCTGTTGATCGGATTGAAGACTACTTAGGATGAAGAGATAAAACTCCACACCAAAGGAGATGCTGAGCTAATGGTTTGTCAAGAGTTTGATGCTGACAATCAAAGCATGTGTTGAACTAAACCAGCATAACAACAAGTTATGATGGTGGACCATACCGTTGTATTTCAAAGTCAGCAAAATGAACTCTTCGCAGAGAGAGCAAGGAGTTATGGTTTTTTAGTTTGAAGACCACATCCCGCCATGGAGTAAGAAGAAGAAAAGGCCAAGAGGAAGATGCAAAAAATTGGTTTTCTGGTGGAGAGTTCCATTCACCCGTCACCAATTCGAGGGAAAAAATGGTTTCCTGCTAGTTTATTAGGATGGAATGCCATTTTCATTGTCTCACAGTGGGCAGCATCTGAATCACTTCAATTCTTGAAGTGTCAGATAAGTTCACCTGTACATATGTACATTTGTATAGTCTTTGGTTCTATTTTGTGTTTTTCATTTTTGTTTCCATTTTTTGGATCCTTTCTTTTTGGGTAGCATGACTCCATAGCCCAATGGCATACTTCAAGGCACTGGAGATTCTAGTTTCTACTCCCCTCAAATATTCCAAGTTTTCAACTGAAGGAAGTTTCCCAACTGGAGCCAGTTGTTGTCCCCAAAAATGAGTGACATTTTTGGGACAACCTATGAACTATTTTGGTTCATCGAACCCAAATCATCTCTCCCCTTTTTAAAAAAATTGTTCTGAGCATTCAAGTTCTTCATTTTTCAAAGCTTTTCCAAAAATCTATGGACTCTGCAAGAAGAAAATCTACGGACTCAGCATGCCAAGTTCTATGAGCTTTGCATGTTGATTTATATGGACTCTACAGGAAAGAAGCAAGATCTCAACACTTAGGCGAGTTCAACGGGTTCAATGACTAGTTCAACGTGCTTGGTGAAAAAGATCAAAAAGACTTAGCCAAATAACGAAGAATGAACCGATTGAACCATTGAACCAAAGTTGGTTTAAGTCGTAGGTTTAAGGGGCTGCCCTGAAGCCAAAGAGGCAAGTGCCCTTGCGGAGGGCAGGAAACATTGGTTCGAAGGTCAAAGAAAAGATATAATTCCTTCAAATTTGTTCAAAGGCCCAAAAGGAACAATTTTTTCAGACTTTTTATCCGATGGAAGTGATTAAGTGAAGAAGGCCGAAGGAATTCACTCAAGAAGAAAGCCTGAAGAAATTGAAAGGAAAAAATGGTTAAGGAAAAGAAGCTTTCTTTCAGATTTTTTGTCTGAAGGAAAAGCCCGAGAGCCAAAAGCCTGCCAAAGAAGCAAGAACCCGCCGAGAAAGTTGAAGTTGAAGTCCGCCCAAAAAGAATCATGAAGGGTAGGTACCCTTATGGGGGGCACTTGAAGACATAGAAGAGAGCCTTCCAAAAAACTTAGACAAAGAAGGTTTTTAAAGAACAAGGATGGAACCGTTGAACCTTGAACCAAATGATTCAATAGGTTCAAAGGTTCAATATTTTAGGGCCTCAGAGGGACTTAGAAAGATAAAGGAAGCAATGGTTGAATGAGACACAAAATGAACTGATCAACCGATTGAACCTTGAACGAAAAGAGTTCAAAGTTTAATGGTTCATAGGTTCAAAGGTTCAAGGGTGGCCTCAGTCAGGGAAAAATTAGCAAACAGGGGGTTCAACCAAGGAGCGAGAAAGCGATTAAACCAAGAAGTGATGGACAAAAGAGACAAAATGAACCAATGAACCAATGAACTTTCATAGGTTCATAGGTTCAAGGTTCAACATGGTTCAAGCAGATGGTGACCATTGATGGTCCTACAGATGTCAAATTTAAAGTAAAGAAATATCCATGGAAATTCAAATAAAGCACAAAATTTAAAGGAAGAACCAAGTAACTGACCAAAAAGATAGATCGATAGCTCAAATCACAGCAGGAAGAGATAAAGCTGGAAAAGACAAAAGTAGAAAGAGGGAAAATCCTGAAATATCTGTGTAAAAGTAATTTTAGTAGGTGGAATAGTCCACTAAGTAGGTATTTTGGCTTGCAAATTAAAGACACGGCCTATTTTTCCTTCCATGAAGTAAAGACAAAGGGACAGTTGCGCAGACGTTAGAGGGGACAGACCAAACAATCTATACTAAGAAGAGACATATTAGAGGAATGGACATGCCATAGTTATGGCAATACACTGTTCCTAGCATGGTCCCTCTAGACAAAAACTGAAGATGCATTGAAGACGTTGAATTCAGTATGGGCCGTCCCATGGGAAAAAATGTGAAGCCTTGCGTAGTTGCTATAAGGTTGTAATTTCTCTCATATGCAAAGGAGATCTTCCCCTTACCAGAAGCGAAACTCTACCCAAATTGAAAGGCAATACTGAGACTTTGAGCTCAGATTGTAGTTCATATTTCTTTGATTGAATGAGAAAGCAAGTTACTTACAGACTTTATGCTATGATAGCTTGTGCTACTTTAGGAGATTTTTCTTATGTCTGTCTTCTCAAAGCCTTCTTGTTTATTTGATTTAACAAGCAGAACTAGTGGAGGCAATAAGGAAGGTGTCCTAAAGCCAACTACTTTCAGACTTTGCGCTGTCATAGTTGTTTTCAGTGTGTGTTTTTCTTTTCTATATCTATGTAAAGGACCTTGGGATGACTTTGTGCCCCCATTGTTCTTCATATCTCACTCTTGGGCAGTCAAAGTGTAGACTTTGTGCTACATCTTAGATTGTTGGTTGATGTGCCCTTGGCACCCTATTACTTATCCTACCAAAAAGATTCTTGTTGTTTTCAAGAACAAGCACTTTTGAAAGAAGAGAAGTGCCTTCTGTCGCTTCACCAGGATTTCTACTCTCCAAGAAGGGATCTAGCTCTTGGTTGAAAGTTACTTTTGAAAGAAGAGAATTACCTTCACCAATCACCTAGGATTTCTCTTCTATTTGTTAGAATCATCTCTGATAAAAGAAAGATGGATGGTTTATCCCACCCCTGTGCCTTACTTTCTACTTATTTATTTAATATATAGCCTCCGTATATTTAATAGGGAACCTCCCCTTAATGAGAGGAGAGATTTTTCCCCTTTGGATGTGGTAAATCTGCAAAATTGGAGGACCAATCTCCCTATGTTGTGGTGATAGGAACTATTTTGGTCACCAGTTAGCTGGCCAACAAAATATTCACCCAACACATCTTATGACTCGATATGATCATATACTATGAGTTAAATTGTATGTGATCCCTATATTCTACATGATTCATACATAGATCATACAACTAGCTTATCCTTTTGAGGTAAGGTATCTTCCAAATTATAGTTCCCTCACCACAAACTGTGGGTAATATTAGTGTGGGCATGTCATATAATCTTGACTTCCACATTTTCATAATTCTTTTATTTTAATGGGGGCACATGCCAGAAAAACATGACCTCCACACATACACTTTCTCAATATTTTTAGATTTTAGTGGGGGCATGTCATAAAAAATAACCTCCATAATTTTAAACTTACTAAGTATCTCCAAATTTTAGTGGGATCATGTCATAAATACATGACCTCCATAATTGCACAAACTTTGGTTCAGTTCCATGATTTAGATATACACTTGGGTCAGAATCCTATACATTGCACCGATTTTACATAGATTTGAAAAATAATTTTTTAGATTTATGGCACATATACTCTAGCTCAAACATATTAGAGGTGAATATTCCATGTTATTTCACTAATATTTTTAAAATTTACTAATTATACTAATCACTGAGATGCACCAATTACACCAAGATGTACCGTTATTAAGCCTTTTCTACTCAACAATTGATTCATTTTATAGGTTGAAGTGATTAAATCATTAAACCTCAATAGATTTATAAATTGAATGGATTAAATCATCCAATCTCACTATAATTATAACATTATTTGATTAAATCACTCATCCTTAGCAGATTATATATATTAAACTTGAGTTGTGTGATTGAGATATATTGATCTCAATGGCCATGTCACAACCCATCCTTGCTCCAGATTGGGGGCATAATACCTTAAAATCTCCCTCTCTAAATATCCAAGGTTCAGGTCTAAACCTTTTTTATCCTAATGCTTCATAAGGAATCATCTTTACTAAGTAAATTCATCAAGAGGCAACATGGTTGCATTGACACACAGGTGTACTCCTTCCTTGCTCTCTTTCTTTTCAAGCATTTCAATTATTTCAAATTTTGAATTATATGAATTGATTTATGGTGTAACATTATCTTCCTTATAGGTCGAGCTCCAATAAATCACTAAAAGTGGGCTCAATAAAAATCAATGTGTTTTATACACATTTATTTCCTTTAACCTAATACTTTCATCTTTAAGCATTACTAGATTTAAGGGGGGAATGTAGATACTAAAACTAACTTTTTATAACATCTCAATCTTATATATTTTTAAAATATAAATCAGGGATATACCCTTTAATTCTAGACCTCCCTATTGCTAAAAACCTCACATTCACCATCTCATTGTGATTAAATGCTTATCTCTAACTCCAATCTATATCATTTTGATGACACATCTCATGTACTACATAGAAAGCTTAAAACATGATAAACATCCTTTAATGTTAGTTTTAGATCCACATCTATTTTATAGCCTTCTAGACTCTAAAAACCATAGAGAGATGCTATGATCAATAATAATGTCTAGATTCTTATCTATGTCTAGTTTCCAAAAGTCATCCAAATTGAAACTGATTCAAAACCTATGGGTTGACCTATTTGTATTATTGAACCCTATCATGAGATATTTTAAAAGGGTGTGGTATAAATAAAATATTAAGCCTTTTCATTCTTCATCAATCAAATACCAAACAAACATGTACTAAAGCTAAATCAATCAATTACAAAACCAACCTATTCAACCCTATCTACCCCTATTTTCATATCAAGCATGGAAGAAGTATATTATAGGTCTGAAACATTCAAAGAGAAACCCATGAGTGATATTTATCAAATTACAAGCTAGATCATTGCATGCATCATAATATAGTATATTTCACCCTTATGTGCACACTTTCCCACACATATGAGATAAATACATAAGTTTGAGGGCCTCATTAGAGTATTGTCTATGTAGGTAGTGCACCTAATAGAGGGGTATTTAGTGCAACTCAACACTATGAGCCCACTAACCTATTTTTTAGCAAATTCATTCCAAGGATGAAGAAGGTTGAAGATTTAGGGTTTGAAAAATCAACAAAAAATGACATCCTACACCCTAGATCTGATTACATCAGTATAAAGGTGACATAAAACTCAAAACAATGAATTTGATCACATCCAAATCTAATCATTATTATGTACTAGATACTTGCATCATAGTCAAACACTAACATCGACAGTAGTGTTTAAATTTATAAAAGTATAATTTCCAAAATTTGACAGTTGATTCTAAATATTGATCCTACATACTTTACACATATTTCAAGCCTAGATCTGCCTATGCAAAGTAAACCAACTAAGTATCATTGTTTCTTATTCATTACAATATCTTTCAATAATTATACTTTATTATTTTTAGTAATCTCAGTTGTATAAATTCAAAATGTTTTTTAATCTAAGTTTTAATTTATTTTACTTGCTTTAGATTAGTTTATCACCCTTGTGCTTGAACTGTTTCCATATTTCTAACTCTATCCTACCCTCACTTCCAAATTAGGATTAAACAAACTCGTGGAGTTGTGAGACCAATTCTAGAAGATGCAGTCTTCCTAAAGTATTATATTTACTAAAATAAATTTAAATTATATTAATATAAATGTAACAATATAAATTTTAATTAGTTTTAGCACACACGTATTTTAGGTTCGGTGATTTTCGAGCCAAAAGTATAAAATCCCATTAACTTTTTTGTGTAAATATAATTTTAACTAGAAAAGGTATTCTTTTTTGCCACCCAACTTCTTGCAATTACCATAATATTCTAATTATTATCAATTCAAGTAGATATAAATTACAAATTGAACCACACAACCACTAATGAAATAAAAATTTAAGTCACGAGTTGCATTTTTAGTATTGATAAAAGAGAGTTTTAATTTGGGACCATACCCTTTACAAAAGGAAGTAATTGTGGTCTTGAGACTAGATATTACAATAAGCATGCCAAGATAGACAAAATAGAACAACCAACCAAAAATTAGTAGAAAAGAAGAAAAAAAAGTAATAAATTAAGTTCCAGGTCCCATGCATCCTTTGTATGCCTTAGTCCAATTGTGAGTGAGATTTTCCATTGGGATATTTTTGTTCTTGTTGGTTTGAAGCTTAAATATGTCAGCTGCAATGCCCTTCATATTTGTATCCATTCTGAGATTCTTAGTTTTTTTAATTTTCTTTTTGGTGAGGGGGTTAAGGGCCTCCAAACTTTGAATACTTTTCATGATAGTGAGCTAGTTGTAATCCACAAGTGTGTTGATATTTTCATTGAGATATTCATTTGTTTTTTCTAGAGTGAACAATATTTCCTCAATATTTTGGAATTTTGAGAAAATTTATAGGTCATATTTTGTACAATAGATACCGCCATTTAGACCGAGTTTATTGATTTCCTATTTGAATCTTTTTTGGTCTTTTCAAAACCAACATGGGATAAATTTATGTAGATCCACCTCATCTTCAATTTTGTTGAGTTTGGTTTGGTATTTATGCTCATACATGAGTTCCTTGAGTTCTAAGGAGGATTTATTTGCTTGGCCTTGGGGTGGGAATGGATTTCTAATAAATTGGTTCTTGAGCAATAGTAGAGGAAGGGATATTCTCTTTTAGCAGTTTTAGGCTTTTATCAATTTCTTTCGGTTTGTTACTTTTGTCGAGATCGTGGAAGGTGGATTGAGGAGAAGGAGAGTGGGAGGAGGGAATAGGGGAGGGGATGGGGATAGAGAGAAGGGGAGGGCTTAAAAACTTTTTTTGTAGCTTTTTTATTCTTGACAGGGAGGGAAGGGTCATACAAGGGATCAACAACTTTTTTCACAACTTTTATTTTCTTGATAGGGAGAGAGTTCTTACTCATTTTGGTCATTATCAATTAAGATGGGTTCTTTAGAATTTTAATAGGAGCCCAAGGGTTTGGACAAAATTATGAGTATTCTATAAGGGATGTTTCTTTTGGGTTTAGACATCTCCATTTTGGGAATCACAGGGGAGTTGGGATTGGAGGCATAGAAGAACTTGTGAATAAGGAAAATCATAGCTTGGTAGAGAGGGTCTTTTTTCTTGCCCATTTTGAATTTGTATATCGAGGATTCAAGATAATGTAGCATGTAAAAAGGTAGATTTAGAGGGATAAGATGATGATAATAATTCAAAGTAGACAAATGGAAATGATGTACAAGAGTATACCTTTCATCTAAGGTCACATATCTCATTATCTGTTTTGTAACTTTGTCAAAGGGGTTTGGGACATCCTTTCTCAACAATCCACCAATGCATTCTATCATATGCTCATTTTATTTTAATAATTTGTCCCTCTCTTCCTTGTAATCTCTACTAAATTTGGTGAACTTGACTTCTATTTTTATGATTATGACTTGAGAAATGAGACCTTTAGTGATCTCAACAAAAACATTGTTGATAGTGACCACATGATCTACCCACTAATCATCAAATTTCCTTGACAAGTGTTTATCATACTTTTTAATGTTGTTGATGAAATTTTTCAGCTCACCAGTCTTAAGGATCTCTCAAACATCTTTATCCTTTCTGAAATTATCTGCAGACATGGGTTCTAATATGTTGAGATCTCTGCCCATTGTGTATAAGGTATAAATCCTATGGAGAGTATTACAATAGGAGAAATGAGTAACATATTAAATAATAATGATGGTTATTTTCATTTTTTCCATTCTATGGTTCTCAAAATTATCCTAAGTCTCAATGAGAAGGAGCTAGTAAATCCATTCTTATGATGTTTATTGACCATAGCAGTATGCAGAGTGCAGCTAATTTCATAAGCATTGGTGTGCAAAACCATATATCTCTCTTGTGATGATTGCATAATAATTATTTTAAAAAGTGTCATCTTTTTTCCAAATTTTTAAGGCTATCTCCAACACCCTTATGTTAGTAAAGAAGTTATCAAGGTGATTACCTTCATGATAGGTATGCTATAATTTCACCTCTTTGAAGTCTTTGTTGATATCTAGGCTTTCTTCTATGATGTAATAAATAGTTTAGGTAAGTTTATTGATTTTGTTGAGGAAGTTTATTATGTTGATGAAGTTATCCTTGACTAGTAGCTTGTTAACTCTGAGATCTATGGCCACTTAGATACCCCATAGGGATGATAGAGATTATGCCTTGTGGTTAGTATGGTGACCTATGCCTCCTTCATATGTAGCTATTAAATTTCCCTTGTCATATTATAGGACTCCTCCTCCACCAAACATTCTTGGGTTTCCTTTAGAATCCCCATTAAATTTTAGTTTAATCTATCCTTGATTTGGAGGAATCAATTTTATCTTGCTCATGGTTTACATTATAGAGTCTATAGCTATGATAAACAAAAGGGATGAGAGCCAATTTTTGGTTATGATATCCTCATGGTTAGATAACTATTGATCCTTGCCTTTTATTGATATTTTAAAGTTTCCAATAATTGAATTAAATACTTTCTTGGTAAACCTGTTATATGTTTTGAAAGAGTCCCTAAAGATCCCCTTATTTATTTCTTTCCACACTCCCCATATTAAGGTGGGGAAGAGAAAGTCCATATTTTCTTGAGATGTTTATTAATGAAGGTTCCCAAACAACCCATGAGTCACTTAGAGAATCAAGATGGATCCATTAAATTTGGAATTTATGAATAAGGCTCCAAAACTTATGTTCAAAAAGACATTGAAGGAGAAGATGGGGTATGGTTTCGAAGTCAGCCTCATAGAGAGCACATAGGTTGACCAACGTAAGACCCCATTTAGCCAAATTATCAAGGGTGGGGATCTTATTTTGGAGACAAAGCCATAGGAATATATTGAATTTTGGAATCAAATCCTTTTCCCATATTTTGGACCATGGTAAGATCTCTTGATTTGGAGGGATAATTTGGGTGTGTCCCAATCTCACTTCATATTCACCACTAGGAGTTGTAGTCCTGGGTTGGACATCTTCTTTGAAGAGGTTGGTAATGTGAGCACTTTGGAAAAGACTATTGAGGTTTGACATAATTATTGTATGCTCATTATTGACATTGGTGATCGGAAGATGCTTCCAATTTATTTTGTTACCTTGAATCTGAATTTAGTTTACCACCATCATGATGAATTATTTTTGTATTTGGTCTATAATTTGTTCTAGGGTTTGAGATATGGTAGTGGATGATAAAATATATAGGGGCCCTCCCAAAACCTAATATTAACTCCATTCCCTAACTTCCATCTATATTTTTGTCTGATCATATCCTAGCCTTTGATAAATAATTTACAAATGGAGGAGCTCGTAGTAAAAATGTTTTCGTTGAGTAAAGAGATAGCTAGTCTATGTTATAAATATTTTTATTTGAGGACAACTATCTAGATATTAGAATTTTCTATAAACCTCCAAACCATCTTAGCATCAAGAGCCTTGTTCATAAGACTGAATCTTATAATTTCTATCCCAACTAAATTCTTAGGTAGAGTGACTCAACCACAAGCTACCGAGGGAAACATTACTTTGTTTTTTTTCTAGTCCAAAGGAAATGCTTTTTGGATTTGGTCAATATTTTCTCTAATACTTTAAGGAATTTTGAATAGGGACATGATATAGACTGAAAGACTTTAGAGAACACTTTTGAAATGCATAAACTTTCCATCCTGGGATAACATTGCTCCCTTCCAACCGGAAAGTTTTTTCTTGAATTATTCTATCGGAGAATTCCATAGATGTATAGGCATCTTACACGTGAAGAGAGGCATTCCCAAATAGGTTGAATTTATGGGTTTGATTGAATATCCCTTGATTCTTGAAATTTTATTGTGTCTTAGAAAAGGAGTATTAATGAAGAAGAGAGTGCTCTTGTCAAAATTGATTTTATTTATAGAAACTTCCTCATATTATTGAAGTATTTTCTTGAGTTCTTTGGCTTATTTGATAGAGGTGATTACAAGGAAAAAGGTATAATCAACAAATTATTGATGTAGAGAGGGAGGAATACCAATTTCGAAGTTAAATCCTTTAACTAAACCTTTTCTTTGAGCTTCAAGGAGGTTCCTTCTAAGTATGTCATAAAGTATTATGAATACAAAGGGAGATATGGGGTCTCCTTGTCTAATTCCTCTTTTACTATTGAAGTAACCCACAAGTGATCCATTAACTAGAATATAAAACATAGTTGTGCTTATGCAGTTTTGAATGAGATGTTGTATATGTTTATGGAATTTTTATTTTTCCAAAATCCTATCCATATAGTCCCAATCTACCCTAACAAATGCCTTGCTCATGTCAAGTTTAAATATCATTCCAGCTTCCTTGCTTGTTTCCATAGAATACATGGTTTTATGAACCACCAAAATTCCATCCTGGATTTTTATTTCATGGAAAAAATTGCCTTGGTTGGGGGAGATGATTTTGATCATTAAAGGTTGAAGGTGGAGAGCCATGAATTTAGTTAAATGCTTCATAAAAGGGCAAATTCTAAATACACTTTGAAACAAACTTTTTTTTATAAATTTGTAATATGACTAACCAATATTCAAAAAGGATTAAAAAATTAAATTAATAATTAATATTCCTATCAATTCAAAAAGGCAATTAAAATTAACTTCAAAATTAATATATTACAGAGTTTCTAATTCTATTGAGAATTATTTTTGAATGATCATTGATTAGTTCACAAGAAAATTACATGAAATGTTTAGTATTGATAATAATTTATTAAGTAAGAATATAGATTATTAATTATTTATACATGGAATAGGATGAAGATGGGTCCCATAAAAATAATAATTTAAACATGTGTGTTTCCATTTTCAATTCAATTAGAAATTTAGAGATTTTTTTCTATTAATTTCTTTTAAATTTATAAAGATGTTAGCCGGGGAATGTGTACACTAACTGCTCAAACATATGGATGTGCCATGTGGACATGGACCATGTCTTCTTCTTGGTTATAAATTATTCTATAGGATTATTACGATGATATTCTATTTCTAGATGGGATCATGTATGTGGATTCTTTAGTACCATAATATAGGTTGACATACCTGGATGCCAAGCATAGATATTGTGGTTACAATAATATAGTTTTCAAGTTTATATATTCCTATGGATTTTAGTAGACCGGTTTGGATACATTTGTTGGATAATATTGTATGATGATCTTTTGATTAAGTTTACTATGAATGCATGAAGGATTGAGTGTAGACTCTATATAACTAGGATGAAAATGTAATGAGTGCCTAAATAGTATAAAGATTTGTAAGTAAGATTCAGTAATTGGTGATTAATATGATGGTTATATGTTCCCTATTATAGTTTATGTCATATGTGTATTGATATATTTTAAAATATTAATTATCATTAAGGGGATTTGTCTTCTATGTAATACAATCTGATTACTTCAATATTGGGTGTTATTACATAAGATCTCTATGTAATGATAGTATTCTTTGGGAAATCCCTATGATCTACTTCCAATAGTTAAAATACCTCTGAGTGAATGTCTTTCCTCTATGAGCTAACATCTATGTATTCACACCTAATTATTGCCATTATGCATCTATGTAAATAGACCTCCATGGGATTACTTAAGATCATGATAAACATATGCGATCTTAGTAGAAAGGAATGCCTTGTAATGATTTCTCATTTATACAAGATCTTACCCTAATCCCAGGAGTTATCCTTGTAATTAACATGTTTTAGTGAACCCAATAACCTATGTTAACAATAGTGAAGTGAGAGTGGAACTCACTATCTGAAGATATGCTAAGGTGGTTGCCTAGATAAAGAGACATGGAATGCTTGCTAGATTAGAAAATCACTAAGTTCATGTAGAAGGAAGCTCAAATAATAGGGTGTTTTGAACAATAAAATGTACATGAACACATTTATGGTGAAATTTATGAGATATTTTGGTATGAACTACTTGGATTGTTAGTTGAGTGGTTCGCTCATTTAGAACACCATTATTTCAGATATCATGTGATCGTTGATATTACATATTCTAAGGAGAATATTGAAAAACTTTAGGCTCTAGACACTAGTTGGACCTATGAGATAGATCATTGGTTAGACTCAACCATTGACAGGTATATCTTAGAATTTGCATTACAAGGATATGTATCATTTGAAGTGGAAAAGGATTTGTTTATGAAAGGGTTAAGATGATTTGTTTTGCAATGACTTCTTATGCTGATTAAGATTTTGGCTGTGGATAAAGTGATGGTACCTATTCCCTTCCATATGGATTAGTTTCTTTGAGAGCCATGGGGGTGTGTGCGACGTAAGCGAGAATGGATAAAAGATGAAAAATAGAGCTTTAACCTGAGTCCAAAATGGATAATCAAGAGGATAAGGATTGTAAGAAGACTTTGGAGTTAGAAAGAGAATTAAGATAATAGACAAGATGGAATAAACAAAGTGCACTTTAGGAAGTTACAAATAGGAGGAGTAGAAGTAGTTTTGCTAATTTGGATGAGAGGAGAAGACAAGGAGAAGTGCATGGTGAGGAGAGATAGAGTGAGAATCCCAGTCCAAGTAAGGATAGAGACAGAGAAAGTGATGAGGATATAATATGGATGGATGAAGAATGAAGTAGTATAGAAGTAGATCAAATGGTTAAAAGTTCACAGCTTTTAGGAAGGTTATTCTAGAGAGTAAAAGAAGGATTATCCTACAGTCACAGACATAATACAGGTTCAATTTTTGAGAGATATATCTTTGGAGATAAGGATCATTTCCCAAGGGATCACACATCTCTTGAGCCCCATTTTTTTCAAAATCATAGTAATCACTACATAGCTTTAGATGATGACACTTGGCAAGGACCAATTCCATAAGAGATTCACAAGAAAATCCTAGAAGTATAGAAGACTTTGTATCATGAAGTTGCCTAGAGTTTCTCAACCCAATCGAATAAGAATATAACAACATTCTTATCAATAGAGATGGACCCCTTAATTCTTATGTAGGTTAAGGATTTCATTATATAACTTCAAATTTTAGAAGAGGAAGGAGATGACAAAGATATCTATATGACTACCTC
This sequence comes from Torreya grandis, assembly GCA_037957365.1. Taxonomy (NCBI): domain Eukaryota; kingdom Viridiplantae; phylum Streptophyta; class Pinopsida; order Cupressales; family Taxaceae; genus Torreya; species Torreya grandis. Next base: position 1,595,859 of record JARHVA010000359.1, read on the forward strand.
ATCAACAAACCAAGAGGAGACATCACAACCAACACTAGCCTAGGAGGCACCTCAAAACCCGTAAAAGCCTCAAAAGCAACAACAATCCTCATTAGTCAGACTATAGAATCCCCAAAAACCACAACCATCCTAAACACTGGTTGTAACAAAATAAACTATGATACATGTAGGAAACCTCACTATGGAAACTTAATTGGGGTCACCAACACACCTAACTCCCTATGATGGGTCTACGAATATGGAACAATACCTACTCACTTGTACTTTGAAATGTCAAGCTAAAGGAATCTTGGATGAATAAATAATTATGTGTGATTTGATTGGAGCATTGTCTAGTAGAACATTAGAATTTATATTCTATAAAGGTGTTGACCAAGCAATACTACAACAAGTAAAAAAAAATGTTGGTCACAAAATTTAAAGCCTGGAAATTCTCCAGTTAAACTATATAAGATATCAACTAAATTTGACAAGGAGCCAAAGAGATTGTCCACAAATATGATCATAGATTTTTAGATATAGTGAACAAAGTTGAGTTTTTTATGAAAGATAAAGACAAGGTTGCTTGGTTTGTAGAGGGGATGTGAACAAGGATAAGATTTGTTATTGTGCAAACTTAGTTCACTAATAATGTATAAGCAAGGATAGATGCAATCTGAGTGGAGTAGATTGAAGATTACAGAGGAGCTTTGGCTCCTAGTTCATAGATAGAGAACACCTTACAACTCCTTATAAAAAGATTAGAATAACAATAGGAAGTAGCAAAAAGATATAGTTTAGATCTTTGGTGTATGGAGTGCAACAAAGAAGGGCACCAAAGAAATGAGTGCCCAAGAATAAAAAGTGAGTTTTGTGATGTATGTCACCCAGTAGGACATGAAACATCTCAATTTCACCTACTTTAATAGTATGTGAGGAATCCATAGACATTATACTGCAAATTTTGTAAAGTCCATAATCATGATGATAATAACTATTGATATCTTCAAGAACTGAGAGAAGACATCACCAAAAACATCTTTGCAGTGGTTGCAGAGAAAGCAAATACTACAACACATGCTATTATTACACCTGAAGCAAATAGGCCTAGCACTAATATTACTACTACACCTTGGGCACTAATGTTACTATCCTATCAACCTACATACATACCTAGTTGGAATCTACCTATTCATAACTAGACAACCCCTACATAGAATTAGAATTTGTGGAATCATATGATTCTATAGCCAACACAGTCTAATTAGGCACCACAACTAACTCAAGCCCAATATGGAAGATATGAGGGTACTCAACAACCACAAGGGTGGAATCTAAAACAAAATTTTATGAACTTTGGACCACATTATTTTGGTAACTATGGTTTCCAAAAAAATAGAGGAGGATACCGAGGAGAAACTAGGGGAGGTAATTGAGGAAGACAACAAGGAGATAGAGGAAATGGACCATGAACTCAATTTCAATGTTATCTGTGTGGGGAGTTGAAAAATTTACAAAGGAATTTCCATATAAATCCACAATATCAATCCTATTATGCTATTATAGGGTTTTTGAATAACATGATACAAAGGATTTCCTGGTGTTGGCAAAGCGATGAGAGGATAAGGCTATAAGAAACGTAAATATGGTAACCTCACAACCCCAAGAGGATGCATTATTATAAGCCATCACACACTTATTACATTTAGATCAGGAACTACCCCCTTTAGAATTTCCATAAGACCACAGGACTAGGAAAGCATAGCTAGACAAGTATCCAGAACTAGTCATGGAGAAAGGGTTAATGCATGAAGTAGTGCAGATTCTAAAAATGATTCAACAATAAGAGATCACTAAAGATGATGTTGTATCTAAAGATTCATAACTGTATGAGTTGATAGTGCACATCATCAAATAATATGGCATTGTCACCACCTTGACAAAATCGATGAATCTCTTTAGTAAATTGTAGAATGAGGACATCTCACAAAACATCACAATTTACTCCATAATTTGTTATAGTGTGCATAAAAGGGCCAAAAATGAGCATATCAGATGATTTGGTATGTAAAAAATAAAAAACCTTGGGATTTTAATTCAATAATAGGCATTAAGTTAGCAGGGTATGAGTTACCCAATGCAGTGTTTAATTTTGGAAGCACTATTAATATGATCCCTAGGTCAACATAGGTCAATATTGGCTGACCTGTGTTAAGTTATAGCCCTGTTATTCTGAGTCTTGTAGATTATAGTAATGTTGAATCAATTGGTCAATTAGAAGATGTGGAGATCAAATTCATATAACTAAGTATGCACAATGAATTCAAAGTCATAGATATGAAGATGGATGAGATGTACTATCCTATGCTAATTGGCAAAAAATGGAACTATGATGGTCAGATGACCATCAATACAATAACAAACCAGTTGGAATATCATTAGAGATACAATATTATATTTATTCCATTAAATAAGGATAGATAAAATTCATATTGCATCTCTAAAGAGCTAGACTCCCCCTATGTCTGTGGAGATAACAATTGGATGAAGGTGAACACTAAAGACAAATGATAGGCCCTGTGAGCTACTGAATGCATCTTTCTCTATAATTACACAAACCTATCAAAGGTAATATTTAATTTATAAAGAGTTACCTATAAATCATATGCTACCATGTTTAGATATTCCACCATCAATTGTAGATGATGTGCACTCCATGTTCATAAGGTCACCAACTCAATCAAACATCATTTTTATATATCAGGTTGGTCGAATAGATCAAGATTACATAGAAACAACAAGAGAAGGCATTCTAACTTGGGATATGGGTTCTTTGATAAATAGATATTTTAACACTTTCATTCTCAATTGGATGAAGGGTGACCATGAGGTATGATCTCTACACATGGTGTTTGCAACAAAACACTAATTACCACACTACTTTGCCATCGAGGATGTTGGCCAGTTTATTCTTTGATTCTAATAATATGTGCCCAATACAAAATAGAGAGGTAGTGATATCACCTATCCATTGAATGGGATTATTGTAAACTATTGGTTAGTAAATAAGGAAGCACAGGTTCAATGGGATGAAGCCTTTGAATTCCTTCTAGCTTGGTTCTAATTACCATAAGTAGTCAGAAAAGATTGGCCAATTTTTCATGAAGGAGACTACCCATAGTTTCATATTTATTGGTTCATTGAGGTCTAGAATTCATAATCTATCACTCTAAAATATTGGGTACATATATTTTTATATACTCTAGGTACCCTTCTTACTACTTGGTACATACACCAAGAGCACATAAGGGAAACAAGACATTTGGCACTAGTTCAAGGCAAAAAATTTTAAGCCTTTACATTTGAATATAATAACCCTATGACACATAAGGAATTGCATAAAAGAAAGGTCTTTTTATTCCATGGAAGGATTGAAGACTTAGATGGAAAAAATGATTCATCATCCTCCTATGATGCAGCTTGTGATTTGAATAAAGTCCTGTAGGCCTATAAATCAAATAAGGATAAGGCAAATATATATGTTTAACCATGTCATATAATAAAAGATGAATATGATTGGATAATAGATTTAGCCAAGAAGGATGACCTAAACCTTGTAGAATTATTTGAACTAGAATAGGAATTTGAAACACTTTCAAGTCTAGCTATAAAATCATCTAAAGAAGAAAGGTTGTGACATCTTAATATTTTAGAGTGAGAATTCAAATGCATACTACATTATTCCATTCCTAAGGAAGAATTAAATATTTACCATGAACCTTTGAAAGAGCACATTAATAACATTTGAATAGAGGTTTTTCCTAAATTATCACATATTGGTGATTACTATTCACAAGAAGACATATCCAAAGTACTGTAGCTCTTGTGGAATTATCAGGATGTCTTCCCAACCAAAATCATGGAGTTATAGGGGTGTGGACTCATCTCTTGGGTAGATTCATATTGAAATGAAGGAATGTGAACAACTACTTAAGAAAAGACCATACCGCTTGAACCCAAACATGAACCTGAAGGTCAAAGCTAAACTAGACTGCATGCAAGAGGTAAGAATAATCCTTCCTATGAAAAAATATGACTGGGTTTACCCTATGGTTGTCTAACTAAATATGAATCATGAGATATAAGTCTGTGGTGACTATCATCTTTTAAATGAGGCCTATGTTAATGACCATTTCCCTATTACTTTTACTAATGAAATTATGGAAGCAGTCACAGGCCATGAGGTGTATTTGTTTTACTGATGGTTCCAATGGGTACCATCAGATCCCAATCACATAAGAATATAGAGCCAAGATGACCTTTGTAATAAAATGGGGTTCTTTTACATACAAGGTAATGCCATTTAGATTGAAAAATGCACCTACATTTCTCTCAAGGGCTATTGTAGTTGCGTTTAAGGATTTCATCCAATATTTTTTAGAAGTCTATTTGGATGATTGGGTAGTATTTTCATTGTTTAGAAATAATATTTGAAAATTAAGCCTGATGTTAGAAATATGTAGAGCACTGAGGATAATGCTTAATTTACAAAATGTTTAATTTTTACACCCTTTAAAGTTTTATTGGGGTAAATAGTCTGTAACAAAGGTATCTTGGCAGATCCAACCAAGATTGCAATAATTGTGAGAATGCCACCACCCACAAGTGCAAAAAAGGTGAAATCCTTCTTTGGACATACAATATACTATAGACATTTTATTAATATGCATGCTAAAACATCTACCCTTTTATAGAAGTTACTAAAGAAGGAAACATGGTTCATGTGTACAAATGAATGACATGCAACATTCATTGATTTAAAGCCAAGACTAATAACTGCACTGATATTAATTTTCTTGGATTGGAGTAAGTCCTTCCATGTATATGTGGATGTATTGGGGATTGCATTTAGCATTGTGTTTCCATAATCAGAAAAAGGTGGACTGGATCACCCCATTCATTTTGCCATTCAAAATTTGTCTATGGTTGAAAGGAATTATACTATCACTGAGCACTAAGCCCTTATGATATTATTCACACTAAAAAAAGTTTTCCACTACCTGTTAGCTATGCCATTTGACCTATTCATCAATCATTAAGATATGTGCTACCTAATGAATAAACCCTTATTCGGAGGTCACATATCTTGATAGTTAACACTTTTTCAAGAGGTTTAGTTCTAAATTAATGTAAAACCTGGTCAATAGAATATGTGTCTAGATAATTTAAGTTGGCTAAAAAATGGTGAAGAACTAGAATAAATTGTTGATGAATCATTTGATGCACACCTATTCTATGTGTCTATGATTATTGAACAATTAGAGTAGATCACACAATTTTTAGAACAAGGAACATTCCTAAAACACTACACAAAATGAGAATAGAATTAGTTGATTACTAAGGCCATTTTATTTAGTATCATTGGAGTATTCCTATACTATATAGGAAAAGATGAAGTATTACACAAAGTAGCACTTGAGCATGAATGATTCACATAGTTGAGGAAGCACATTAAGGCATCATTAGAGGTCACTTCACTAGAGATGCTAATGCAAGAAATGTTTTACAAAGTGGCCTATGATGGATTTATTTATTTTAGAATGCACATCAAACCACACAATAGTGTGATGTCTATCAAAGGATGGGAAGGCCAAACTAGTGAGATGAAATGTTGTTTCGACCAATACTTGCATAACAACCCTTTGAACAATGGGGGATTGATTTTTTTAGGCCTAACAATCTTCCCAACAAACACAATCATGCACACTATATAATTACTACAACTAAATACGCTACTAAGTGGGTCGAAGCTTCTGTGACAGCTGGTTATGGGGTAAAATATACAATGAAATTCTTGTATGAACACGTATTCACCAGGTTTGGGTGTCCAATCAAGTTGGTAAGTGATATAGGTACACACTTTTTGAATAAAATAATAAAGATGTTCACTAATGAATTCCTCATATCACACCATAAAATTACAACTTATCACCCTTAAGTAAATGGGCAAGCAAAGGCTACAAATAAAGTATTGGGTAAGATGTTTACCAAGGTCTGCAATGTTTATTGAGATGACTAGGAAGATAGACTTCCTATAGTCTTATGGGAATATCGTATGCATTAGAAATGTGCCTTGAGTTTTAACACTTTTCAATTAGTGTATGGATTAGAAGTAGTAATGTCCTTAGAATTTGTTGTACCCAACTTGAGAATCATAATCATCATATGTGTGGGAAATCAAGAATCTTTGATGAGTAGGTTACTAGACCTAAATAGAATGGATGAATTCCATTTTAGAGTAGCCTAGATATAATAGGAAAATAAGTGCAAATAGAAAGTTTGGCATGATAATAATCCATGCATTAAGGAATTTTAGATAGATCATTCGGTCCTGTTATATGATAGCTAGTTTCGAGCCTTTTTGGGAAAATTGAACATCTACTTGAAGGGACCGTATATTATTCATGAGTTACTATAGCTAAGAATGGTGGTCCTAAGAGATTTACAAGGTACTATTTTTCCTAGAAAGGTGAATGGTAGTAGGTGAAAAACCCTACCACCAGTAATTTGCATGCACAAGAAAGGATAGGTGCTAAATCACATCGATTTTGTGTATAATTCATTTTCATTCATGTTGTGTGGATTGGGTTTGGTTTTTTGTTATATTGTGTGTGTAGATCAAAATTAGGTGTAAATAAATTAGCATAAACAACTTGAAAACATGAGACCTTGTTCATGATTAGGAGGAAGGAGTAAACACCCATGTTAAAATGGGTGACATTGAGAGACAATTAAGTCTAGGAAAGCTATGTATGACAAAGATCTTTGATGACCACTAATAGCTAAGTGATGGTTATTGATAATCAAGCATGTGAGATAAGTGGCATAGATCTTAAATCATTGTACCAATTAACATCATGAAATAGAATAATCAATTTGAAGATTTAGTTCTCACTGCTACCACCATTCCACCATAGCAGGTCCCATCATTCCACTAGGTTGTCGTAAAAGGATGCCACCTTGGCAAAAAGTGTGCCAAATCATCGATTCAAATATTTAGTTATCAATGCTTTTCAAAGGAGGACCCCAAGATCGATTGATGCATAAATCAAATGGTAAAATTGGGTGCACAAAGACCTATATATCATGTCTTTCAAGTTGATCCACCATTTCATACTTAGCTAATTTCATGAAATTTTGTGCTCATATCTCCAAGTCTCTCACATAACTCTGTATTTATTATCTTCAGCCTAGTTTAGCCATAGAGAATAGCTATTCAATATGGCTACATCTAGAAATCCATAATTCATAAAAATGCTCTCTGTTGCACAAATAGAATATATTAGGATTGGAGCAAATAGGCATCAAGTTAGATTTATAGATTTAGACGCGTATCCTTCTATCAAGTGCATTGAAGAAAGATTTCCCATGAAGTAGCCATGGATGCACAACCCTTAGCACTTGTAAAATTACATAGGCTCTACAACACTAATGTTAAATGATTAATTTAGTTGCCTACATCTAGCTAATTTATTGATATCATGGAATTGTTGTGAGGAATATTCAATGAAGGAAAAATCTATCTATAGACATCATAATCTATATGAATGAAACTATGATGGTAAGGGCTACAAGCATGGTGGCATGAGGACTCCCTTTTGGGACCTATAAATCAAAATCCCCACCAATTTTACCTAAAATTAAGGATATGTATACCCACAAAAATTAAGGAATTCCATTGGCTGACATCTTAGATGAAGTAGTTTGCATTTTAGCAGACTGCATTACTAAACAGTTTTGCAAACAACAAAAGTCACAAATAAGGCCACAAAAGGGGTCATTGATATTTCTCATCACATGATTCACAAGGAGGAACAATTTCATTAGTCAAAATTTATTGTTTTCGAGCTTATAACCAATATTTCAAAAGTCATCACATCTACATGATAGCCTTTTCAATATCAATTTTTGGTTATGTTACTCGTGTTCATGTAGTGGAAATCTCTATAAGCCATAATCCATCAATATGTTGATTAATATCCATACATTATGTTTCATAACCTCATTTTGAAACATAGATAAACTGGTTATGTCACACATCAATAACTATTCAGTGCTTGGTGGGATAAACTCATGGAATTGGTGCTTAGTAACACTAAAATCCTATTGCCTGTGATGTAATTTTTGGGTCAACATGCAGTGGTCATGAATCTTCTAAATGGAATTTATATCCATATTCATGAGCTTACCTTTATTTATTGATATGTATATGACACAAAAAGAATTAGTGCAGCAAAAAAAATTGGCCACATGTAGAGTGACTCCACTATAGATAGTTCCACCTAATGTTCCCATTCCTATAGACATTGCACAACCCTTTACGATAACATCTAATCCATTAAACTGAGGGAAGTATAAATATCTTATGAGTCATCAATCACCTTCTCCTCCAAAAAGGAAGAATCGTAGTCAAAAGACATGGTTAGATGATTCCCATGTTCCTCAAATTGTTGTGGAATGTTAGTGGCAAAACATTCAAACTTATGAATAGGAAGTCTATCAGTATATGGTCACAGACATGGCCAATTATTTGTATGAGAAGGAAGAAGAAAAAAAAATTATTTTGGAAAGAGGTACATATAGTACAAACCTATAAGAAGTGCCCCAACATATATGGGCAGAACTCTTGCCTTGCTCACAGTCTATTATTTTTGACAATGTGGGTGAGAAAGCCAAGATTTAGAGAATCCAAACAAAAATTGCTACAGAAGGTAGATTTTTCAGTTCCTCTTAGTTTCAGTTGATTGATCCTCTTATTGAGAGTCCCCCAATGTCTCTTTAGTAAAATCATCATACTCTACAGAGATACAAACTTACTATTAAGGAGGAAGAGGAGGAAGTCACACCCACATTCTAACAACCCATAAAAAATCTAGCATCTTTAGGGGGAACTACGCCTTCAATTCATGAGCACTCACCTAACTTGGGCATTAGAAGTTTTGGGTGTCATAGGAAATGGTGCATAGTTCCATTGATGTTTATTCTTCCTCTCAATCAAATGAACCTCTCACTGATACTAAAGAGGTGGTGTTAGATAGACAAACACCTAAGGAAAAATAGGTTGCAAAAAAAGAAGCACAATGAATTGTAGAGCACAAAAAAAATAAAAGAAGAGAATAAATAATATAAATAAGAAGCAAAGAAAAAATATTTGGAGGAGAAACATCAATGGCATACCAAAGTGCCACTACAATTAATGGGGCCGTAATAAGCTATCGAGTAAAGGGAGAAAACAACACCGACTGTGAAGGAAATTCTAAAATTAATAACATAAAATATTCTAGTGAAACTAGATACTACCATCTAGCCAACATAGATCAAAGATGATGAGGCATAGTAGATGAATCTCATTGAGGTCGATCAAGTGTAGAAAAATAACATCATTGTTGAGTTAGCAAAGAAATAAGTTGAAAATGTGGCCAAGTGCATAATTGTTACAGAGGTAGTGAAGACACAACATAATGCTCCAAACAAATGCATGCAAGAAGCAACTAAAGTCTTATAAGTGGTGACAATACAACCTATGTATATTACTACTTAGCCTCCCTTGATAACCGTAGAGACCATAACTGCACATATATTGCCAAAGGATAACACCACTCCTACATAATAGGTTGAGGTTGCACTGAACTCTCTTCCACAATAGTCATCTGAGACTCTACCTACTACTCCTTCAACTTCATAGTCCCTACCTACCCAAGGTACAACCTCACAAAAACTAGATCCAACTGCAGCATCTAGATTTCAACATTTAGCCCTTATGGATGTTCTTTCTATGTCATCTCATCGCACCATTTTCTCATTCCCATTAGCTCCCTTTTAGTGCCTTCCATTACCTACACTATTGTATTTGGCATGCCTCCACCTACCAATTAATCATATTTGGATGTTTCTAAGCTTTCATTAGCTAAATATTTGAAAGGTGCTTCAACATTTTAGGAGTTCATTGCATAGAGTATTATTTTTTTGGAAAATAGGGTGTCTAAATTACAAAAGGATATATCCAACCCATAAAGTGTGCTCAAAAACACTGTAAATTTAATTAAATATGCATGTCCCACCTTCTACTCCCAAGTTATGGACCTTGGATTTATGTTGGATCACATAAAACCTCTAAAGCTAGTGGCCCAACTTATGTAGGATAGGGTGATCATCTAACAAATCACCAGTCTCAATATGTAAGGTCAAACCATCAAGGTAAAGTTGACTAAATTATGTGATTTCCTAAATATTTATCAATATGACCTCACCAATATGATCAACCAAGAAAATACTATGGCCCATTACTTGATAAATTGGAAAATACAATTAGATGCGATGTGAAATAGTGCATTACCCAAGTTCAACAATGTGAGTTCTTCTAAGACTATAATTCTCTATCCCTTTATCACTTTTACTAGGTTTGCATCGGTGTTTCAAGCATCTATGCAAGCTTTTGAATCCTTCATGAAATATATATAGACTTAGCAAACTTGGATGTTGTGAAACACCTTTTCAAGAATCTAAGCACAACCTCATGTTGATAAACTCACCCATCTTCATGTGAATATCTCCATGGAAATTAATAATAATAAATTTGATTTTATTTATACAACTAAAAGTGATATTACTCATTTTTGTATGCTCATATTCCATTGTGGGCACTTCTGCATAGTGTTCAAGAGTACTTGATCAATTGACATAACTATAATATAGACGTCACTAAGTTTGATAGTACCATACTTCCACTAGTTGAAGTACCTACCATTATTATTCCAAATCAACTTCAAAAATAGCTATGCCAAAATAATATTGCTTCTACTAGTTCATCTTAGATTTCTCCATTAAATTATCAACCACCAGCCGCATCTATTTCTCCATAGATGCCTCCTCCATCCAGCTAGTTTTTTTGGAAAGGGGTAATTTTGAAATTTTGCTTTACAATTTTTTGTAAGGTAGGACCATATGGATATACAGAGATAGGCATAAAGGGAGACCATCTAGTTTTACTAGTCTAATGAAAACCCAAAAGGGTAGTAGACTGGATTTCTACTTAGTTGAAAACTCGTGAGGGCAGCTAGATAGTGCACAATAGGTGAAAACTTGAAAATGACACCTTGAGAAATCTAAAGTTCATGTGTATTATACCTATAGTTTGTTTTATAGACTCAAATATCTTTGTAATGTTGTCTTAGGATGAGACAAAATTTAAGTTTGGTAAAGTGTTAGCTAAGGAATGTGTACAGTGACCACTTGAACATATGAATGTTCCATGCAAATAGAGATCATGGCTTCTTCTTGGTTAGTATTTATTCTAAAATATTATTATGATGATATTTTATTTCTTGTTGGGATCATGTATGTGGATTATTTAGTAACATAATACATGTTGACATACCTAGATGACAAGTATAGACATCATGGTTACAACAATATATTTTTCAAGATTATATATTCATATAGATTATAATCGAATGGGTTGGATAATGTTGGATAATATAGTATGATGATCTTTTGATTAAGTTTCCTATCATGCGCATGAAGCATTGAGTGTAGACTATGTATAACTGGGATGAAAATGTAATGAGTGCCTAAATAATATAAATATTTTAAAGTAATATTCAATAATTGGTTATTAATATGATGGTTATGTTCCATATTATAGTTTATATCATTTGTGTATCAATATGTTTTACAATATTAATTATCATGAATGGGATTTGTCTTCAATGTAATAAAATTTAATTACTGTAATATTAGGTGTTATTACATAATATCTCTATGTAGTTATATTATTCATTGGGAAATCTATGTGGTCTACTTCCAATAATTAGAAGATCTATTAGTGAACATCTTTCCTCTATGAACTGACATCTAAGTATTCACACCTAAGTATTGCCACTATGTGTCTATCTAAGTAGACCTCTATATGATTACTTAAGATCGTGCTAAACATCTAAGATCTTAATATAGAAAGGAATACCTTGTAATGATTTCTCCTTCCTGCAAGCTCTTACCCTAATTGTAGGAGTTATACCTGTATTAGCATGTTATGGTGAACCCATGAACCTCTGCTAACAAAATAAAAAGTGGTAAAATAAAGACATGTTTAATGAGACATTATTTTTTGATGGAGGATTTAAAATGGGATATTACATGCCATTTCTTAGGCATAAAACTTTAATAATATTAATATCATTAATATCTTGAATTTTATGATTCAATGTAAATTATTTGTTGGCAGTATGGATTAAACACGATCTCCTTTTGCTCACAATCATTCAAGTTATGTAAGGCATAATGATTCAACACAATCATTACAAATACTAAAAAAAGCTTATGATTATCATTGTAAATTTTTGTTTCCATTTCATTAATATGGCAGTAACATAGTTTTTTTTTTTTTTTTTCCTTTTTTTAATAAATATATAAAGAATTAACTTTGTAGCCTTATCCCTTTGATGTTATATTTATCAAGATAAGAATTAAACATTCTTATAATGAATGTCCTAAATTTGGATATACTCTACATAAGTATGGTACTCATAGAACACTTCCCTTTCCATAGAAAAGGGGCCAATTAACAATTTGTTCTAGGTTAATATCATCTATTTAATTTTTCCCCCTAATCTATGGAATTATAATGCCTATACAATTTAGTGTTTTTTTTTTTTAAAGATTTTAGGGTTCCTTTCACCTTTTAGTTTTTTATTATATTTTGTATCAATAAACTCAAAATAATAAATGTAATATTATTTAGTTTTTTGAAGATTTTTAGTTATAGATTTGATCGTACGAGAAATAAGAGAAAGGTTATTCCATTAAATATTGTATTCTATAAAACAAAAGTTTGAAACCTTAAGATGGGACATTTCTATTAATTAGTGTAATTTAATTATATATTTTTTAATTAATATTATATGTCATCAACACTTTTCATCATCATAGGATGGGACCTTTTCATTTTGTGTTCAATCATTATAGGTACTATGTATAATATACTATTTTGTTGAAGCATACAAGATAGGCTAACAATGATAACCGATAACCCCAAGTAAATGCCTCTTATATAAGCAAGATTTTACCCTCTCAACTTCATGGTTAAGATCCAAATATATCATAGAATATGAATGCAAGGAGTTATACATGTCTCTAGTAGTAGCTAAAGTGTAATCATGAGTTATATAGTAACTTAAATCATCAACACTTAGTGTAATCATTATTGTTTAAATCATTTCCAAGATTTTTTTATCCTATTGAGAATAAAACTTTGTATGGACTGCATATTTGATACCTTACTAGGTTATTTAGCTTTAACAAACACAAAAAGAGTACCTTAATGCATGGATGAGTATGTAGATCTAGATATTTTCACTTGAGGTTGTATGGTTTCATGTTTATGTAGAACTTTGGGTAAATTTTTAAATTATTATGGATTTAAATTGATATGTGTGTGTGTGTGTGTGTGTGTGTGTGTGTGTGTGTAACACTCAGGTAAATTTAGATTATATAAAATACGGAAGCAACATACAAATCTGAATTGAAAATAAATAGATAAATATTACAGTTAGATGATTTGAAATTGATAAAACAAGAGGGTATAAGTGTACTTACATTATTTTGATATTTTTTCACTTATTTAATTCATCATTTTTATATGCTCTATCACTTTTCAGATCAAGAAATGGTTACTCAAACCCTGCTTAGATGTTTTTGGTAAATTTGATGTTAAAATTTATTAGTAGTATTCAGGTTTGACCAACAATGTCCCCTATAGGATGTGCATATATTTAAATCCTTATATTCTTGAACCTACAAATTTATATTCTTCTTATATGTACATTCACCTTTATTCCTATGCATTGATCTCTTTTTTCCTTATCCTTCCATCTAAACACTAGTTTTGCATTCCACCACAAGATGACCCTTGAAAAAATGATTATTATTTTGGGTTGGACAACCCAATTGAATCTTCATTAGATGGATGAGTGTTTTATATATTATCATAATCTAAATATGGCTTAATCTACATGCAATTATCCCATTAATGTGTGTGCGTGTGTGTGTCTGAAACACCATGCTCAATCTACAATGAAATGTAATATTTGTCTTTCAATACTTGGAACCATAAAATTTTGATTTTTATGTGTATTCAAAATTGGTTATAAGGTTTTTTTAAGGGTTTTAATGAATGTATGTCTTTATGATAATGTCTCAAGAGAGTGATATTTTATTTCTCAAGTAGTGATCAAGTAATTTCCAAGTTACCCAATGAGTTAAATAACCTTCGTATTTATTTTTAGTCATATTTGAAAGTTAGTTATTTACCATTATGATTGACAATTAAACATGTCAAAGACAACGTAACACAAACTTAAAAATTTATAAAATATTTGTTAATGTTCTTAGACATTGCCAACAAAGGTGTAGACACTTGCAGTAACCAAAATTATAAAATCATTGCCACTACTATAGTGTGATTATAAATTAGTGATATGAGATATGGAGGAGGCCTCTTTAGGATTATATAATGTCATTTTTTAGAGTATACTACTTTTAAATAAGTGTATTGACAAATAGGGTTGTCCAAGTCAACATGTGGGTAGATGGATAGAGGGAAAGTGTGCACAATAGGCAAATGTATGTACAATATCAAAGTATGTCAAGGTGTGATATATTTTATGTTTGGTAACTATCTAAAATCAGATTATATGTCTATATATGCCTGAATTTCAATCTATTATTGAAAACACTAAATTAAAATCACAAAAAAATAAATTTGTTACTTGTGATAACCACACTTAGTGTTGACATATATGATTTGAATGTTCCCTTTTATCCATACGAAACTTATAAGAAGTTATGTATAGGTCAATGTATTTATAAATATAACCAATATAAAAAAATATAGATCTTTAAATTATATGATATTGAAAGGACAAGGAATGGATACACCTGAGGGTACGCATAAACCTCAAATACATTGATATGAATATCATTATAATTATTTTTGTGGAACTAAAAATTAGGTTCATGCATGTCAAGTTTTAATTTAAAATTAGAACCCCAAAATAGTTTCTTATATGAAATTATAAACCATTAAAGTTGAAATATAGACCCAAATTTCTTATGCAATACCATCATTCCCCACTGATCTTTAATATAGAAAGTAATAAAGTGTTTGCATGAACAAAGTCCATCCCCTAATATTATCCACATGTACCTCAAATTGATATAAAATGCCAACATATGTCTATCATAATGTCATAGAATGACTCAAATATTCCTCATTATCATGTATAATTCCCCACATATTTCTCAATCTGACCCATTTAAATCCCATAATCATTGCCACAATGTGAACTACATATCTTTCATGGCCTTAATATTTGAAATAATATATCTATATGCCCCCATTTTGATATGAGGGATGAATCCTATGAATAAATCATCTCTAAATTAAGAGTTATGTGCACAATGTGTTATATATAAATGTATACAAACATGATGAGATATGTTATCATTGAAATATTAGGTCATTTGAGCATGTATGAAACATGTAATCTAGTTCGATGGGATATAAGTGTCAATGCTTAGTAGATATATCAATTAATAATGTAGTGATAAGAATCATAATAGATTCATGATTAAAATCATGGAATCACACACAATTGAAGTATACATGCTATAAATAAGGATAATTTTAAATAATCTAGACTCATCCCCTAAAATTGGACTAGAGAAAATGTTAGAAAAAGAATAATTTTCATATATTAAAAATAAATAGAACTAGGGTTATGGTAATAGTTTAGATCTAATCCACATATAATGCATGGAGAGAATTTAGAATTAGATTTTTTTAATAATTAGACATTTTTCTAATAATTTTGTTTGGAGTTGTACTAGTAATAAGTTTAAATTATTTGAAATGGTCCCTAAATCATGATTCCAAACTCATAGTAATAATCATATATGTAACCACACATAGGCACAAAATAATCATCATAAAAAAACACACAAGCATATAATAAATGAAATGACACTAAATTGACATGGATATGGCATGGCCATTAATCGGACTAGAGGATCCTATGACACTCCTAACACACAATGTGATGAGACATAGTTAATGTACCCATATAACACTAATTATAACACACACACCAATGAAAAATTAATGTCATAAGCACCAATATCAAGTATGTATAGAGTAATCAATGCCAATCTGCATAATAAATTAATGACATCATCTAGTATAATGAAGCATAATATCCATAGGAAATAACACTCTAGAAAGTATGAGTAAGATCAAGTCATGTATATTTGTCTACTGTAATTAATGAACCAATATAGAAATATATAACCTAGTAATTGTAATAATATGCCTCTAGTGTAGGCATGTTGCCAATGTAAAAATGTCTCCCCTAGGTGTAAGTAATTTCATGCATTTGTATGCCTATGTATCATATGTAGAATGTATGTCCTGCAGACCACTGATGTGTACCATGAAAAGCATGTGCGTAAAAAATGGATATGTAATTTACCATGCATATTATTAATAATATGAATCAACTATGTATGCCACAAAAAAATCATGTATAGTTCCTTATCTTGTATATTTTGATTATTTAATTTTTTCATATTTTTAAATTTTTTATTTATTTTATTTTATTTGTATTTTCAAATTTTGAATCGAATCATGTCTTGAATAACCTATGATCCCTATAAGGGTATACCCAAGTGAAGGTCATGGATCAATTGTTTAAAATGTCACATAACATGAGAAAGGAGTCACATATATATCATTTTATAAATAGGAGAAATGATCATGCATTGTAAAATATTGAGCATTATCATCGTAGTCAACATGATCAGTCTTAATTTCCTATTTCACATGCTTTGGAAATGAACAAAGGTATATCTTAAACTTTGAATTAGGTTGTGTAGCATAATCATTAGTTTTTAGTAGAATTCTTTAGTAATATATATGTGCACACATAATCACCATAGATAATCTTGCTCTACTAAAATAATAGAATATATATCTAGGCTGATGGGACAAAGGATTATATATGGAATCGAAAATGCATCATGTCTATAAATCAATCTTGACTTGAAGAAGATAGAGCATACCTACACTTCTGATTGGGAACACACTTGTTAAGCAGGAGCATGACCAATATGGTGATCCACTATACCTGATTAGGGGATCACTTATCATAACATATCATGCCAGGAAGGGTTCCAAAGCCTATACTCTAACACAATCACACAACAACCCTAATGGAGTCCTAAATTTTAAATCATTCACTATGTTCTAGTAAAAAGAAAGTAAATATAATCTAGTGCACACTAAATCTTGTGGCACAAAGTGGGGGTTAGAAACAAAACAAAAAACTCAACTAAACATGTATTAGAATACATATACTCACGTCAATGTATACATAATCATAATACATGGGGTAAGAATACAAATGCATTATCTATCTATTCTTACAAGGAGAAATAAAGTTAGGAATACTTACCTTTGAAGATAAAGTTGTTGAGCCTTAATCTCTCCCTTGGCCAAGGTGCTTCACAAAAGATTGTTGTGGTATGTAAGGATAACCAAGATAAATCAGTTCTAGGATACACAACCTATATAAGCATCTAAAAGACTTATCCAAAAGACAAGATCCATATCTCCAAAGAAATAATGGAACCCTAAGTTTTATTCCTCAAGTAGAATGGTCAATAAGCAAATTTTCATTTTCACTTCTTTGTTAATAATTCTTCTCTTATGAAATGGTGGGAAATGAACTTGTATATGTAGGTGGATCTTGCCCTAAATCCTCCTAAGAACTTTGGATGTACAAGGTCAACCTAGTCGATCCATTGTGTTTTGGGTATAAATCACTAGGTCTGAGCTAGGTCTACTGAAAGGCTAACAAGATAAGAAAGTGAAAAATACCCCTAAATTATATTGGATTGACCCAGTATAGATGACTATGTAAAAGGGTGTTAAGGCAAGAAAAAGAGGAATTGAAGGAGGAAAAGACTGGAATAGGTAGGACTGAGAAGAATAAGCTTAGGCTAAATGGTTTTAGGAGATAAGTGTGTAGATGAAAAGTGGAATAAGGAATAATAATCTTATGAAGCATCGATGGTCTGCCACTCCTTTCCCAGTGCACCCCTTAAAACATGCAGTCAGATAGATTGAGACTCGACATGTTCTTGCAAGATAGAAAGTGTCAATAATAAATAAAAGTTTGAAAATATTATGGGTGTGTGTCTATATGTGTGTGTGTGTGTGTGTGTGTGTGTGTGTGTGTGTGTGTGTGTGTGTGTGTCCCACTCAAAGCTCATCATGTGTCATGTAAGTGTAACACGAGATGGTGGTTCAAGAAAAGAACATGATAATGCATAGTGCTAATGCTATGTAAAGTGTAGTAAGTAGAAATGTAAGATAAATGAAAGGATTGAATTGAAAAACATATACCTTTAACTTAACTTACTGTTATAGATAAAGAGGTAGATTGTAAAAATGTGAAGGTATCCAATATAGAGAACACTAGAACACTAGAAGAACCTGCAGAAGTTAGTGCAAAAAATAGCCAAAAATTAAAAAAATAGAGGATAGGCATATGATAGTGAATCTCTATGTCATCATGAATCTAACACATTTTTTGGTTTACAAAATGGATGAGTAGAAATAAATATATATGCAAAATAAGGAATCTGCAGGACAATATTTGAAATTTTTGAATTTGGAAAAGTGTTTTTAAATAGAGCAAAAAAGAAGTCATTTGTTATTTTGACTTGTGAGAGAAGATAAAAAGAGCTCTAGAAACAAAGACGAGCTAAGATAGCAAGGAGATGACATGCTAGGCGAGGAGGAGCTCCAGAGACAGTAACGATTTCACTACAAGTATGTAATTATGAATCTCAAACCAATTTTTGAAATTTGTATTAAATTAAGTGTACTTTCAATAATTTGAATTTTAAGCATTTTTAGATGTCAAAATAAGGCAAAATTAGATTTTAGGAGTAGAAAATAGGAAGATGGGAAATGGGTTTGGAGGGTTTAGTCAAAAATAAAGAAAATTGCACTTTTTCAAGAAAATACAAGGGGGCAGGAGGTAAAAAATATTAGGTCGACCTAGTAGGCTAGAAAAGAGCAGAATCCACAATGTTGACCCAGTAGGTATGGGTCAGCCATGTATATTTTGCAAGTTGAGGGCCTAGTTTAGAGTTACCAAGTGGTCTAAAAGGTCTAGAATGGAAAATCAACACTAAGGAGGTTAAGAAGGACCAAAAAGGCTAAAATTAAGCTAAAAATAATAAAATAAAGTAATTTAGGCTTGTTTTTAATGTAAAAATGTAAAAATAATGTATTTTGACTATACATGACATGAAAGAATTGATACATCTTTTATTGTTTCTTAGGTGCAGGGACGACAAAGAATATGGAGACTTTTAGATGCAACATGGTTATCAAAATTGTTAGATAGGTTATCAAATGGAGATAGTGTTAGACTAGGATCCATAGGTCTAGGTAGGATAATAAAGATGTGTCAAATCCCCCTCAGTGCTGACCTGTTAGTCATGTTCCTCAATTCTTAGGAATGATTGACTAACACCTTCAGATGGAAGGTGGATGGGGATATATTAGAGGTGGATATCACTTTAAAGGATGTTTATGCCATATTAGGGCTACCTATAGTAGGAGCATAGGTGACTGTAGGGATACCAGATAGTTTAGAGGAGAGGATAACCTTAGCCATATGGGTTACAAGCTCAAAGATGATATTACCAAGTAAGAAAGTATGTTTTATGTCTATACATCATAGATTTTTAGATATTTTGAAGGCTATGATAGGCCTTGTGATTCATTAGGTGTTATGTCATAAGTCAGATGGTAAGGTACCACTATTCATGGTAGCCTTGAGTAGGATGATCTTGGAGGAGTGAGTCTTATATGACTGAGCCTCTGTCATCTACATCCAACTACTACATTATATGTTAGTAATAGGGTAGAGGACCATGGGATCAATCATATTGCTAATAGTTTAGATATATGAGAGGCTTCATATATACTAGCTAGATAGGTTGCCTCATGTAGTCGATGATAGGTCACCTCGAGTGAAGAGATGGAGGGAGGACTAGGCAGTGTGAGCCATGACCCACATGCTAGTGCTATAGTTAGTGAGATGTGTAGACATTGTGTGGTATCCATATGAGCACATAGCATCTATATGGGTGAGTTGGGACATAGTAACACTAGTGATAGTTAGGATACATGTGGTCAAACACTATTTATGGTGGAGAGAGTTGCATTTGATGACACAAGTGCTAGGAAGATGGCCCTACATCATCCATCAACATTGATATTGATGACCAAGTAGTGGGCTTAGCATGTGAGGGAGCCATAAGGAAGGAGAGGACTGGGGCCACTAGTGGTGAGGTTGACACTGAGGCCATATTGAGAGTGACCATGGATTGGTCAGGCATGATGAAGAGTTGAGTAGGAGGATAGGGATGTGGAGGTAAAGATACTAGATGTACCACTACCATCTCCATAATGAGATGAGTAGTGGCCATCAAGGAATGACATCAATGGAGGTAGGAGGTAGAGCAGAGAGTGGAGATTATTACCATATTATATGACCCCATAGGTGAGCCAGAGGAGATGATAGAGAGGCCACTCAGATGCAGGTTAAGACTAACATAAACTATGAAATCTAGGTTTGAGCTGAGGAAGTAGCTTATAGAGGAGGTGTTAGGAGGCTACATAGATGAGGAGACTATGCTAGGTGGTCACACAGATGGCAAGACCATAGTAGCTGAGACAAAAATAGGTAAAAAGAGATGGTTAAATTGTTGATTTAAGTTTTCATTAAGAAGTAGAGATAGATATTATGAGATATAATAGTGATCTAATATCCATCTTATGGGATTTTGTAGGTGTAGCTGAGTATGAGGAGGAAATATTGGGATCCCTAGTGTGGGAGCACTCCATGACGTCATGGATGAGATTCTATAGCCATATGACCCCATAACATTGGAAGATCTGAGTGTACCATTTGCCCTAGCTCAGGCGAGATGGTTTAGATTAGTTAGAGAGGTAGTGAGGCAGATATGGGTATAGAGGAAGAGGATGAAACCACCATCAATGATGGGTTTCAGGGAGCTATAGGCATTAAAAGCCCAAGTAGATGAGAGAGTTGTGCATCTGGATATAGTAGCATAGCTGATAGAGATCCTGACCCTGCTGGTAGAGTCATAGATGTGGGTAATGCACCTATAGGGATAGGTAAAGGGATTTAGATCTTGAATGGCCTCCTTACAATGTACCATTCAGAGGATTCAGATTGAGGCCTCAACAAGCAGTGTGGCAAGGCCATGAGATAGAAAGGATGGAGCGCAACCATAGATTTGAAGCATGGTATATGGTTGTATATGTTTTATCAAACTCATGATATATGTGTGTGTGTGTGTGTGTGTGTGTGTGATGGATTATTTTGGCATATTGTCATTGGTTGTGTATGTTGTCCTTATGGGTTGATTTTATTTATTCATTATGGTTGTGGTTATGGATGCTTTGGATATATTTTTTTCTATCACATTTATTTAGATTTGTTGTATATGTTATAGGAAATATATGAGATGTGGTTTCTTTTCTACCATTATGAAAAACACATGCATGGTTAAAAAGAAATAGGAAAAAAGGACTTGGAAAAAAATAATCAATCACAAAAATGTACTACACACTATTTCAAGCTGGGAAATGTGTAATAACAAGAAATGACTAAGTATAAAGAACCAAGAAATGGCAAAAAAATATGGTAAAAAGTAATTTGTTTTTAAATCACTATGAAAGATGTTTGCACCAAATTAAAACAAGTAAAATCATATTAATATCACATTGGGAAGTATGAAAATAATGTAATAAAATGGAAGGTATGTATAAGGGCATAAATGGTATAAAAACAAATTAATTAAGTCAATCAATCATACTAAATCATGCTGGGAAGTATGAAAGAAAAACAAAATTTCAAAGATTGGTCTTAAATTGGTCATACTAATTCAAGATGAAAAGTATGGAAAATTCAAGAAAATAGTTGAAATCTTACATGCACTTAGAAAATAAGAGGATAAAAAGTGAAAGAGAAATTAAGTAAGCATAAAACATGCTAGATCAAGATGGAAGCATGTAAAATGATGTGTAACTTCATAATCGATAGAATCTTATCTCAAATTTGACACATGTAATTTAGATGGTGAGTTGGGTATTGGAATTTTTGTGAGGAGGGTTGGGTCATATCCATGGTCTTACACTTCAACTCTACAAAGAGAACACCACTAGGGTGGAATAAATGGGAAAATCAAGTAAAATAAAGGATGTGGGTAATAGGAAGGAAAATATGGTAATTTGTGAGGATGGCTGGGTCTTCTTTGTGGTCTTACAATGTAACTCACAAATGAAATCCCAAGGGGAGTGACAGTAGACAAAACAATATTTCTTAATATAAAATATAATGGAAATAAGGAGTGAAAAAAGGATTGTAAAAATCAAGACTTAGGCATCTTATGAGAATACCTTAGGAGGTAAGAGGCATATTAAGGACATGAGAAGACACTAAGTGACTAGTGGTCATCTATGTACAAAGGAAACCTGTTCGCTATAAACACAAAGCTTTTTAGGAAAATAAGTGTGATACTAAGATCAACTCATGAAGGTAGATTGGTACAAGGAAAATAAAAATGGGGCTACCTTCCCATGATGTATTCCCCGTTCTTCAGGACCCCTTACAAAGTTGTCGATCTACTACAAAGATTGGGTATTTGCATGAGAAAGTAGGTCTAACTAAAAGATTTTTTTATTCTCCTATTCTGATCTACTGGTCTACTGTATTCCAAAGGACCTCATCTTTACCGTGAGGCCAACTGTGGAGATTGAGATTCAACTAGAAGAAGTAAATGTGCTTTGAATCATATCTTTTAGTGTGATTGGACTTTTAAGAATAATTTTGCCTTTTAATATCATTGCCTTTTGTTTAAATGATTTGGCTTTTAACTTTCTTTTGAAGGCTTTTTTAGGATTTCTCCTCTGTACAAACTTGGAATGACAAATCATGTGAGAGATAGTGATACACATGAATGAGATGTAGGCTAAGGCTAAATGAATCTAAGTAACCAAAGACAAAGACTGACTAGGACACTTAGGCTTGATAATGAACTAGCATGTGATCTCTAGTCTCAACCATGTATATGCTTGGTTTGCAATAAAGGGAAGAGGGAAAAAGGAGATCCAAAGTGGACTAATAAAAGGAGATAATAATGAGATAGATTATTTGCTAATTGATCACATGGTAAAGGGGGATAATAACCAAGGGGAACAGGTTTTCTATAACTAGGTCACCATGACAAATTATCTATGAAAAATAAGGAGAAGAAAACAAAACAATCATAAAGATAAAAGCAAGAGAGATTTGAGAAAAACTCCAGGGAAAAGGGGAAGAAATGATAAATAAAAGACAACCATATGCGAAAATAAATGATAAGATAGGCAAGATATAGTATAACAAGTAAGATCATGATATAAGATAAGTAAAAATTTGACATAATGTCAAATGATATAATAGATAAAAATAAGATTGGAATACATGTCCAATCCAAATATGAAAATGAGAAAGCACCATGCATGTGCCCATAAATATTGGTAAATCTATCCACAGACATTAACCAATACATTAGATAAATCTCTTTGAAGCTATAGTCGAACTACTGCTAAGGTTTCATCAATCTTCAATGAATACTGGGCAAATCCTTCTTTTTTGATCTCCTCAATTGAAAAGTAAAAATTCTCATAGGATCATACTGAGGAGGGAAATTTAAGCAAAGGATGGTCAGGAGAATGTGTAGGAGTGGAATCTAAAGGAGATGTAGGAATCACTGGTGGAGAAGGATCCATAGGTGAAGGACTCATAGGTGGAGAAGGATCCACAAGTGAGGGAAGTCCATAGGTGAAGCAATCATAGGTGGAGGCATAAAATGTGGTGAAGGAACCACAAGAGGGGATGGTACCACTGGATGTGGCGCCATGAGATAAAAATGATAAGCCTTCTTATGGGAATGACCTATGGTGGTAATAGAAGAAGGTCTAGGAATATCTATAAGATGATCTTTGAGATGTTGTTATAGGATGCGATAATAATCAATGTGATGGGTGTCATATAAATTCCATAGATAATATACCTCACCATACTTAGGCATATATTCAAGAAGTACCTTTGGAGGAGGTATGGCTT
The DNA here is from genome assembly GCA_037957365.1 of Torreya grandis. Classification (NCBI taxonomy): domain Eukaryota; kingdom Viridiplantae; phylum Streptophyta; class Pinopsida; order Cupressales; family Taxaceae; genus Torreya; species Torreya grandis. The sequence goes on from JARHVA010000359.1 coordinate 1,620,167, forward strand.
TGTCTAATGACAAGGAAGAAGGATGCAAGGTATCAATATATTATCGTAACTTATGATAATGGGTGGAAGAATGGTTATCTATCTCATGAAAGCAATAGATATGCTTGTGAGTGGTTTTAAGAGAAGAACTCATATAAAGAGGTACAATAGGAGTAGAAGAAGTTGGAGAACACTCATTGGCCCATTTGGTGGGAAGAGGATCCATCTCAAGAAAGAGAATCAAACCATCAACAAGGGAGGGTGATGATGAGGAAGGAATGGAACTAGGCTCAATAGAAGGAGTAATAATATCAAAAATAAGGGTAGGCTCAACAATAGTAAGAGCAAAAATAGGATAAACTATAGTAAGAATGGGAAGAGGCTCAACTATATTAGGCTCTATTGAGGGAGGATTGGGATATATATAAGGTCTAACGAGAGTTTCACTAACCTTAGGGGTAAACCAGCTAAGAGGGCAGGGTACCTAGCAAAATGGTAAGGCATGGTCATAGCATGATCCATAAGCATAGTCCTACATGAATCCTCAAAAAATGGAGGTGTTGGCACCATTTTAACCCTACAATAAAAGGGAAAAATTCAAAAATAAAGAATTGTAAGCAAAGGAAAATGATGAGATGCATAAAAAGCCTCAATTAAAAAAGAATGGTAATGAACAATTTTAACATCACAGGCCTATACAAAACTGCCTAACAATGGATCATCTAGGGAATAACCATCATCATAATCCAGAGTATGAAGATCAATGACACGGTTAGGGATAACCTTGTCATCCAATGAAGCATGGTAAAAGAATGCCTAGTCTTGGTCAAGACCATGGGAATGTCATCGCAAGGAGTCTTGCAAGAATGAGGTTGCAAAGAAGTATGAAACTGTGAGATGAGATAAGGTGAGAGATTAGAAGTGTTGATATTTAAGTTAATCTCATCAGGCTCATTATCATCAAATTCTAAAAGGTTAGGAAGAATGTTACCAATGAGCTCAAGATGTCCACTGTAACCTTGGGTTGAATTGATGGGAAAGATAAGATGCTGAGACTCGCAAAATGGAACACTTAACAAAGGCTCAAGAGTAAGAAATTTGAAGACACCATGATCTTGGAATTGTTTGAAATTCTAAGGGTTAGTGTCATTATGAATCCTATAAATGGCTCCATTGTGAGGGAATTTAACACATTGGTAGGCGTAATAAGTGAAATCTCACATGCAGTTATTCTATGGCCTACTAAGCAAGATGTTATAAGAAAGAGGGAAGTTAAATATCATCACCTTCACATAGATGGTGACAGGTGAGATGGTAATGGGAATCCAAACACAACTTAGAAGAGGAATTTTCCTTCTATCATATCCTTGGCATGTGTTGCATGTAGATTTGAGATTGCATTCAGAATATCTAAGGGTCTTAATGAAATCAAAAGAAGTGACACACGTGCCAGAACCCTCATCAATCAATGCATGATTAACTTAGATATCACCTATTTAGACTCTAATGAATAAAGGAGTATTATCCACATGAAGCAAAATCTTTTCAAAAATCACAGAAGCATTGGGAAATTTTTAAAGAAAGAGAAGTGTCTATAGTTTTGTCAACTTGGATAGACATCTCTTCATATTATTTCAAAATACTATCTTTGGAACCAGATAAATCTGCTTCCCATCCTACCAGAGGAGGATGAGGGACATTCATCTTGAATAGGAGATACATGAGATGGTTTCTATGATGTGGAGAAGTCCTCATAAGCTCAAGGAATGTAATTTGGGATGGGAGATTAGTGAGCTCCACATTGGGATCCCACTCATCATAGCCCATAAGATGGTTATTAGATATAGGTGCATAATGATTAAGGAGGTCCTAAAAAGGAGGAGCTGAAGAGCATTGGAATTTCTATTGGTAAGAAGAAGAAGAATGCTTAGAACAAGGTGGTAAATCATGTTGAGATGAAGAACCAATTGGTTCAAGTTGATTTTGAGAATTGGAAGAAGAAGTGTTAGTAAAAGCTTGGTTATCATTAGTATGGAAGATGATGGAAGAGTGGTAAAAATAGAATGGGATATGTTATCCAATGGGGAATAAAAAATTGTAATAAAAAGTGATAATATCTTCTTTCCCCAAATCATTTAAATGATTTGGAGAAAAATCCTAGATAACACAATATATCTTATGGGAAGGAGTGTAGCTAGGTTGAGAATCAATGAAACCCACCACCCTTTGCATATTAATCATGCTAACCACATTCTCTTTGAAAGTTAGTTCAACAAGACTTTCTACATTGTTGATGGAAGGGGCGGGCTTATCTTGAGTATCTTGAATCGATTGATGATTAGGAAGAGGGTCTTTGTAGATATCCAAATGATCATTTACCTAATTCAAGGCTTGAGTTTTATCATGTGATTTATAGTCCTTAAAATTAATCTCATAGGCTTGTTGATGCTTATGGATAATGGAATCATGATCAAAATTATGCAAAAGAAGAAAATCCATAAATAAATAATGAAGTTATCTACAGGTCTCATGAGAATGACCCCAACTAGCATGAAACCAAAAAAATTTGTTAGGATCATACTAGGATTTCATAGGATGAGTAGGGTCAAGTTATCATGGAAGAGGCATGGGTAGATGCTTAAGCAATTCAGTTGAGGATAGAGGTTTTTGAATGTTAATATTGTTTGGTGAACAAAAATGAGGATTAGTATATTGTTGAGAAGAAGGAGTTGGTTCTGAAGAAGGGTTAGGAATGACATCTTGAACATTGTGAATGGTGTCGTAAAAAAATTTAACACCATCATTGGTAATATTGTGGTTTTTATTCTTGAGTAAGAGACGAGGACACACAGAAAGTTCGGGTGTCTTGAATTGATGCATTAAGAAGTCTTGTTTTTTAGCTTGGTCAATAGTCTCCTCCAATATACGTGGATAGAGAGTATGAACTTGATATTATAATTTAGCAATGAGAACATTTGTAAAGAGATGAAATAGATTTTCATCTACCATGTTATGTTTACATTTGTTCGATAAAGTCTTCCATCTCTTAACAAAGGCTTGGGTAGTTTCATTCTCATGTTTTTTGCAATTAACGAATTGGACCAAAGTGTTTTCAGGAAGATCATTAGTTTAGAATTCTTTCACTAAAGAATATAATAAGTCTTCCAAACTAGAAATGGAATGAGCTCTAAGTTAATTGTACCAATCCAAGGCATCACCTGTGAGCATTTTGGATATGATCATGGTAGCAGCAAAGGTTTTTAATTTGACCCAATCCTTGTAAATATTTCCAAATGTTTTAAGGTGAAGGGTAGGATTGGTTGACCTATTATAATAAATTGTAGGTGTTATACCTCCTATATCAATGTTGGCAATTTGAGTAGTGAGAGGTTCATTTTGTAGATGCTTAATGGTTTTATTGACTAAAGGAGGTTGAGGAATGAGATTTCCTTGAGAATCTCGAAGAGGAAGAGAGGGAACATTTTGGTTATGTGTGCCCTAATCGATTGGTTGCAGATGAGATTGGAGATTAAGAATATGGTTTTGCATTCGCATCATTTGATTTGTGTTATGCGCTTAAAAGCTATTCATTCTATTGAGATTTTGTATTAAAATTTGGTGTGTTTGATTAACATTAGAAGCATTAGAATTGATATTTGTGTTGGCATTAGTGGCTTGGGTACCACTATTAGTGTTGATATGAGTTCGAGAATAATTATGAGAATGTGAGGCACTTTTGGCAAAATTTGCTTGTGAAGCAAAAGATGGACAAGTGAATGGTTGAGAGGAAGAAACACGATTGCCTTGGGTAGCAATAAATAAACTAGTGGATGGATTAAGGATAGTGAATGTTATGAGAGGCCCACTAGATGTACAACTTGCCATGTTAGTTGATATACTAGGCATGGAGGTAGAAGAGGTTAGAGAAGAAGATGTCATGGCATAAGGAGTCAAAATTGAAGGAAGAGATTGAGAACCAAAGAAAGTGGTACCTCCAAATCTTGTTGAGAACATTGGTGAATGAGGATCTTTGGTTTGACCACTAATCATGAGGTTATAAATGGTATAAATATTCTTTCCTTGATGTTAAGGAAATTTAGAAATAAAGAAGAGCATTTTGGGAGTATACTCTAACTCAGGTTGATCCTCTAACAAAAGAGGTGGATTATGTTGCAAAGAGGTATTAGGATGGATCCCATAGTTTATTGTGTGAGTGGAAATATAAACATTACTAGCATCCAAAAGGGGATCCCTAGTCTGTTTATGGAAGACCCTATTAGGATAGGTTAAGTTCATCATATCTGTTGACTGTGACTCAGTGTCATCACCAAATAGAAATTCCATGATGAAGGAAAAAGAATAGAGATGAGAAAGCAAAGGTCAAATAAGTGACTAAAATAGTACAGGGTTGACTAGGTCACCCCATATAAAAAGAAGGACTGTAAAACTATATAGGGTCAATTGGGTTGATCCAGTACAATAGATAGGGAATTCAAGAAGCCTAAAAGTAGATTACAAAATGAAACAAGCTAACTTTACAAGTAATGAAAAGCAGTAATTACTAAAAGGAAATAGACAATGAATTAGATTAATGTTGGCCAATCCAATTGGAGCACACAAGAAAAAATATATTACACCAATGCTAGCTAATGCAAGCTTTTGCACACATAATTGAGCAAAGAACAAGCAATCAACTTGAAAAGTAAAGAGCTAACTAATTGGTCAACCTGAATGTTTTATTAGATTATTAAGATGTGATTTTTAATCTAATTGTAAGTTGGCTATAATCAAGGTACTAGATAGCAATCTAAGGATGGTTTTAGGTAGTTTGGGCTGAAAGGGATTGTAGTGGCAATGATATAGGGTTGGTATTAGGGCCTACCCCCTCACTTTACACATTGCAGTGATAAGGGTGTCAGGTGTTTAGTCAAAATATATCATTAATCACACTTTATACTTGACTAGAGCATTAATTCATCTTCCCCCTTGGTGATGAAATCCAATTAGATTGACCTAGGGTATATAAAATGTTAAAGTTCTTGTTTAAATTATGTGATTTAATCATGTGTGCATAAAATAGAAATAGTGAAAATAAGTGATTAATTTAAAATCACCTAATTAAATTATGTGACATATCCTAAGCATGCAAACAACAAGAAAAGAAATGTATGAGCTAATTACTAGAAGATATGAGGTTAATTCTAAATTTAAAACAAGGTATAGCGTTGACACTATATGCACAACATATAAAGTAGGGTCAACAGGGTCGAGTCTGTACTACAAAAGCAAGGTCTAAAAATGAATTGGGTCAGCAGTGTCAATCTAGTTAGTTTTAGTTATTAAAATAAAGTGAATAATTTAAACCTTAGGACTCTATTAGGGTTGTTGTGTGATTGTGTTAGACTGCAGGCTTTATAACCCTTCCTAGCATGATATGTTGTGACAAGTGATCCCCTAATAGGGTCTAGCAGATCCCCAGATTGGTCATGCTCCCGCTTAACAAGTGTATCCTTAATCGAAAGTGTAGGTATGTTCTATCTTATTCAAACCAAGATTGATTTATAGACATGATGCATTTTTGATTGCATACATTTTGGTGAACCCAACTTGAATCTTATCCCACCACTGGTTGGATTATCTTCACATTTCCATTTTTTTTTCTTTCTTATTAGCATTAGCTTTCACTTTGGCTTTACCTTCATTACATTCTGGTGAACCTTATGTGAAACTAACCCTTGTAGGATTTATTTCACTTTATTTTTCATTTCTTTTTATCATATATTTTAACATTTTGGATCGATTCTATCACCCAAATTTTTTATCTTTGTGCACATGTTTCCAAGAATAGGTAACTAGATCAACCCAGTCGACCCAATATAGGTTTCTAACATTTTAGACATATATTTCAACCTACTAGGTTGACTCAATCAACCCCTTATAGTTTCAGCACTTTTCAACAGGTTTTTGTATAACTTGATCGATTCTATCAACCCAGTTTGTAGATTTTATCAACATAATTCAAGGTTATTCATCATCAATCTTCCTTTATTGCATCTATGATCCACCAAGGTTCCTTTCTACTTCTCTATTTATTTCTTTTTCTATCTTTCCTTTCATAGTTTGTAGTCTTTAAAACTACCCTTGCACAATCAACTAGATCGATAACAACCCTAATAGAGTCCTAAGGTTTAAAGCATTCACTTTATTCTAATAATAAGAAATTAAATCTAATCTAGTGTAGACCAAAGCTTGTGGCACAAAGTGGGGGTTATAAATAAAAAAAACAACTAAACTAAACATGTATTAGAAGACATATACTCACGTCAATGTATAAATAATCCTAATACATGGGAGAATAATATAAATGCATTATCTATCTACTCTTACAAAGGAGAAATAAAGTTAGGAATATTTACCTTTGAAGACGAACCCACCGAGCCTCAATCTCTCCCTTGGCCAAGGTATTTCACAAGATATTTTTGTGGTATGTAAGGATAACCAAGATAAATCAGCTTTAGGCTATACAACCTATCTAATTATCCAAAAGACTTATCCACAAGACCATATTTGTATCTCCAAAGAAAGTATGGAACCCTAAGCTTTATTTCTCAAGTAGAATGGTCAATAAGAAGATGTTAATTCACACTTCTTTGCTCATAATTCTTCTCTATCAAAATGGTGGAAAATGAACTTGTATATATAGGTAGATCTTTCCCTAAATCTTTTTAGGAATGTTAGTTGTACAAGGTCAACCCAATCGACCTAGTGTGTTTTTGGGGATAAATCACTAGGTTTGAGTTAGGTCAATTGAAAGGCTAACAAGCTAAGAAAGTGAAAAATATCCCTAAATTGTATTAGGTCAACCAAGTCAACCCAATACAATTGACTATCCAAAAGGGTGTTAAGGTAAGAAAAAGAGGAATGGAAGGAGGAAAAGATTGAAATATGTAGGACTAAGAAGAATAAGCTTAGGGTAAATGGTTTTAGGAGATAAGTGTGTATATAGAAAGTGGAAAAAATAACAATAATATTATGAAGCACCAATGGTCTGCGTACCCCTTTCTTAGTGCACCCCTTAAGGCATGCACTCAAAGAGATTGAGACTCGATAGGCTCCTATAAGATACAAAGTGTCAGTAATAAATAAAATTTTAAAAATATTATGTGTATACAGATTATACCAACTTGGGCACGTGGTATGGTTTGGTTTCTTGTGGTAATGAAATATAATCTATATGAAGAAAAGACATGTTTTACAAAGATGTGACTACTAAATTTTAAAAGGTATATAGTCAATATTTATACTATAGTTTTATAATAAGGTAGAATATAATTGAATAGAGTGAGACAATAAATAAATAGAAGATACTGAGTATATAGATATATATGATAGTATAGAAGATAATTGATAATATAGTAGAGAGTGTGGAGGTATATCATGAGGGTAATTATTGTTATAATTATACATATATTAATAAATAGAGTTAGAGTAGAAAATATCTATCATATATGGGGTATGTGGATGAATTCACATAATAACTAAGTAAATTCATGCAATATTAACCTCTGTATTAAAATAGATCTAAATAGAGTCATCTTGAACCACATAACTATCTCTAACAAAATTTTAGATTTTATGCCAACATTAGTTGATGTAATAATACCATTGATCTCAATAATATGATTTTCAATTAATTCATTATAATATGCCTCAATCCAAAGCATCTGTTAGTTCAATGCCTTTCACATTTATATCAATCAAAACAGGCATTGATATTGAACCCATTAGTTTACGCCTTTGTCATATCATCCTCCATAGGTGGAGGGAAAGATATGAGGTTACACTCAATAAAATGTTTGTAACACTATATGAGGATATTCTCTTAATCATGTAAATTAACTTAGTTGAAAATATAAAAGGACAAGGATATTATAGGTTACAAAACTATATTAACCATTATTTTAGCCTTATTATTAGTATTGTTAGCCTTGGATTTGAAAGGTGGGTTGATTTTAAAGTTGGAGTTAGAAGATGTATGAGGGTAGGTTTGTAATCATTTTAATATAATAATGCCTTGTTTCTCAAGCTTTTAAAACTTTTGTTGTAACTCTTTACAATTATTTGTTCCATGTCCAGTTATGATATGATAATTAAAATATGATTTTCCTCTTTGGTGTGATACATGAGTCATTTATGAATGTTAAAAGGGAAAGTAAAATGATCAAATTAATTTCAAGTAACATTTGTAATATAGTACTTGTTTTGTTTTGTAAACTAGTTACTTGCAATTTTTTATCATGGTATGTCAAAGGTCTTGCTTCCATGAACTATATATTGTTAACTAAACTTTTCATAAGTATTAAATATCCATCAGTTATACATTGTGTGATGTGCAGTGCTTCTTGTGATCTAGTCACTCTAGATTTTAAAAAGTTTTGTCTCAATGGAGAACTTATCGTATGAGATTCTTGTCATGAGCTAAAATTCCAACAATAATTTGAATTTATATTTGTGCTTTTTTTTAATAATGTGGATCATCATCTATTTCATAATATACCATAAATAATTAACTCTTTACTTTCTTAATTTGTAAAGTTTCCTCTAAAAATGTTGTTACACCATTTGTATCATCATGGTTTTTTGAAAGGGTGCCTTCCTTTTATCAAATTTAAGTAATTCATAAAGGAGACCTCTTAATTTATCAATACTTACCATGCTTGAATCATCTAGATACTCCCCTAGGCCTATAGGTGTAAACTTCAAATGAGACATATGACCATCTATGTTCTCAGGAGTTTCAGTACCATCATCCTCAATAATAATTTAATTTGTATCTTCTATATTTATAAACAAAGGAAGATCTAATACATATTCCTTATGTGGTTCATACATGTGTTGAGGTTATTTTACCATTTATTATTTAGGTGGTATGGCTGGTTATGATGTATTTTAATTATATTTTCTTGTCTCTCTTACCTCATATGTGTGTATTAATTCTACACATATGACATGTAATGGTGGTATTATATAGGAGTGAGGGGCATAAAATTGTTTTATAGATCTTTCATTAGGTAAAACTCACTTTAAATAGTTATAAGGTTTATAATCTTATAGACAAGTATGCAAACATCCTTTGTGCAAAAATTTTAAGCATTGATTTTAGGTGGATGGGATTGCACCTATAACATGAATCCAGGGTCTACCATGTAGTAGGTTATAATTTAAATTGTTTGGAATCACTTTAAATATATATTTTTATCATTTTAATCCCCATTGTTACACCCAATGTATTCATTCCTAACACATGGCAAGGTAAACAATCAAAACCTCTAGTGTTCTTATCTAATTTATGAATATAATCGATGTTGATACCATTTTTTGAAGAAACATTATGTTGTAAATATTCAACCTTTATATTTTATCTATAAGCACATTCTTAATTACCTTATTAAATATTCAACCTTTATATTTTATCCCTCTTATGTTTTTCCCATATTTATCAATCCCCACCCCAAATCAAGAAAATATGAGCATGGTTCCATTGATGTCTACCCCCCATCTCACCACCTCCCTTAAAATTCCTTAGAATGATAAGTCATCAAACCTTAGTTTACATTCAACCAACTTTTTTCAACTCATTAGATTATGAAGAACACCTAATTGAAATGCCTATAAGAATATGTATTATAGGTGATTATGATCCTCGAGCTTATATGAATATTTATACCTATCCTACCATTCTAATTTCAAATTCAAACTCTTTAAACCCACTAGAATCTCTACTAAAATAATTTATTTCCAACTATATCAACTACACCATCCATGACATAGAATGTCCTAATAAAATTCATCCAATTGCATTGGTCATGAAATAAAATGTGGAAATATAGTTCTTCCAATTTTATACAATAGCAACAGACATGACACAAAATGTGTCGATATAGTTCTCCCCATTTCATCAAATTATATCGACCAAATCGATACATTTCATTCTAATCTATTTACACTAGCTTGTATCAACCTTACTGGTATAGTTCAATCTAGTCCTATTACACTATACTAAATTGACTTAGTTGATACAATTAATTTTGATTATGTTACACCAAACTATATCGACTTGGTCGATATAGTTCATTTTAATCGAGTTACATTAGATTGTATCTTCCTAGCCAATACCATACATCAAAATTTGATATCACGTCTTAAATATATTAACATTGATTTAGATGCCACATTACCTATCGTAACATAAATTTACATAGATTTTGACATCATTACTAGGCCTATCGATCTTGAGATCAACTTTAATCCACCTACATCTCATAGCTTGGGGCATCTTGTGACACATATCCTCTTCTTATCATATATGTTGAGGCATATTGTGATGCCCATACCTTTCTTACAACACATAACGGGGTACTTTTCACAACCCACCATTTCTTTATTTCATTCTTTGGAGAATCTTATGATGCCCATCCTTAACCATATACATGATTTGAGATCATATTACAATACATGTCCTCCTTCTTTTAGATTCTTAATCTTTTATCCTTTCCATGAGGTAGCAATAAATAACCTCTCACATCTTACAAACAAATAAATTCATCTTTTTTGAAATAATTTTTCATGTATTTCACATGATGTTCTTAGATATTAATTGTTAGCATAGATATTTCTTGTTATTTCATCTCATGTTTCTTTACTTTCTTGCATTTTATTTCCTTACCATCACTTTTATCACACCATTGATTCATTCTTATTTTTTTAGATACTCACATCTAGATTTAAATATTAAACTAGTCTTGTACACTTAGTAAATATCAGTCATGGCTTTATACTTCAGTTCTTGACCTGCCTCCTAACTTAAAGGCTTGTATTCACCATCTAAATGTGACTAAATTATCATCTTATAATATAAACCTGATATTATAATTATTTAGATCATCTATAGCCCACAATTTTATTAAAACCTAATATATATCCTTCATTATTAGTTATAGAGCTTCAAAATAATTATCTTACTAGACACTTACGTTCAGACTTGAACACTAGCATCGATGCTAGTGTCCCTGCTCCAATGCATGTGTTTGTAACTTAAAAGTACTCAAATTTGACAATATTTTGATATGTATGGGCTAACCTATTTATTTCCTTTAATCCTTATGTGATAAACATTTCAAAAGGTGCGGTATAAATATAAGTTTAAGCCCACTCATTATTCGTCTAGAAAGCACCTCTCAATCTTATAATACACTACTGAAAAATCAATCACATAACTAATTTATTTTTACCTATTATTTATTATTTCCAAATTAGTCATATTATAGGTCTAAAGCATTCAAATATTATCCCATGAGAAATATTTTCCAAGTTACAAGCTAGATCACTACATGCACTCACATATAACATATTACATAGTTGTTCACATGATAACTACATTAGTTTGAGGCCCTCTTTAAAGTATATGGATATGTAGGTAGTTATCACTAACAGAGGGTTATTTGAGGTCAAATCTACTTCACTTGAGCCCACTAACCACTATTTTTCAAGGTGGAATGCCCTAATTGAATCACATAGGTTTTTGAGCTACACATTAATATCAAAAATGTATGCATGATATCAAAACAAATAATCTAAAAGGTGATAGTGACATCTAATAGGTGTAGGTGAAATTCCTATAAAAGAGTTTGTATTGTTGTTTAAATAGAAGCATAGAAATCAGGAGATAAGCATTGATACTAGTGTCCATGGTTTGATGCAAGTGTCCAAAATGACAAAGAGCTATTTTATAGAATTTTATGTTTGGATCCATATCTTTAGATAATCCACTTCTACCCTTACACTACTCAGATATGTCTATGCATAATTGTATAAGCTAAGTATAATTTCTCCTTCATATTATTATTATCACAATATTGAATGTTGTACTTTCTATATTTGGCACATGCTTAGATTTTGTATATCTAATCATAATATTAATAAAATATAAATTCATTTTATGTTTGTAAAAGATACGTCACCAAATCATGATAGACCTACCAGTTTTGAAGGATCTTTGTTATATGGTGATGGTGTTCCAACACAATTTCGAAGTATTAAACACCTCATTCCTAATAGAATCATGGACAACCAAGACTATAAATGAAAAGGTATGGGGGAAAAACCAAAAGGTATTCTTGAACCCATCCCCATGACAACACATATCAGAAATCAAGGCCTTGGATTCACGTCACCTTGGGATGACTTCATAGATGTTAAGAGTGATAATACTTTATCAACTGATGAAGAAACTCTTAGAAGTGACATATCATCCCATTATAGCACCTAAAATGAGTTGGTCAATACCAATTTATTTGATACCAATGTTGTTCTTACCATCATCGACCATTCTCCCCTTTCCCTCTATTATCCCAACCTAATCGATTGGGACCAACAAGATTCTATCATACCATTAGCTGAATTTCAAAACATATATCCAATTGTTGATTTCATGGGTCTCAAAGATGGATTTATAGTTGGTGATCATAAATAAGGGTTTGACTTCACATTAGACCATACTACATACTTTGGAGAGCTGGTGAACTTCTTTGTTCATGAAAGATGTAAAACATTTAAATCCTCTAGTGAAAACCTCTTTGAGGCACCTTTGGATCAGCGAAAAGGTAAAGAGAAAGATAAGTCCAGGGGTGAAAACCTATTCCAAGTGCCCTTAGATAGTGAAGTTCATTTAATGAGTCCAGGGGTGAAAAAATATTCTAGGTGCCCTTAGATAGGAAAGTTCATTTACTTCCTCAAGAAGCTCAGTGTCTACCAAGTCCAAGTATTACAATTGGTTCTAACATCAGTTCATAAGAACATAAATTCCTTAAGCGATTGGTTTAGGACTTTTCAAATTAGTTTGTTAATTATCCACTACTAGACATGGATGACTATGATTATTATTACATGGGTGAGCCTTATGAATCACAAGAAGCTAAAGAAAATAAATTCACTTCATTACTAAATATTCTTGAAAATAGTTCTACACTCCTTGTGGAAGATACCATGGAAGTGAACATTGGCACTTACGTTGATCTAAAAATCATTCAATTAGGCACCTCCCTCACTGATGAGGGATGTGATTTAATTATTATTATCTTAAAATACTTCATTGACATTTTCACATGGTCCTATGCAGACATCCCAGGTTTAGACACATTTTTGTGGTACATCAACTTGTGCATCCAAATGCTAAACCAATCAAATAAAAGCTATAAAAAATGAATTTATTTATTTTTATCCTAATTAAAAAAGAGTTAAAAATATATTAGGATCTGGTTTCATTAGATCACTTGATTACTCATAGTGGATTTCAAGCATTGTTCCAATCAGAAAGAAACCATAGATAATTCACTTACATACTGATTTTAGAGATATCAACAAAATGTGCCCTAAGGTTGATTTACATTTTCCAAACATAGACATGATAGTTGACTCAACAAAAGATAAGATATGTTGTCCCTCATGGACAAATTCTTAGGATATAATTAGATAAATATTACACCTGAATACCAACATAAAACAACGTTTACTAGTCCATGAGGGATGTTTTATTATAAAGTCATGTCATTTGGCCTAAAGAACGTTGATGCAACTTACCAACATGCCATGACTAGCATATTCCATGACATGATGCACGATATTGTTCATGACTATGTGGATGACATCATATTCAAATTAAAAAACACATGTAGGACACCTTGAATTTCTATGAAGAATCTTTGAGAGACTTCATTAATATAATGTATGCTTCAATCCTAAGAAGTACATATTTTGCATCAATTATAAAAAATTGTTAGGGTTTATTATATCACATAGAGGTATCAAATTTGATCCTTCTAAGGTTAATGCTATTATGGAAATGCCTCCTCCCTCTAATCTAAAGTAGCTTTATAACCTATAGACCAAGATTCAATTTATTCACTGGTTCATTTCATAACTAGCAAATAAATGTCATCCTTTTACTCACCTTTTGAAGAAAGGTGTCACATTTTAGTGGGGCATAGGTTTTCAATAAGATTTTAAATAATTGAAGACATAATTTTCCAATATACCAGTATTGACCCCACCCACACTAGGTATCCCCTTGTTCTTTTACATATTAGCAACAAAATATGCATTAGGGGCACTTTTAGCTCAACATGATAAATAGGGCAAGGAGCACGCAATCTACTATTTGAGTAGGACACTTGTAAATTATGAACATAATTATTCACCAATTTAAAAATATTTTTTAGCAATGGTGTTCACTTACCAAAAGTGAAGTCACTACATGTTAAACAATAAGAACATTGTTATAGAAAAGATCGATCCCCTCAAATATCTATTATCCAAGGCAACTTTAACAAGTTACATGGCTAAGTGGGTAATTTTTTTAATTGAATTTGATGTTGAGTCTTAGAATCAAAAGGCCATAAAGGGGTAGTTCCTTGCAGATCAATTTGTTGAATGTCCTTTGCTTGATACCAAGTCCCTCATCTTTGATTTCTTGGATGAGTCTATCTTAACCCTAAAAGAAGTGCATGTTGAATCCAAACAATGGAAAATATACTTTGGCATTTCATTCATATATCATGGATTTGGAGTTGGTATTTTTTTCATCACACCACAAAGATATCTTATTTCCAATTCATTTCACATTGGTTTTCACTGCACCAACAATATGATCTAGTATGAGGCACTCATTGCAAGACTTCATATTTTCATACAATAGAACATTCAATAGTTAATGGTAAATGGGGATTCCTAGTTGATCATCAATTAGGTTACAATCCAATACCAAAATATAGATGAGAAGTTTATACCTTACAAGAGCAAGTTCAACAACCTCACCCAACATTTTGAAACTATTTGGTTTGAACAAGTGCCATGAGTCAATAATTAATCAGTCAATGCAATGGTAACCATTGGGTACATGATAGTAGTATCCAATAGTGTCAAAGAGTATCAATTTCTCATCTAGAACCTTCTTCAACTAGTTCATGTAAATCCAGATTCTGAGGTGGTATGTGATATTGCTCATCCCAATCTCCCTTGGCACCAAGACCTTTATACCTATCTCCACAACCAAATTCTTCTTGCTAACTTATTACAAAACAAACTTAAGGCATTCATTAATAGTGCTTCCCATTATACCCTAATTGGTAATACACTCTATCATATAGGTTATGATGGAACATTACTTCATTTTTTGACTTTGGGAGAATCTAAATTACCGCTTAAGGACATAAACAAAGGAATTTCTTGGGCCCACACCAATGACATGGTTATTGCTAAAAACTCATCTAGATAGGGTATTTCTGGCCAAAAATGGAGACAAACACTTGTCAATATGATAAAAAAAAAAGTGTTTCTTGTCAAAGGCATGATGATTTGATCCATGCTTCTTACCTACTACTCCAACTAATCACTATACCTTGACCATTTTTAATGTGGGGACTAAATCTCATATGGAAGATAAACCCCACTCCTTCTGATGTCCACAAATATATACTCACTGTTATAGAATATTTTACTAAGTGGATAGAGGTAATTCCCCTCACTTATGTAACTCTCAATTACATTTCCAAATTTACTTTTTCAACCTCATATACCACTATGACATTCTATCCACTGTTATATCTGATAATGGTGGATCATTAAAAAATAAAAACATCAAATCCCTCTATTACCAATTTCATATTGAGCATAAAAGGTCCACGCCCTATTTTCCTCAATGTAACAACCAAGTCTAGGCATCAAATAAAACTATTGTTAATATTCTTAAGAATATTGTCAATGGTGTTGGTCATCATTGGCACTTAAAATTATTCCCAGCCTTGTGGGCTTATTGTACCAGTACCTACATGCCTACAAGAGCCACACCATACCCCTTAGTCTTTGGTTCTAAGATCATTATCCTTCTAAGGTCATTGTCCTTATATAAATTGAGTTCCCCTCTCTACGTATTTCCTTGTATAATATCATTAATGATGAAGAATATAGAGTTGTCAAATTGCAAGAGCTGAAGCTCTTAGATGAAAAAATGTTAGTTGCATTAGACCATTTGAGATCATATACCACTATGACATTCCATCCACCATTATATCTGATAATGGTGGACCATTAAAAATTAAAAAACATCAAATCCCTCTATTCCCAATTTCGTATTGAGCATAAAATGTTCAGGCCTTATTTTCCTCAATATAATGACCAATTCAAGGCATCAAATAAAACCATTGTTAAGATTCTTAAGAAGATTGTCAATGGCATTGGTCATGATTGGCAATTGAAATTATTCATAGACTTATGGACTTATTGTACTAGTACCTGCATGCCTACAAGAGCCACACCATGCCCCTTAGTCTTTGGTTCTAAGGTCATTGTCCTTATAGAGACCGAGTTGCCCTCTTTGTGTATTTCCTTGTAGAATATCATTAATGATGAGTAATATAGAGTTGTCAGATTGCAAGAGATGAAGCTCTTAGATGAGAAAAGGTTAGTTGTATTAGACCATTTAAGATCCTATCAAAATTGGCTACACCACAACTATAACAAATGTATTCTTCCTAGAGAGTTTGAAGTTAGTGATTTAGTATTGAAAGAAAATTGAATGAACACCAATGTTGAATGCAAAAATAAAGGTAAGTTTGAGTCCAATTGGCTAGGTCCATATGTTATTATTGTAAATTATGGTTCTAGGGCATACAAGCTAGCTACACTAGATAGACAAGAGCTCGAGGACCCTATGAACATTTTGCATCTCAAACACTTCTATGTTTAACTGATTGAACCGTTATCTATGAGAGCCCTTGCTTGGGGCATCCATTTCACATTCACCCATTTCCCTTGTTTTACCATTTCTTGGACAATTCTTATCCTCATATTCCCTAATACTTTCATGATCTTGATTACGACCAACAAAATTTACATGTATATTTAAATAACATTTTCAAAAGCACTCCAGAGTAATTAGCATATGCAGCCTCTTTTAAGACAAGTGTATTAGGGCACGTTTAATAAGTGTGTTACTAGTTTGATAGTTATTTGAGATGTCCTCTAAATACTTATTCCCATATTATTTCCCCATTGTGTGCCTTCCTATTCCTAGATTTTTGTTAATTGGTTTTTCCCTTTGTCGTAGGGTCTATTGTTGGTTTTATGGTCATTACTGTTGCATTCGATTTAGCCACTATTTGATCCCCTACCTAAGGTCATTTTACTTTGTTAGATTGTTACTTGTACTTTTATGATTATTTCCTTGCTTTTATTTATTCCAAAAAACCTAAAACCATTGAAGAGACCTAGAAAAACCTAAAAATAAAAAATTTGAGGAAAAATTTGCCCAAAATCTCCATGAGAAATATAAAGCCATAAAATCTTTGCTTATTTTGTCATCCTTTTCATTGGTGACTCTTGGTCCTATTCTAGGTGGGATACCCTTCTCTAATCCCAATAATTTATACCTATAATTATAATTCCCTCATTATATAATCTCATTTCTGAGAGAACTATATCGCCCTGAGGTCCACATAGACTATGTAAGCAGCACTTGGATGCATGGGGATCTCAAGTCAACTCGACCACTCTTCATTTCTGCTTCCATTCTCATTTTCTTTACCACTATCTTATGCTCTCATCATTTTTTGAGCAACAATTATCCTATGATCTCATCATTTTGTGAGCAATAACTATCCTATGCTATCACCATTTTGTGAACCTTTCCTATTTTTCCTCTACAAAACATTTATCTTTCTACTTGTCATCACTTTTATTTTATCCCAAATCCTAGGAGAACTACATTTGGCTCGACCACCCCTTCCTTATTCTTCTATTCCCCATTTTTTGAGCCTAATCAACACTTTAGCCTTTTGTTCCCTTGACTTGAGGGCAGATTTTCCAAGCGTAATACCTTACTAGTCACACATGCACAATTGATTGATTATTTAGTCAAATTTTATCTTATTGCATTGTTTTACTTATCTAATTACTTGCATGTTTGTTTAAATATTGTTTATTTTATCATTTGTGTGTGTTTAAATGAAACGTATTTTACATTTAAGTCTTGATCTTTCATATCTTTTCCTTAAGTTGTTTACACTTGTTTTTAAACTATTTTTTGGTCTGTCCTTTGTTTAAATGCAACCTAGTTTACACGTAAGTCTTGATCTTTCATATCTTGGCCTTAAGTTGTTTACACTTGTATTTAAACCACTTTTTGGTTTGTCTTTAGTTTAGATGCATTATGTTTTACACTTAGGTCTTGATGTTCTATATCATGATTTTAAGCTATAAATATTTACATCTAAATTAATCCCTACATAATTGATGTACAATGTTGTCATAGGTTATTTATACTTATGGTGCATATTATCATTCAAAAAATTGAAAACTAAGTGCTCAAGTCTTATAAACTAATGTTGCACCAAAAACATCTCTCTAAGCATGATATAGTTATCTAAACACATGATCAAGATGTCATTTCATTTCCCATAATCACATCGCATGAATAAATTTGAAACAAACATGGATATCTCTATGCTAATTAAGGGCATGCATCTCCTCAGTAAGCATATACCATCTAGTCATATCACATGTTACCCCCATGATATAAACACAAAGTGCAAAATCAACTAACAAGAAAGATAATAGAATCATGGCAAACAAATAAACATACAAATCCATATTCTTCTCAATAATCGACATCTAACAAATCAGTAGTGGAAACAAAGAGCATCATGTATAATAACATAATATCATAATTTGTGTACAAAAGGAAATGAATGTCACATATATTTCAAAATCATAATTTTATACATCGTGAGAATATATGCATCTCAGACATATCAAAAGTATGGAGCTACAACCAAAATATCAATTCTAAATCTATCCATCTCTAGGAGGACTCTGGTCAAAACTTTGCATTATGTTTGGTGCTAGTAGACATGGTGGTAGGGGTCCCATAATTCTCTGTTGTGGTGTCAGTTGTGTCATTAATCTCTCTGATTTGTTGTATAGTAAGATCTTTAGATCTGGATAGTCCTTTAGTTGTGTGTATACTCTATGAATGAAGTATCCCTACACTCTACTGGTACTACTAACTCATATAGGCTCTATTAATAAAAAACCTTATCCTTTACCCATAAGGCATCATCTTTCACCTATAAGGTGTCATATTTATCTTGAATCGCACCCACTAGTAATTTGGCCATACCCTAGTCTAACTTAATATGTCATGTTGCATCCATTGAATCCTTAATACCTAAATTAGTAGTCATATAATCCTCCATACATCCTCTAAGGTCACTGTAACCAAGCCTATCAGTAAATGAAAGTAAATATCTCATAGTGTTAGCACTCAACAAGCTCTGACAAGTAAGCATTGTCAACTTGAATCACTACCATATGTGTCATGTGAAGTAACCCCACTACCTCCAAGAATGCCACCAAGTCCTTAATCATGATACTAGGATGGCGTAACACTCACGACCACTACTTGCATGTTATGACAATCTCTATTCATTCATATATATCATAAAACATGTTAAAATCATCTCATTCATCTATCTATTTTCTTCTAAATGATCCACATTACTATTTATTCTACTTTTAGACTTAGTATTTTATTCTTCTAGCCTACTTAGTTTTTTCTTCTACTTGGCTTAGTTTGCTTTTAGGAAATCTCATCGTTCAATAGAGCATTCTTGTCATTTGCCAGGTCATTTGTGTCAATGTTTCTAAACTATTTCACATCTTCTTTGATTTCTCGACAAATTCATCATTTTGTAGGTCATTCTCATCAATAAATAAGACAACCTCATTATTCATAGTGATTTCATTGTTTATGCATTTTCTATTCAAAACCATATTTTCACCAATTTATCAATGTTCTCACAAATAGGGATGTTTTTTGTTAAAAAATGTGATCTCACTATTTTCGCCTCTTTTAACTTTTAGGCTATATCGATGAATTGGCTATGACCTCACCGAATTATCAATGATACTACCATTTGCACTAGCAATATCACCATTTTCAATTTTTGAAAATGGTGAGTTCTCCATTTCATGATTTTCCTAAGCCTAATAAATGCACTTAATGATGAAATTGACTAATGAAAATGGTACATGTCGATGCCTCACTCCTCACTAGTTATCAATACTCTCAAACACACTCGCCAAGATGCCTATGGTGTGGGATGTTGACCATTTTCTTCGTTCTTCTCATGTACAAAACCAAAGCTCCAGATTTTTATAGGGTGAGAGTGAAAATGAATAGTTTCCACGCTACAAGGGGTAATTTTATATCCAAATTTTTAAATTTTCCCCTTGGCCCTATTTTGTGTAACATTCTTCTTTCCAAGAGGCTTATTTTTGGCTCCTTTATCCATTTTTCTATCATGTCATGTTTTCTTCTAATTACTCCTTTTTTCAACCTCTTCTATTGAAACATTTTTTCTATTTGAGGGCCCATTTATCAGAATTAATTTGTTTTCCCTACCCTCGATGGGGCATCATGATGACCCTCCCAAATGTTATTTAGGATATTTTCATGAGCTCATTTGTATACAAATCAAGTGAATTCAACAAAAGTGAGAATAAAATAATTTCTTCTAATTGTGATCATTTTAAGTGACCTTTTTCTTCTTTGAAAAGTTATGGCTTCATCTGAATGTCTTGCCATGCCCTTTAAAATATGGTAAAAATGTATACATCTAATTTTTACCACTACCATGTCAAAATTGCAAGTTAGAATGACTTCCCACAATAATGCACACACTAGACCAAATATAATAGAAATGCTCTAATTCATTCACACACATCACATGTAATTATTGAAATGTATTTATGCATCCATAATTGGGAAAATGCATCATACACAATCATCACCTCCATCTGATTCATCTCCAATGAAATTATGACTTAGTAAATTGACATTTTTTATCATTTGTGCATGATAATTTATTAAATTACAGGAATGATAAAATGGATAATAAGGGTTACTTAACTAATCAAATCCAATTACAAGGTTAAGTGAAAAATTCATGGTAATTGGAAGAATAAATAATTTTAGAAATTTGAAATTCAATAAAATATCTAAAAGTGACATCATTGATCACAAAAGTCAAGAATCTAAAATATCAACATAAATACAACAAATATCAGGAATGTTGAGACATGCCTATTTATTACAATATTAACTCCAAAATTTAATGCCTTTTGTCCACCAAATTTGACTGATCTTGGGCCCTTGTTTCTCATCTTGAGATGGATGGTCCTCATCACTTTGCCAAACCTATCAATACAAGGGCCACCATAGACCAAAATTAAGCTTTATTGTGCATAGTTATTATGTAAAAAATCCTCCAAAAAACTTCACCTATTCTCTTCCAATTGATTCACAAAGCATACTAGATAGTTCTTGGGAAGTGTTTGATAACTCTTGTACCACGACATTACTAAAGACTTTGAGCTCTGCATCCGGGCAAAAATATGCAGTGAGTTGGCTTCAAAGAGAACATCCAAATGAAAAGTAAAAGCGTCTTGTTTAGATTTTTAGTTCATTATTTTTTGATTCAAGTCTTACCCAATCTAGGACCATGTTTGTGATGTTAGATTTGTTATTGTTTTATGCTTGTTTTGCATACTAATGAGAACTAACCTCTTTCGTATTCGTGTGTTTACAACTACATGTTATTAAATTTATATCTAATTATTTTGTGGTAACTATTTTACAGTACCTACAATACTTTTATTTATTTAAAAAAAAAACTCTAGATGGACCTCAGATGTTTGGGTAAAGATATATCTCACTAGATTGGTTCGTACACCACCAACTGTTATTCCATTTAGATTATTCCATTAGGCAAAAATATTGTTTATGTGTGTACTAGACAGAGGGGAAATTTATATCTATATATAGCCATTTCACTTGAAAAGACATCAATTACACTTGACAACTTATCATTATTGTTTATCTTTTGGATTCACTTCCAGCATGCCACCATTGATCAAATTAGCATTACATTTGATTGATTGTCAAATGTGGTTTCATTTGAAATAGATATTTAATTTCTAGACTGAACGAAGTGCCCCACATAAATAATTAATGTAAAAAAAATTCAAATCATATTTAATTTCATTTTTTCTAATCTAAACCAATCTAATATAGTCACAAACTATCTAAACTACAATCATTTTTTTATTTCTCTCTTCAAATCACTCAATATAAAAGAATAAAACCTAGTTTAGCAGAGAAAATATTTATCCATAAAATTCATTCTTTGAAGAAATAATATGTAAATAAAAAGTGCCTGGATATATTATTCCACAACACATAGATGCCCCAAAAGATGTATCTGAGCTCACAAATAGAGATTGACAAGAATGGTTGTAGCCTATCTTATTTTCATACACCCAAAATTGGGCTCACAAATTAAAATTTTGAATTTATTTACATGATAATAAATAAAATTTCCCAGCACACATAAGGTATTTATTAAACATGTTGAGCTATGTATTTATAATATATTGATCATTCTTGAAAATGATAGGTTTTTTTGCCTTTATTGACCATGAAGATGCCTAATCTTAAAATAAAAGAAGCAACTAAGAAGATCTTTTCCATATTGCTTAAATATATGCTAATGAAATGGTAAATATTTTTCTCACAAATTTAAATGACCCTCATTGCATCATTAATCCATAACGTGTATGTCTATTAAAGTGATAAAAATTATTTGGTTATCGATAAACAAATCAATGGCCCATATCTGCCTTAAATTTAATCAACAGTTCTATTTGTATTAGGGATCCCTAAAGTTATCTATATTTTAAATATAAAAACCCCTCAGAAGAAAAAAGTTTCAATTTTTGACCTCTTGGCAAATCAACAGTTAACACTTCTTCACTTAAAGATCGACATTTATCGTTGAGTCATAGATTGAAAAAGTTACCATAATTTACAATAGAATTTAATATCATTTCCATGTACATGGAAGTATGTCTAAGCATATCCATGTAGCTACACATAATTCCAAGTAGCTACAAATAAAGGTCGTTTTAGGCATTTTTATATAGATGTAGGTAGCTCAGTGCACTTCCATGTGTCCCTTAGTATTGTCTAGAGATATGACTAACCATAAAGTCCCCAAGAATAACCATGATATCCCACAACCAATAATGATGCCACCTGGCATGTTGTAGATCCACGTCTAATTGAGGTGAGAAAATTCAATGTACTTCATTTCAGTCAAGGTTACACATGTCAAATCAATGACCATCCCTACCAATCATAGAAACTCATGAGTAGTTGTCATACCTTCAATAAATTAATAAAGAACGCGTTATCGATTGATTGACTAAATTTTCAAAACATCAAATTTATCATAGTATGATTTATATATTATATGATTTTCACATTGACAAATAGATCATCCAATTCAATGTGAAACAATAAAATACATCAATTAATACCGTTATACTATCTAAACTATCTTTTTCATATTAATAAATATAAGATAAAGAGTAACCAATATAATAAAATAAAATGTAACTCATATTTTAACCATGAGTTAATCCTATCTCTTTGACGAAATTTGAATATTTCAATCATTTCTACTAAATAACAAGTTAGAATCAGATATGTTTGGAGTGAAATTATCTTTATAAATTGATTGTGACATTGGATTTGATAGGTAGAGATATAAACATGCTTCTAAATCCATTCACAATAAAAAAATCAGTCATCTAACAAATAAGAAGAAGAATATGAAACAAATATGCTTGAAATAAAAGTTTAATCGTATTTTAAGTGATTAATTATTTTGTAGTATATTTTTTATTTTTGAATAATTTTTTATAAATATTTGATACCAAATTACATTATAACTACTAAACTAATAGGTTAAGACATTCTTTTTTTTTTCGTAAATATTAAATTATAATTACACATCAAATTTGATTATTCTTTCTTAAAAATATGAGGTGCTATATATTTTTTTAAAATTCATAAAATTTGAGAAGACACTATTTTATATAGCCTTTCTTTTTTATGAAATGTGTACTTAGTTTATGTTAAATGCACTTGGACCTCCACGATAGGCATTGTACCTCTCCTTAAAAAAGGATCGTCTGGATTTTGCTCATTATGTTGGGTTATGACATAAGCAATTGCATTCTTGCAGGGATGCTTTTAACATTGGCACCCTTGGGTTGAAATCATATTGGTGGCATAATATGGAATTTGAAATGGTGAATGTGGAATTTGAAATGGATTTGTGTGAGTTGCCATAAAATTGGTGGTGGTGGTGTCAACGTGAAAATGCATTTGTGTGAGTTGCCATAAAATTAGTAGGTGGAATGGAGGTTTGCAAATAAGACACTAGATTTAGTTTCAAACAATAAAAGTTTATTGTGAAAGGAGGATATTAAGTTGAGAAAGGGGCTAGAAGAGATTAAATAAATAATGAATTATAATAATTTTGATAAATTAGATGATTAGAAGAATTTTGAGAAATAATATGATTAAAAGAAATTTGAGAAATAATTTGATTATAAAATTTTGGACATATTTATATTGTGAGGTAAATATTGATATGCAATATTTTTTAAGACATACATCATATATATTGTAAAGAAATTTTGATTTTAAAAGTATTTAGGCATATTTTGAGATTCAATTTTTTTAATAAGAGGTTTTCGATAATATAAATTCTTTTTTAAGTCAGTCTGACACTTGTTTTATGTAAAATCTTAGATCTATTCAATTTTGATGATATAAGTTAAAATCAAATATGAAAACATACATATCATATATATTTAAACACATTAGGATTCTAGATTTTTTATAAATAAATTTACTTAAGGTTTAAGATTAAACAAATCAAACATAAAACAAAGTTATGAAATTTAGTTCCAGAGGCACGCAATTAAATTAAATCTTAGAGAAATTAAATAATGGGGTTTCACTTTACAATGAAATTAACAGAAACATACACAAAGTCAATTAAATAAAATGTAGTATCATAAATAAATACTTTTAATTAAGCATTCAAAATATATAAATAAATAAGGGAATTATAAGGCTCTTATCTAATTTATGTATTGTTATAAATTTGTCTCTACAATTAGGACATAGAAACATGCACTTATAGTTGTGATGAGTGTCATCTTGAAATTCTTTAATGATCTAGAATGACTATTAGGATAGTGCAAATGTTCATGACAGAGTGTCATAACCATACAAATAATTTTGGAGGTGGTTTGATGTCTGAATTTTGAATTTATGTATTTTTTTGTTTGTTCATGCTCTTTTGCTTTCCTGCCCTAATTTTACATGTTGCAACTCTTATTTTTCTTATAATGAGCTCAATCTAGAATATAACTCGTTTGGGGGCCTATGTTAGGATTTGGGTGGCTAGTGTGAACTATCTAACCCTCTAATAGTCAAACTCCTCAGTTTATAATGAATATGTTGATAAACACAATTTGCAAAACACAAACAAACTTCAAATTATGCGTCAAAAGCACTCAATGAATAAGAAGGCTAGTTTTAACAATAATATGTGCTATAACAATTACATGATTCTCTCAATTACACTCTCCTATCAAATGAACCACAATACTTGTTTATTTATGTGGTACTTTGATATCAAATTTGACAATATTATTTCCTTATGTGCTAAGTGAGTTTTCAGAGCCATTGAAGGTAATGAATTCGATAAAATCCTGCTACATCATTGTATTTCTTCTAGATCTCATTACAGTAAATCTAGTTAGAAAAACATTAGTTTCCACACTGTGTTGATCACTTTTGTTCCCATCAAAATTGAGGGTTCATTTGTGGCAAAAAGTTTTTGAAAAGCTCAAGACGCAGTTAAGCCTCACTTAAAATGGGTTAGTGATGGCTTTCATAGTATTCTTTCCTTCAATGATCATATTTCTAGTGGTATCTTATCATGATCAATACTAGCCTCCTTTTTGCTAAAATATTTTCCATAATAGTTTTGAGACTATTCAACAAAGGATTTAAAACTATAAAGAATTTAATTTATGCTTGCAATTGGGCCCCTTAGTCCTTGCTAAAAGTGAAATTTGATTTAAGAAATTCAAACTTACCTATTATTCTTCGTATTCAAGAGATAATTCCAGATGTCATGCTCCACAAATTGGGTCTACAACCTCCACGCACATGGTGGAAATATTGGAGGTGTAAATTTGATACTCATTTCAAGGATTAGTCTCCAAGCCTCATTTATCAAGTCATGAGCCCATTTTCATCGGCTCTTGGTAAGCTCAATAGGTGCTAGTACCTTAATTCCTTGCCCATGACTTAGCTTTCCTAGCTCAACCGAATTTAGCAGGGTAAACTCAAACCCAAGCTAGCTCATTTCCTTTGGTGTATGGTCTATCAAGGCCTTCTACTTGAAGAGCACCTTTGTCACCTTGGTATTGCTTAACCCAAGTGTCTAGCCTGCTCCATACTAGAGTCTTTCAAGCATACCTTTTGGACATGCCCCAAAGTGTACTCTGCTTGGCAATGGATACACGATTTCTTTCAGCCTTACTATCTTGAATATTTCTCATGGCATTTGGCCCTCCTTGGGGGATCTACTAATTGGCTGGAATCTATAGCTTTTTTTTAGAATTTATTCAGTGTTGTTATTCAGTTTCAATTATGAAAAGCAAGAAACTTGGTTTTATTTAACAGCAAGAAATCATTTTGTCATCTCTCCATTAACAACAAGGTGTTTGTTTTATCTTTGGTCTACATGTGAATTCAAATGCAAGCAGAGAAAGTTGCCATGAAAATTAGGGATTTACAGGGTTTGTTTGACCATTGGGTGTGCGCTCCCTATGCCATGTGCTACGTCCCCCTAGATAATCCACCACATGACTCACTGCCTCTAATATCCAAACGTTGAAGGATTCATTCTCACAGCCACAATAAATTTTCCACCCCTCCCCCTTAATGGGGGATGGAATCTGCCACCACCACGAGGAAATATGTCATTGGTCCTTCTTAGTGGGGATTTCTAGTTGGTACTGGCCCTGTTGATAGTGTGGTGCAGCTTCCTCATGGGTACGACATTATTGTTTCTTTAGCTCCTCCAGACCCCATGGATGGATGAGTGGCTCTAGACTTTCCCTCGAAGGAGCATTCATCTTGAAACACTCAATTGTTTAAATATTATTTTATTGGAGATAATATTTAAAATTATCTTTTTATTTATAATTTAAAGTTTACATAAATTTTGTCCACTCATATATTTATAAATGGTATAATATCTTCCGACAAAATAGAAACATATATGAGAAACTCCAACAATTGGTAGAATATATTCCTACAAAATAGAAGTACATATGGGAAACTCCAACCCCCTTTTTTTTTCACCCCCTCAAACTTCCCCCCTAAAAAATAGTCAGCTTCTCACTTTTAGGAAAAGATTCTAAAATTTCCTTTTACCATACCTTTCATTTTTCATAGGGTCACCTGCTCATTAAAAATAGGAGCATCAGCGCCCTCCATGAAAACCTGCCTTAGAAATATCAAGACTATGAACATAACAACATGAGATAGAGAAATTAAAACATACCTCTTAAAAAAATAAGATGCAAATTGAAAAAAATAATTTAAAACTTTAAAAATAACAGAGAACAAATATTATTAAATTTGAACCAAATTATTATACATAAACAAATACACTAATATTCACAAAATAACAACAAATAAAGACTGGTTAATAAATAACATTAAATGTTAAACGTGTTGGTAAACATATCTGTGCTCGAATGGCGAGTCCATATAATAAGAAAACAAGTGAAAATGCTACACTCGGCTCAACGGCAGGTGCTGGAGCTTTCCCACAAATGCACTGTTGGTACACATTGCAATATCAACTACCCAGATTCGAAAAACAATTTAATGTGTAGCCAATGATCGGCTTGCACCTTCCCTAACGCCCTCCAAAGGCTGCATGTTTTCCCACGCTGCAACTCTCCAAAACCCTTCGTTTATATCCCATCTGATCATGACAGGAAATGAAATATGGCTTCAATCCAACCCAGACGTTAAGAAAAATTTTTACAACTGCCATCCATCCACAAAACAGGAAAAATAAAAAAATAATGTGTGTTTAATATATAAATTAAATATATATATTTGTGTTTTGGATGGTGAGATTTGGATGAATAATAGATTTTAATAATATTTATGAGATTGAATAATATATAAAAATTAAGAAATATATATTATGATTAAAATTATAATAGTTTTAATTACGGTTCATGAAACCAACCAATCTATAAAACTACCAAATAATATAATAATTAAATTCCTTTAAAAAAAATGGAAACATTCATACATCCCATCCCATTCTAACAACTTTGCATAAATGATGAGATTTTTTCTCCCAATATGTTGCAGATTCTCCTCGTGGTAGAATTAAAGCTAAACCTTTTGTCTCTTGACATGACCAACCTACAAACTTTCTGTTTAGCTGGGGGCAGATTCCCTTCACAATTTAATTTTTCCCTTCATGTCAAAAACATATCTAGATTCATCATGTCTTTGTCGGTTTTATCATAGCCTTAGCACACTATTTTAAGTTGAAATATAACAATACCAGAACAAGCTCACGGTTCCTTCATCTTTTTTAAAAACCAGTAAATTGGCTTATTTAGTCCTGGTGTTAAGCAGCAGATATGGATTTAGAAGATATAATGATCTGGATTGTGAAAGTTTTTATTTCTTTGGGTAATGTTTCACAGGGAATGTATGGACACCAGCAGTTCATGTTATCACAGCAGTAATAGGGGCAGGAGTTTTGTCTTTGCCATGGGGTGTGGCTCAGCTGGGATGGATAATGGGTGCGCTCATTCTTCTGCTTTTTTGCTGTTGTGACAACATATACTTCTCTTCTACTTGCAGACTGTGGTAGATGTTGGGATAGGATATATCTCACTAGCTTGGTTCGTACACCACCAATCATTATTCCATTTAGTTTATTCATAAGTCTAAAACATTGTTTTTGTGTGCTAGACGGGGAAATTTATATCTATAAATAGCTATTTCCCTTAAAAAAAAAGACATCAATTACACTTGACAACTTATCATTATTGTTCATCTCTTTTGGAGTCACTGTCAGCATGCCACCATTGACAAAATTGGCATTACGTTCGATTGATTGTCAAATGTAGTTTTATTTGAAATAGATAATAATTTTCAGAGTTAACAAAGTGTCCCACATAAATAGTTAATGTAAATCATAATCCAAATCATATTCGATTTCATCTTTACTAATGTTGTCTAATCCAAGTCACAAACCATCTAAATTACAATCATTTTTCTCTCTCTCTCAATCACTCAATATAAAAGAATAAAACTTATTTTAGCAAAGAAAATATCTATCTATAAAATTCATTATTTAAATAACTAATAAGTAAACAATATGTACACATGCCCATATATATTATTCAAAACATATAGAGGCACCAAAAGATGTATTTAAGTTCACAAATAAAGATTTGCAAGAATGATTGTAACTTATCTAATCACTTAATATTGTGCTCACAAAGTAAACTTCTAAATTTATTTATATCATATTAAATAAAATTTCCCAGCATAGATTATTAGAAGGTTTTTTCGAAGGGTCCTTAGTTTTGGAGGAGAGTTGGGCTCTTTGTTACCCCTTAGTTTATTGATTTTGATCCCACAATTATGGTGGTGTTCAAAATACCAGTGTGGGTTTGGCTCCCGAATCTACTTGTCCCACTTTGGCACCTCTTAGTTTGTGAAATTATTGGCAACACATTGGAAAGATACATAAAAATGGATAATGATTGATCTAAACAAAGACTTTTTACATATTTGCATGGAGGTTGATCTTAGCAAAGGCCTACCAGATAAATTAGAGTTGAATCATGACAATTTCCACTGGGTTCAAACTTTGGACTATGAAAACACTATTTTTAGATGTCATCAAATTGGTCATCTTCAAGGGGTATGTCCTCTTGCAAGCAAACCAAAAAATAAAAAGGCCTCTACTGGTTTTTCTAAACATTGGGCGTTGTATGAGCATCCCCTTTCAAACGAGGTCAAAGAATCCCAAGATGATTTAGGAAAGAATAAATAAGCGGAAGATATCATAGAAATGACAGAAGTAGATTCCTTCTCCAAAGTGACTCTTGTGAGTAAGGATATATGTGGTGGTATCAAGAGATCACACGAGTCTGACTGTTACAAGTCTGATGAGGAGCAACCCCTCATTGTCTCTCAACTTCTGTGTGGGCCTTTGAGGATTCCGTCAACTCCAGTGATTTCTATGGCCAATGATCAACCACACTGGACAAAGGTTATGCCCTGGATGTGGGGTTTGGTAACCCAGTGTATTTCTGAAATTGAATATTGTTTCTTGCTTGTTGGGCTTCCTCTAGGCTAGGCCTAGTTGGATTGTTACTTGTGTGGTTTTGTGCCTTCTATTCTTAGGCATGGCCTTGGTTGTCTTTAGGGTGTGCCTTCTACTGCATACCTTTTTTTGTGAATAGTCTTGTACATTGATATATTTATATTTAATAATATAATATCTATTTCATCCAAAATTTCCCAACACACAAGGTGTTTATTTAATATGTTGAGCTATGGGTTTATAATATCCTGATCAATCTTGAAAATGACAGGGTTTTTTGCCTTTGTTGATCATAAAGATGCCCAATCCTAAAATAAAAGAGACAACAAGGAAGAGCTTTTCCATATTGATTAAATATATGCCAGTGAAATTATCAATATTTTTATCATAAAGGTCAATGACCCTCATTGCATCATTAATTTGTATGTGCATGTCTATTAAATTGACAAAAAATGATTTGGTTATCAATACCCATAATCAATGGCCCATATCTGCCACAAATTTAATCAGCAATGCTATTTGTATCAGGGATCCTTAAGTGATCTATATTTTAAAAGGAAAAACCCATCAGAAGAAAATAGTTTCAATTTTTGACCACTTGGCAGATTGATGGTTAACATTTCTTCACTTAAAGATCGACACTTATCATTGAGTCGTAGAGTGAAAAAGTTACCACAATTTACAATAGAGTTTAATATCATTTCCATGTACATGGAAGTATGTCTAAGCATCTCCATGCAGCAACATGAATTGCCAAGTAGCTACAAATAAAGGAGATTCAGCAATTTTTATGTGGATGTAGGTAGCTTTGTGTACTTCCGCGTGCATCCTAGTATTGTCTTGAGATATGATCAACCATGAAGTCCCCACGAATAACCATAATATCCTATGACCAATAATGATACCACATGGCATGTTGTAGATCCCCACGTCCAATTGAGGTGAGAAAATTCAAGTTACCTCATTTCAGTCAAGGTTTCACATGTCAAATTAAGGACCACCCTACCAATCATGGAAACTTATGAGTAGTTTTCATACCATCGACGAATTAATGAAGAACATGTTATCAATTGATTGAATGACTTGTTAAAACATCAAATTCATCATAGTACGATTTATATATTATATGAGTTTCACACTGACTGATAGATCTGAAACAATATAATACATTATTTAGTACCTTTATATTATCTAAACTATCTTTACATGTTATTAAATATAAGATCAATAGTAACCAGTATAATATAATAACAACTTAACTCACATATTAACCATGAGTTAATCCTATTTCTTTGACAAAATTTGAATATTTCAATCATTTTCACTAGATAACATCTCAGAATCAAATATGTTTGGAGTATAATTATCTTTATGGATCGATTGTAGTATTGGATTTGACATGTAGAGATATAAACATGTTACTAAATCCATTCACAATAAAAAATTCAATCATCCAATTAATAAAAGAGGAATATGAAATAAATATGCTTGGAATAAAGACTTAATCTTATTTTTGGTGATTAATTGTTTTATAATATATTTTTTATTTTTAAATAATTTTTTAAAATTTATTAAAAATAATTTTTAATAAATTCAATTATTATAATATATAAATATTTAAGACGAAATTACATTATAATTATTATATAACTAAATTATTGAGATAAAATATTTATATTTTTCGCAAATATTAAATCATAATTACACTTATTGAATTTGATTGTTGTTTCTTGCAAATATAAAGTGCGACTCTCCTTAAAAAGGAATCATTTGGATGAACATTGTTGTCCTTTTTATCTCTTCATTCTTCTAAGGGATACTTTTAGCAATGCCACCCTTGGGTTGAAATGATAGAATATGGAATTTGAAATGGTTGAGAATGTGGGACTCGATGAGAATAATTGACCTGTGAAAATAGATTTCTATGAGGAGTTTACGTGGAATGGAGGTTTGCAATTAAAACATTAGATTTAGTTTCAAAAAATAATGTGAATGCAACAAATTAAGTTGAGAAGGGAGTTAGAAGAGATTAAGAAAATAATAAATTATAACAATTTTGATGATTAGGAGAATTTTAGGAAATAATATGATTAGAAGAAATTTGGGAAATAATTTGTTTACAATAGTTTTGGATATGCAATATTTTTGAATATATTTTTCATAAAGAAATTTTGATATTAAAAGTATTAAATATATTGTGAGATTTAATTTAATTTAAATTTAATAAGAAGTTTTTGAATAATATAAATTATTTTTTAAGTAAGTTTAACATTTATTAGTTTTTGTTAAGGTAGGTATTAATATTTTCACTTTTCAATTAATCATTTTAGTTTTAATCAATCATTTTTTAAAAATATATACGATTTCAATAATTGTAATTTTTTGTAAAGTTTTTATATATAAATTTGGAATATTTTTAAGAGTGTTATTTAGGAATATTCTAAAATTTATATAAAAAATTTTGAGTAAATTTTTTTATTTATTGCATTCATACAATGGTTATGCTTCCATCATCAACACATTTATTTTAACATTTCTTTGCTTGTACACATTAGTGCAGGTTTATATGGTCGTACAGATGTGAAATAATGAATCAATAACATCCTTTATTACCAACGTGTTAACTAACATTAAACAACATAAAATATGTTTTTATAGGATTATATGTCGCATTTAAAGGTTTGAGAGTCTAGTGCAAAAAAAATCCAAAGGCAAATTGCCATTTTAATAGGTTGAACTCCAACATTAAACCAATGACAAAGTCTCAAGTTCAAATCTCAAATACAAGCAATATAATTAATATTATTAAATATATTGTAAAATAATCAAGATTTTGTTAATCTATTTTATGAGTATGATTGTCCTTGTAAATTGCACATAAACATATACTTAAATTTAATGTAAAATATTTGTGGGTAAGTGTGAGATTTGAAGAGACGTTAATGATAATAGGACATCAACTTTAAGGATCCATTTTCCCATTGCGTAGGTAAATTTTAGCGAATCTAATAGTATTTATTATCTTTATTTTTTCATAAATGCCCTTTTTATTCATTCATTAATGTGGGCTTAGTCGACTATCAAGCGATCGGTGTTGGATATTAACAGCAAGAACTTATATGTTCTGCAATTACATCTACATAGTAGAAGTGGAAATAGGCTTCCCAAAGGCAAAGTGGTTCATATTAAAGCCGGTCTAGATAGATTGACAAGATTTTAAATTTATGTTTTTCTTTTCTTTTCTTTTCGAGTTACATCAACATCCTTTGGTTTATTTTGTGCATGTCTGTCAAACTTTTTTTAAATTCTAACGATTCATGAAATTTGTTTGTTTAATCCAAAAGCATGTGGGGTTTTACCTCTTTCATACTAACCAACATACGTGTTTGTCGAAGTGTTGTTGCTTTGTATTTTATCTTGTGTAGGTTATTCTTTACTTAGAATTCTTTCTACTTTTCACCCAAACACCTACTGAGTCACCAAACCCTGCCATATTTGCATTCTCTTTCTCTTTCAAAGCCCTAAAGGCAAGCAAAGTATGCATTATACTTGAGTGTTCTAAAAGGTTTTATTGTGATCAACAACAACCCACTAGCCTGAGCCTTTTACAACACTTAGAGATTTATAAAAAGGACTCCCAGGTGAGTGGAACATCAGGATAATACCAAATGTCACATTTTTGCTCACCCAACAACTAGTGCATTGAAGTTTAGTGTACGAAAGTCCTAGGTCTAGTGGATCAATGATAGTCACCCATGTATCACAATCCCACTCGCCTAACAACTGGCAGATTAAAGTTTAGTGTACAAAAGTCCCAAAGCCAGATGAGTGTCACCAACTATCCATGTGTCATGATCCCGTAAACCCAAAGTTATCAAAGTAGTTTGATAACATTCTAATTCTCCCAAGTAAGCAGAGCATCAAGATGTCACCATGTATCATCATCTCACTCATTCAAAGTCTGCATGGTGAATGAATCGGGTATGGCACTCTCTTTATGTCAACACCACAACATCCCTCCATGTGCCATGATCTTGCAAGCTTGAGGCAGTAAATAAATCCATGTGTCACAATCTTACTCACCTAGTGACTAGTAGTTTGAAGTTTAGTGTACAAAATTTTTAGGGTAACAAAGCAATGATAACCATCCATGTGTCACGATCATGCATACCCTCTGTTATCAAAGTAGTTTGAGAATATTCTAATCTCCCAAGTAATCGAACCATCAAGATGTCACCATGTATCATCATGTCACTCACCCAGATCCTACATAGTTAATGAAGGGGTACGACACTCTCAGTATATTGGCACCATAATAACCTCCATGTGCCATGATCTCGCAAGCCTAAGGTAGTAAATATATAAATATCAATAAAGAATGATGTAGGATAACAATAATATAATGTTTTTTGAAGAAGCATAATATTTCCAAGTGTCAAATAGAGATGACAAAACACTTAGAGCAATGAAAAAAAGTCACCTAGCACCGAGGACTACAATAGGAGATGACACTTCACTAATCAAATTCAAATTATGAAAATAGAATAAAGAAAATAAATCCAAGGCCGTTGGTGCCATTAATTCACATAAATTATCCAATTAAGTGCATTAAATTTAGTAGAGGTAAAGAACCCAAAACCAATATATGTGATCAACGAAGTCAATCACAGATACAATGCCATATATTTTAACCTTTTAGGACTTAACAAGGGTATAAATATTATGTTTTTTAAAGAGCTAAGTAGACCACATTAAGATAATAATATGAAATAAATATAGCTAATAATTTGTTACAAAATTAACTAGCTTTGACCTTTCTAAAAATAGCAATAAATAGTGCAATTAAGAATTTATCTAGAAAATAACTGAGACAGATGATCTGGAGCTTAAAAACTAAGGTAGAAGTTAGTCTAAGTGTCACAAACAAGATCCTAATATCAAAACCCATCTTATATAGTAGCTCCCTAATTAGACAATGCCGCCATTATTATAAATGTGGCAGTAGTATCCTTATATTAGTGGTAGTGTCCTCTGTGTAAGACTACCTAAGCTTCTAGGTGCACCTATGTCTGGATATTTAGGGTTTCTTCTTAATAAATATAGCCAATAATTTGTTACAAAATTAACTAGCTTTGGTCTTTCTAAAAATAGCAATAAATAGTGTAATTAAGAATTTATCTAGAAAACAACTGAGATAGATGATCTGGAGGTTAAAAACTAAGGTAGAAGTTAGTCTAAGTGTCAAAAACAAGATCCTAATATCAAAACCCATCTTATATAGTATCTCCCTAATTAGACAGTTATAAATGTGGTATTAGTATCCTTATATTGGTGGTAGTGTCCTCTATGTAAGACTACCTGAGCTTCTAGGTAAATGTATGTTTGGATCTCTAGGGTTTCTTCATACATGTATGAGTTATAAAACCTTGTATATTTTCTATTTTGATTAAATTTATGAATAAATCCTAATCTTATATGTAACTAGGGCATCCAGTTGATATAAGTTGAAAAGTGTGTTTGATAGTGGGGTAGGTTGGACATCTTCAACACCTCATTGTAATGAGAGTTCCCTATAGACCAATACTTTGAGGAGAGATAAAGACCAATGTAGTCCTCCCCACCTAAATGCTGGATTAATTACATGTGAATCTATTATGATAGTGGTCTTGAGTGCCTTGAAAGAGTTTGAGACTGTAAATCTAGGTAATATGAGTTTATCACTATTTTACATTATAGTATGTAAAAGTAGGGAAGAATAAAGATTTATAACCTTAATTTTGCACAACTTGTTATGATTTTGAATGTGTATTTTGCATCTGATTTCCATCTAGTGGTTAAAGGCCTAAAATTCATGTATTTATATTATTTTTATGCATGTGCAGGTGATAAAAGAGGTCTAGGCCAACCCTAGAAGGTTATAGATTTGAAAAGATATATATTTGTGAAAAGGATAGGGAAAGGACATTAGCACCATTATTGTGACACTATCACCATGTGGCACTAGTGTCCTTATTATGGTTCTAGTGTCCAAGTGGTAGAATACTAGGCATGAAGCACTAGGTTCAAAAAATGAGGGTCTAGGACTACTTTAAGGATGATCAGGGATGCTTGTGGCCTGCACGAAGACTAGAAAAGTGTGATAATAGGATATAAGATAGGTCTATGGCTAATCTAGGGATAGTTAGTCTCAATTATCACTCTTATAACTAAAATACTACTTTTAGGTGATTACATTTCCCCCTTTTATTCTATAAATACAACAAAGTGAAATTACAAGAAGAAAGGAAAAAGAAGCATACCGAGACTTACCTAAGAGGTGAAGCCCATGAAGCTAGGTCTAAGTATGTGAAGTTAGGCCTAAACATGTGAATCATGCTCCAATGCATGTCCTACAAGTAAAACATGCATAAATTAGTCTTTACATAAGAGATATCAAAAGCAAAGACTAAACTAAGTAAATAAATAAAACTAAGTAAAGAGATACAAGAAAGGAAATAAATGAATACACCTCACTAGGTATGTGAACCAATACATAAATTTGGTGATTATTTCTATGTGTGTGTGTGTGTAGTTATCAATCGATGAATAGCTTAGAATCAGTTGTTGGCTTACTCAATCTACATGTGTGGGTGGCTCAATAACTTAATCCAATTTTCACTCCATCATTTCCCACCCCTGTTTGGTGGATCATGACATGTGAATAGCTTAGATTGGATCAATAGTGTTCCAACCTTCTCATGTAGGTGGATCAAGAACTCAAACAAGATATGACTCCATCATTGCCCATCCATGTGTATTAGATATATCTAAAATTTAAATTATGTGATGTAATTATAAATGTCTAACTAGGTATACTTGGCTCTATGGCTATTCAGTTATATTAGGTGACTTTGGGCCACTCGAGAATGCCAACCACTATAGATGGGATAAGGTATGAAACTGGTGTGCAACCTAGAATATGATGTCAGATATATACAAAATAGATAATACATGGAATTTTTCATTCCATCTAGTCAACTGGTGTGTAAGTGAGCATATAAAAATAATGTGTCACATACATGCCCCTAAATTTGGTATATGAGCATATGGATTTTGGATTGAGTTATAATAATTTATAACCAAGTATTTGAATTTAATATAGAAATGGTCATTCCATGCATGATGTCCCTAATATAATAAAATTGGTATGAATCTAAGCTAAACTAGTATGAATCTGGGCAAAATTGATAAATTTGTAACTAAACTTATGCAACCTTGTACTATACCTATTGTACTTTTCTAACCAATTTGGGTTTTTCTAAAATTGAGGCTACTAGATAGTAGCACCATGTCTTAGATATTAGTCTTATTATTGGAAATGTGGCACTATTGTCCTAATTTGGGTGCTCTTGTCCTTTTAGTCTGATTTTTATGCAACTATAATGCTCTTTGTGTCACTATTTTCCCATTGTGTTTACCTGAGTTTGATTTCTATAATCTAAACCCATGTGCTGAAAATATACTATGAATGCATTATAAGAGTTTGATCTCTGTGATAAACCCCTATAAATTCCCCCTCTTTTGAGGGGAGTTTTTGAACTTGTGCAAGAACTATCTTCAAAATAAAAAACTCTAAAAAATGTGTGTTAGTCAAAGCATATATGATATCTACGTAATAGTCCAATATAATGTGAATACATAACATCAGAATGTAATATGATTTGAGCATAATTTTGTAATGTATGATGTATGTCATGTCAAGAATTCACAAGGGTGTCAAGATAGATATAATAATGTATGTAATAATAAATATAAGTAATAACTGAGTAAATACCTAAAGGGATGGGGCATGATGTCCGTCACAGGACCCAAGCAGGAAGGTGAGATGCATGAGGTCCCTCATGTCATCTAAAACTGAAATGTGTAATAAGTAAGAGATAAGTGTCATGGCCATTATGCATATAATAAAACATACATGCAATACACATGAGGCATGCAATGTAGGCCAAAGGGCAACAATACAAGGGACATGGGAACATGTCATTAAATCTGAGAAAACAAGACATACAAGGACATGGTCAAATATCCACATATGCAAGCAACAAGTAAGTTAGTGTAGAGCCACATAGAAGGACATGTTCAAATGTCTACATAAACAATCAAGAAGGCACACACAAGGACATGGGCACATGTCCAAATCATACATACTATGAAAAGAAGTGGCATAGAGTCAAAGAGCAATGGCATATTCAAATGCCCTTGAATAAAAGAAACATAAAGATACAATCAAGTCTAAACTAGGAAAGCTAAAAAAGAAAGTGTGTCTGAACAAGTAAATACAAATATGTGTGAGAGCTAGGATGTACAATATGTTTGGTCTAAAGTAGTAATAGCTGGAAAAAAATGTAAGTGTATCATGATCAATATCAAGATATAATAATGTTAAAGTTATGATGTAGAGCATAGAAAAATAGACCCTGGTAATTGAAACTATGTATAAGGTGACCCAAGTGGGTGAATGGGTCAAGTGAAGACCCCGTGTATATGTGTAGATGCCCCCAGTGGGTAGATAATAAGAAATCTGGATCGGTGTAGTGGGCATGAGTCCTATAGCAATCTACAAGCACTCAAAAAAAAAAATTGAAGCATGTCTGTATGATAAAAGCAATTATACTAAGATAGATATCATTTGTATTGTCTGGTAAATATAAGAAATGTCAACATAGCAATGCATAAAATCTATGATTTTATGTTTTATGAGTAATTTTTTGAATGTTTTTATGTTTTTTTAAATATTATATTGTTTTTGTAGTTTCTAGATATAAATTATGTACAAGCAACATGAAAATGAAACTATGTACAAGGAGCAAGAAAGAAGGAAAGTATGTATAAGAAGGGAGGAACAATACTAACTGATGAATCTCATGGGAGACTCACTATCAATGTGGTCTGTGTTAAATAAAGGAACTGTGATCATGCATGATGTATGAAAAGGTAACTCTAGTCCTAGAATCTACTACACTGAGTTATCTATATCTAGCCCTACCTATGAAGTGGTGCTCAGAATCTATAACACTGATTTTAGTACCATGTGAACTATAGGGGGCTCAGGGACCCATCTGGTATAAGAAGTTATAGGTGGTATAGGTGCCCTATGCTAAGATCCCCAAGAACTCAATAATACTAATCTCAGAATAAATTGAAGAGAGGGAAGCCATCTAGAATCTGTAGCATATCTCTGATGCAAGGGTCTCTCTAATAATAGTCTCTATGGGAGAGTATGCATACATGTAAATATTATAGGAGTATACCTTACCTACACTAGTGGATCTAATAAAATATGTGGTGTACTAATAAGAACTATGCTCAAAGATGTAACTGATAACTATTTTGTAATTGGTAACTATGATGTAACTACCTTAGATGTAATTATATGTGATGTAACTATCTGGGATGTAACTGTCTATGGGATAAGTAGAGGATACTCATGTGGAAGACCCTCCACTGCGACCATTGAATTTACATGTATATATTTTAGGCATTTATGCATTATGGGTGGGATGGCTCATAACTATTGTATCCATGGCCTACCTAGTAATATGTCAAATATGTATGCACTAGGCACTACTAAGAATCTAGTGGCCATATGTGCTGGTCTAATCTACAGTGGAAGTACAATTTCCCTAATGGAGCTCTAAACATGGCCATGAAAACCACTAATAAGTATTTCTATATGGGATATATCATGTTTTAAATATCCCAAATATTATAGAAGTATGATAGTGCACATGTTAATACTTGACCCATTATCAACTATAACACTATGGATAAGATGATGATCTATGTAGGCTCATACAAAGAGTACATACAAATTTGTATCATCATCAATAATATCATATTCTGATAAAGTGGCGAGTGGTTTATCTGGAATTGTAGTATGGTACACACCAATGATATTGTGTAGTGAGTGTGCCTCCTCTGAAGTAGTGTGATATGATGTTGGTGGTAGATGTGAGTGATATGTATAGTGAACACCTAAACTGCCCTTGACTCATTTTTTGTATGCTTTGGAAACAAATCTCAAAATATTTTCAATTCTTTAATTTCCATTTTTTGTACTTTGGGTGCCTCTATGGGTGTGCCTTGGTAGATGTGAATGATATGTATAGTGAACACCTAAACTGCCCCTGACTCATTTTTTGTATGCTTTGGAAACAAATCTCAAAATATTTTCAATGCTTTAACTACCATTTTTTGTACTTTGGGTGCCTCTATGGGTGCACCTACATCAATAATGTTAGCCTCTATCAAATCTTGTATCTTTTGTTTTAAGCTGATGCATTTGTTAGTTGTATGGCTTGGTGCCCTGTGATATTCATATAATGCATTAAAATCATAATTCTTTAGAAGAGGTTATGTCATATCAATCTCCTAAATGGGAGAGAGAGATAGGACATTACATTCCAAGATCTATTGTAAAACACGTGCTGGTGATTCTAGATAGTTAGTGAAAATTGTACATGGAAACATTGATAAAACCAAGTGAGGAGATGGATATAAAGCTGCATTACTTATGACCTTTATATCACTCTTGTTTTCAGTGGCTCTTACCTTGTATGGAGGCTTACTGTAACTATTATTATATTTTGATCCACTAGTATATTTCAATTTGCCCATAGAGAGTAGCTTGACTTATCTTTTTTTCATTGTGTCACATAAATCTATGAAGTTTGGAAACTTATTAAGACAACTTCATGTAATGCTAGTAGAAGACTTTGTTTGAAGATGTACTAAATATATTTATCTTCCATAGGGCTAGTCAACTTGGCCAATATATTATTATGTCGTAAGATGTATTCTATAATAGGCTTATTTGATTTTTGTTTCAATTGTGCAATTTGAGCATAAAAGATCTTATCACTGATGTTTATGGATAAGTGTGCTGAAAGCATGTCTATCAAAGGATTAAATGCAATGATAGATTGATTCAATATATCATAAAACCAGTATAATTCATAATCCTTTAAACTATGGGAATAACTTCGTGAGGAGCCAATCATTGGACACATAGTCCAAACATATTACATGAAAATCTCTTGGATGATGCTCTGGGTCACCCTTACCATTGTACAATGTAAAAGAACATGAGAATCCAAGGCATGTGATGTCTTAGTGGATCCTTGATCAAGATGTATCACCTTTTCCTATAGAGTATGAACCTCATTTATAAGGTATTATACATTTGAAGTGGAGGAACTAGCCATAGGAGGTGTAGCTATCACTGAAGGTTGTTGAGTTACAATTGGTTGTTGTGTTAGTTGAGTTGGCTCCAATGTAGGTGTAATAATGTTATTAGTTGGGGGAGTTGAAGATTGATGATTATTTGATTTATTATTTATTTCTATTATGGTATTTGAAATATATGTATGATCAAGGGGTTGTTCCCAAATTCTATCTTTGAAGCTCTATAGGATCTCATTAATTTTGACAATTATGTTTTCATTGTTAAGTGGAGGGAGAGTGTCCCAATTTCCAACTTGTGTATCATATTGATCTTGTTTATATTGTTCATCTTTGGATGCATTATCATTGAAATCCACATAATCAGGGTGTGCAGGATCAATAACAGGAGTTATAATTGGTCCCTTGTTTATGGTACAAACTTGAATAGAAGGAATCTAAATATGCTCAATAGGATTACCACCTAGCCTAACACTTCTTCTTAATGGAAGAGAGATAGCTTTTTAAGATGGCATATAGTAAACAAATTAAAATACGGATGATAAAATAGAATATATGAGTTATAAAAAAACTTAAAACAACCAATGAAAATATGAAAAAGAAGGATACAAACCCTAGGAGCATCAAGGGTTAGGGTTTGAACAATGTCTGAAATAAGTTAGGTTCACCAAATGTTTTAACCTTTTAGGAATTAACAAAGGTATAAAACCTATGATTTTTAAAGATTTGAGTAGACTAAATTAGGGTAATAATATGTAATAAATACAACCACTGATTTTTTACAAAATTGACTAGCTTTGACCTTTCTAGAAATAGTAATAAATAATGCAAGTAAGAACTTAGTTAGAAAACAACTGAGACTAATGATTTGGATGCTAGAAATTGAGGTAGAAGTCTGTTTAAGTGTCACAAATAGGATCCCAATGTTATAACCCCTCTTGGATAGTATCACCTTAATTATATAGTAACACCATTATTGAAAATGTGGTGGTAGTGTCTTTGTATTGGCAGTAGTGTCATTTATGCAAGACTGCCCCAACCTTCTAGGTACACCAATGTTTGGATATCTGGGGTATATTCTAAAACCTTGTGGTTATCATTCACACAAGGATGATCATGAATGAGTAAATAAATAATATTTTCCTATTTTGAAATGGAATCATTATGAATTCTCTGATCTTTTATGCACACTTCTAAGCAATAATGAACTTTTTCAATGTCTTCTTGGATGACTTCAAATGCATTTGTGATAGATACAGTATCTGAATTGGAGAAAAGTGTGTTGTATATTTGTTTTTGAGCTAGAACCATAATATAATTATCTTTAAAAATGAATGAGGTGTTGATATTTTTTTCTAAATTAGTTCTCATGGTAGAAATGAATTCATCATTGAATGAGTCATTATTATCATCGTCAATTTCCTTTTCCTTGACAGTTTCCATTTCACTTGTAATGATTATTAGGCACCATTCATTTTATTTTGCATTGATGTCTTCCTTGACTTCAATATTGGCATGATTATGATTTTTTATTTCCATAAGCTTAATTTCTTTGGATTCAGATCCTGTAGAGAATTCTTCTATGATACACCCTAAAAATGAAATACTTGACGAATATTCATTTTTGACTATTGAGTATTTCATTATGATAGAGAAGGGATCATCTGATTTGCTGAAAATAGGTTTATAATATCTTCTCTTTTAGAAAGTATAACATCACAATCTACATTATTACTTTTTTTGTTTGTGGTTTTATCAGTTGTTTTTTAAATAACGCATTTTCTCCTAGGACTATGGGGTTTAATCAATGTGGTGAAATAAGAAAATCTCTCTTTTTTGCCAAGTGAGAAGTCAAATTCTTTATATATACTCTGATCAATCATTATTTCTTCCAACTATTCACCTTCTTTCATGATTGTGAAATTGAAACAATCATATGTGACAGGTATCACTTTCTCTTTTTCTCTATTAGAGTTTTGACATGTTTGATTACGAACTTTCCTTCAAACTCTCTTTTCTGAATATTAAAGACTCTTGATTGTATCAAGTTATGTTATTTCTTCATCATCATTTGTAATAGTTGTAGCACCTTTTCAAACCTCTTTCTTTAACATTCCAAACATGATTAAATCATCTTCAGTCTTGATGGCATCTTGTTATGCATCCACCAAGTCATTTACCTTGTTCCTCATCAAGATGAACTTGATCTCTAGGTGAAGAGAACTAATGAAAATGTAGAGTTGATTGTTGAGACTTGGTTGATTTGTGTGAGGGATCATTCTCAACAATTTGTTAAAATGTGATATGAATTCTCTCATCTACTCATCTACTCATTTTTTAATCTATAATAATTATGATAAAAGTGCACACACATTCACAACTGATTTGAATCTATATAGGAACCTATTTTTCACAGAGTTCTAATCTGTAACACATCCATATTCCAAGTGCCAAAACCACTCGACAATAGGTCCAATGAAAGTTTCAACAAAAATTCTCACATCAACATCCTCAAACATAACTCCCAAAATGTTATAGGA
This sequence comes from Torreya grandis, assembly GCA_037957365.1. Classification (NCBI taxonomy): domain Eukaryota; kingdom Viridiplantae; phylum Streptophyta; class Pinopsida; order Cupressales; family Taxaceae; genus Torreya; species Torreya grandis. The sequence continues at coordinate 1,664,328 of JARHVA010000359.1, forward strand.
CACTATGAAGGTTTGGATATGTTTATCTTCATCTTGACTATTTTATCTAAAAAACTTTAGGATTACCTTCTTTGAGCTTGATAGGAACTCATTGTATTGGGCCAAAGCCAATGGACCAAAATGTTTTCCCCATGGGACATAGAGAATGTTAGGGTTTGGGTGGACCAATGCCATTTCTGCTATCTATAAAATGCAGGCATTGGGTACTTATTTACAATGGAGTCACCAACCTCCATTATAATGAATGATCCTTAAAATGTCTAAAAATCATGTAGGTGAAGCACCTCAATCCCCAGCAGAGTCACCAAAAATTATTAGCTCAAAAATTTGTCAAGGGGACAAATTGGTGACTTTGAGTTAGCAGTGTGGGAAATGAGTCCTTGAATTAGTAAACAACATAAGACAAATTCCCTCTCCTATTAGCAGGTAGAGCTACCTTTATTGAAATCCAAAAAGGAAAAAGTAGAGAAAAAATATTCACAACTATTTATAGTAAAAATATTTTCTATTTAGGGTTTCATACTTTTAACCTAAAAGTACATAAAGGTGATAAAAATAAAATGAGGGGAAAGAAGGGAAGAATAAAGAAAGGAAAGGAATAAGGGAGAATGGGGTTATTACAGTCTATTAAACACATAAGCTATTATGATAACCATGGGAAAAATGAAAGACAAATTTGAGTAGCTAAATACAGAAGATTAGAATAATAGTTTAAGAAGGGGAAAACACCATGTGCATGGAAATCTCTCATTCAATGGGTGGTAAAGACATAATTACACCCTCAGGAGTGCAAAACACACACTGAGATAATTTTATAATTTTGATAGCAGACCAAAGACAACCATCTCTTATTTACCCATAAAAGATAATCAAAATATTGCTTAGACTCCACCAACATTTCACATTCATAGAAATAATACTAGAAGATTCTGAAAGAAATACTTAATGTGAAATTCATATTATCTGACAATTTGGTAATGATTATGAAGATGAATTGAAAGTACAAACATAGGAACAAGTGAATCACATATAAAGCTATAACTCACTAAGAAATTTTGAATACAAAGCTTGCGAAATCTCTCAATTTCAATCTTTATTGAGTTGATAACAAAGTTTAGCTCTTCAAACAAAATATCTGCATAGTTTCACTACCAAAAATTCCATTTACAATGAGACTTACACTCATATTTATAGCGTGGGGATGTGGTTATGGTGCATAACCACCTTTTTTCTATTTTATAAGTTACAAAAAAGAGCTTATAAAATTGCACCACTTAAGTGGTGTAAAAGTGTGTTGGTGCAATTGCACCATGTGCAAAAGTGAAATTACAATTTATAAAGATGGCACAGTGTATTTTCATGACTTGCATTTGTGATTTTGCACTTACATAATTTACAACTAAAAATTACAAAACAAGATTCATTTTTTTATGAAAAGACCATAAGTAGTTGTCAAAGCCTATATTTACATAGATGTCTATATTTTGATTCAAATCTCTTCTTTTAGCATAGGCTAGGAGTACATTAGAAAAGTTGAAGTGATCGGGTTAGACACCAGTTCATTGCATTTGATGAAATATTATCAAATCCTGGTGAGGTCACCCATGTCTTTTGTAATCTACAATCATCACATTCCACAAGAAGTTGTATTATTGTGTCATTTCGTCAAATACTTCACGAGCATCTGTGAAACCACCACACTTAATATACATGTTGATAATCTTGTTTTGAACATGAAGCTTTTGGGAAGACTAAGTCTCACTTGCATGGCTTGGGAAAATAATCATAGTAGTTGCATAGGAGTGGAGAGAGAAAATTGTAAATTATTCATTTAGGAAAGTGGAAAGCTTATTTGCACGACTTTTGGAAACATAATTTGCATTTCCATGACTTAGGGAAGTGTGATTTGCATTTGCATGACTTGTGAAAATGAAATTACAATTGCATAGAAAATGAAAACTCAAAAAAAATTTGTAATTTATAAAAAGTTTTAAAATAATTTTACAATTTACATGAACACCCAAATCAAATTTATAATTGCACGAAAACCCAAAACAAACTTGCAATTTGCATGAAAACTCAAAACAAATTTGTAAATTGCATGGACGCTGAAAAAGATTTTGTAAATCGCATGAAAGTTAAAAAAGTTTTTTTCAAATTGCATAGAAGATCAATAAGTTCTTGCAAATTGCATGACAATTGAAAATTTTTTTACAAATTGCATGGGAACTAAAAAAGTTTTTACAAATTACATGAAAGCTAAAAAAAGGTTTTGCAAATTACACGAAAATTGAAAAAAAATTAAAAATTGCATGGAGACCAAAAATAAATTTATAATTTGTACAAAAAACAAATTTGATTTTACAACTTGCACAACTTTTTAAAAAGTAACATGTGTTTGCACAACTCATGAAAAGCTAAACTTTTTTGCAAATTATGGAAAATGAGAATGGATTTTTGCATGGGAGGCTCAAATGTGTTTTTAAATAATTCAGGGTAAAAAACAACTTGGCTGTAAATTTTTAATTAATTAATTAATTTTTTTGTTTTTAAAATTTTGGCAGTTTCATGTTTAGTTCAAAAAAAATTATCCATATATCAAAAAATGAATTTCTACCAGTTTTTACACATTTTTAAAATTCGTGACAACAGGGTATTTTTAAGAACTCATTTTTTTGCAAATCAAGTGAATTCAATAAAAGCAAGAACAAAGTCATTTTTTCTAATTTTGATCATTTTAAGATACGTTTTTATTATTTGAAAAGCTATTATTTTGTCTAAATGTCTCCCCACGTCCTTTCAAATAGAGGCAAAATTTAGACATCTAATTTTTACCACTGCCATGTCAAAATTGCTAGTCAGAATTGCTTCCCATAATACTGCACAAATTAAATCAAATACCATTGAAATGCTCTAATTTATCCACACACATCACATGTAATTCCTGAAATGTATTGATACATCTCTAATTATGGTAATGCATCATATGTAATCATCACATTTTTATGGTTCATATCTAATCAAATTGTGATCTAGTAAATTGACATTTTTGTATGACAATTTATTAAATTTCAAGAATTTTAAAATAGCTAATCAAGATTAATTAACAAAGAAAATATAATTAAAAGCTTAAGAGAAAAACCCATGGTAATCGAATGAATATCTAATTTTGAAAACTCTAAATTCAACAAAATATCAAAAAGTAACATCATCATGACATCATTAGTCATAAAATTCAAGACTCCAAAATAACAACATAAATATAATAAATATCGAGAATGTTGAGTCATGCCTATTAATTTCAATATTAACTCTAAAATTGAATGTCTTTGGTCCACTAATTTTGATTGATCTTTGGCCCTTGTTTCTCATAGTGAGATGGATGGTTCTCATCACTTTGTCAAACCTATAAACACAAGCACCACCATATACCAAAATGAATTTTTATTGTGCAAAGTTATTATGCAAAAAATACTCTAAAAAGCTTCACCTATTCTCTTTCAATTGATTCACAAAACATACTAGATAGTGTTTGGGGATGTGTTTGATGGTTCTTGTACCATGACATTGCTAAAGATTTTGAGCTCTACATATGGGCACAAGCATGCATGTGAGCCATCTTTGAAGGGAACGTCTAAATAAAAGGTAAAAAAATCTTTTTTAGCTTTTTAGTTCACTACTTTTCTCTTCAAGTCTTGCCCAATCCGAGAACCATGCTTGAGATATTAGATTTGTTATTGTTTTATGATTATTTTGCATACAAATGAGAACTAACCTCTTTTGTATTTGTGTCTTTACAACTACATGTTATTAAATTTACATCCAATTATTTTGTGGTAGCTATTTACAATACCTACAATATTTTTATATATGTATAGCAAAAATCTAAATCAACCTTAGATGTTGGGTTAGGATATATCTCACTAGATTGGTTTGTACACCACCAATCATTATTCCATTTGGTTTATTCCATTAGTTTAAAATATTGTTTGTGTGTATTGGATAGAGGAAAATTTATATCTATAAATTGTTATTTCACTTGAAAAATCATCAATTACAGTTGATAGCTTATCATTATTGTTTATATTTTGGAGTCATTTCCATCATGCCACCATTACAAAATTAGAATTACATTTGATTAACTGTCAAATGTGGTTTCATTTGAAATATATAATCAATTTTGAGAGTCAACAAAGTGCCCCACATAATTAACTAATGTAAATCATAATGGATTTCATCTTTTCTAATCTAGTCCAATCTAATATATTCATAAACTATCTAAACTACAATCAATTTTTTATCTTTCTTTTCAAATCTCTCAATATAAAAAAATAAAAATTAGTTTAGTAGAGACAATATCTATCCATAAAATTCATTTTTTGAACAAATAATATGTAAATAACACATGCTCGGATATATTTTTCCAAAACACATAGATGCCCCAAAAGATATTTTTGAGCTCACAAATAGAGATTGGCAAGAATGATTATAGCCTATCTTATTTTCATACACCCAAACTGTGTTCACAAAGTAAAATTTTGAATTTATTTATATCATATTAAAAAAAAATCCCAACACACATAAGGTATTTATTAAACCTATTGAGTTGTGTTTATAATATCCTGATCATTTTGGAAAATGATAGGTTTTCTACCTTTGTTGATCATGAAGACGCCCAATCCTAAAATAAAAGAAGCAACAAAGAAAAGCCTTTCCATATTGCTTAAATATATTCTAATGAAATGGTCAATATTTTTCTCAATAATGTCAATGGCCCTCGTTGCATTATTACTCCATAATGTGCATGTCTATTAAATTGACAAAAAAAAATGATTTGATTATCAATAAACATAATCAATGGCCCATATATGCCATAAATTTAATCAACAATGTTATTTGGATTGGGGATCCCTCGAGTGTTCTATATTTTAAATGGAAAAAACCCTTATAAGAAAAGAGTTTCAATTTTTGACCACTTGGTAAATTGACAGTTAACACTTCTTCACTTAAAGATCAACACTTATCATTGAGTCATAGATTTAAAAAGTTACCACAATTTATAATAGAATTTAATATAATTTCCATGAACATGGAAGTATGTCTAAGCATCTCCATTTAGCCACACGTATTATCAAGTAGCTACAAATAAAGATAGATTCATGCATTTTTATATAGATGTAGGTAGTTCAGTATACTTCCATGTGCCCCCTAGTATTATCTAGAGATATAATCAAGCATGAAGTCTCCACAAATAACCATGATATTTAATGACCATTAATAATGCCACCTAGAATGTTGTAGATCCTCGTGTCCAATTGAGGCGAGAAAATTCAAGGTGCCTCATTTAAGTGAAGGTTCACATGTCAAATCAATGACCATCCCTACTAATCATGGAAACTCATGAGTAATTGGAATATCATCGATGAATTAATAAATAATAGGTTATCGATTGATTATCTGACTTGTCAAAACATCAAATTTGTCATAGTACAATTTATATATTAAATGAGTTTCACATTGACTAATAAATCATCGAATTTAATGTGAAATAATAAAATACATTATTTAGTGCATTTATATTATCTAAATTATTTTTTTCATGTCATTAAATGTAAGATCAAGATTAACCAATATAATAAAATAACAACTTCACTCACATTTTGACCATGATTTATTCTATCTCTTTGACAAAATATGAATATTTCGATCATTTCCACTAGATAACATGTCAGAATCAAATATGTTTGGAGTGAAATTATTTTTATAGATTGATTGTTGCATTGGATTTGATATATAGAGATATAAACATACTATTAAATCCATTCACAATAAAAAATCCAACCATCCAATTAATAGGAAGAGGAATATGAAGCAGATATGCTTGGAATAAAAGTTTAATCTTATTTTAAGTAATTAATCATTTTACAATATACCTTTTTTAATAAAAAGGGTAAAAATATATTAATAAAAGAATAAGAGCATACAAGAAGGACGAGGGACTAAAATCCCCAAAGGAAAATAACAAGCACAGAAAAACTAGGGACAAACCCACCTATATGTTGATATGAGCCTTCCTATCTTCCTCCAAAATACGTTTCATATTAAAGCGAAGCTCTGGGGAGAGAGACTCCCAATTCTCAGAATTACCACCATCTAAATGCTTGGATGCCCATTTTGCCAAACAATCTACTGCTCTATTCCATTCACAAGCGATATGAACAAACCTAATTATATCCATGAGCGAGCTAATCCTCAAAATCTATTGCACAATCCCAGCCAATTGCCAATTGACATCCAGCACTTTCCTCTTAATAAGCAGGTTGATCACGACTTGAGAATCTGATTCGCAAATGATCCTATGCCAACCCAATGCCTGAGCCTTCTCAAGAGCATAGAGAATAGCCTAGCCTTCCATCATGTTGTTGGTTTGCATCCCCTCATGGACTGCAAAGAGAAAAATCACCATACCTTCAGAGTCTCTGCCTATCCCACCAGTACCTGCAAGGCTGAGATTGCCCCTGGAAGAGCCATCCGTATTGATCTTGAGAAACCCATTGGGAAGGTACTGCGACTGACAGTCCCTATGAATCTTCTCTTTGCCCTGTCGACCTCTCCTGACACAAGCTATATTACCTACAAATCATTGGATTCCTAGGCACGCCACCACCTCAGCTTCCTATTTGGATAAAGGGAGAAAACCCTCACTCTTGGCCTACACAGTCTCCTAAATCATCCCTATGACTTTTTGCCATATTTGTTGCACCATAATCCTCTCATTCCAAAATATCTGCCTATTTCTCTCCAACCAGAGCTGCCACAGCAAAACGATGGGCCCCCCTAACCAAACATTCTGCAGAAAAGCCATCCTTGAGGGGGGTTCTCCCATGCCACTCCAAAAATCAACCAAGGATGAAACATGGAGACAGGGGCGCTGCCATATGTCCCACCAATAATGCCAAAGTTGCAAAGTAAAGGAGCAATGAAAAAATAGGTGAGCAAAATCCTCCTCAGCTACTCCGCACATAACACAAGTGGACGGGCCTTGGAAGCCTCTTTTTTGAAGATTGTCCCAAGTCAAGCACCTATTCCAAGCCAACAACCAAACAAAATAGTTGCATTTTGGCCATGAGAATTTATTCCAGACTTGTCTCCACCATTGCACTTCTGCCCTGTCCAATCTCTAAGATAATAAAGCCTGATATCCAGAAGCAACTGTGTAGTTTCCTTTAGGATTGGGAGACCAAGGAAGCTCATCTTCCTCCTGGAGGGAGCTACATCGACATCTAGAAAGGAGGTTCAGTAGCTCATCATGCTCCTCTTGCATTCCAAGAACTGGCTAAACCTAAGATACTTTCCATTTTGCCACCTCTAGCTGTCTGCAAGAAATGTATGATTTAAAGTCAATCACCTGAGACCAACCAACATCAAGGAATCTCTGGCAAAGGTTCGATAGATTAGGGAACTGAGAAATAATGGGAGGGTTACCATCCCAAGAATCAGTCCAAAAGAGAGCCTTGGATCCCTGCTTACAAACCCAGATTAAGCCTTCCTTAATAAGAGTAGCCCCTTTTTTAAGAGTCCTCCATATCGTTGAGCCTTTCCCAATGAGTGAATAACGAGGAAAATCACTCTGAGTGGCCCCCAAATAGTACTTCTGAGAGAGAATTCTGGCCCAGGCCTTATCTTGTTCATTGCACCAGCGCCAATAAAGCTTAGCCACCAAAGCAACTCCATTTAAGTCTGTCTACCTTAGGCCAAGCCCCCCATGTTGTTTGGCACTACAGACCATCTCCCATCTAACTAGGCTCCATTTTGAGGTCATCAAAGTACCAGCCCATAAAAATTGCCTAGTAATCGAGTCAAATTCCTTAACAATTCCCACCAAGGCAACCTGAAGCATACATATGTAAATGGGCAAAGCCTGCACCACAGATTGAATTAATTAAACACATCCCAAAAAAGAAAGCCACCTGTGAATCCAATGATTCACCTTCGCCCAAAATATTCTGCCAAGATTCTTTGCGTATATGGCCAGCTGTAATAGGAATACCCAAATAAATCAAGGGGAGAGTCCCAATCTAGAAATGCATAGTCTGAGCAGTTCACTGATGTATGAGAGCTGGTGTATTAAAGAAGAAGATGGATGACTTATCTTTGTTGAACTTTTTCCTTGAGGCCATTAGATAAACATCCCACACCCTACGCAAATTGGTGGCTTCACTCATTATGGCCTTGCCCATCAGAACAGTGTCATCAACAAATTTCAAGTGAGACTGCGCCAATAGTTCACCCCCCCATCGCCAGCCTTGAATATGCCCATCCTCTCTGTTCCTTCTGATCATCCTCCCCAAGCTTTTAGCAAGAAGAAGAAAGAGATAAAGAGACAAGGGATCTCCTTGTTGCAGCCCCCTAGAGGCACCAAATAACTCTGTATGTTCTACATTGATAAGCACCGAAAAGGAAACCAAGGAAATGCAGCTCATGACCCATTGGGTCCATTCATCTACAAAACCAAAAGCTTTGAGAACCTTCCATAGGAATGACCATCTGACCCTATCAAAAGCCTTAGCCATATCCAACTTAATAAACATTGCCTTATCCTTGGAGCTGGCCATGGAGTGAATGGACTCAACCGCTATGATAATACCATCAAGAATTTGCCTATCTTCCACAAAACCACTTTGTTTTTTAGAAATCACATTGTTGAGCCTAGTTTTTAACCTTTCTGCAATGATTTTAGATGTGATTTTCTAAACAACATTACAAAGAGATATAGGGCAGAACTAACTTAGCCTATCAGCTCCTTCACATTTCGATATGAGGGTAAGATAAGTCGCATTTGAAGCCTTAAGCAATTCCTTATTCCACTGAGATTCTTGAACAACAGCTAAAAGATCTAATTTGATAATATCCCAGAATTCTTGATAGAATTTAGCTAGAAAGCCATCAGGACCAGTAGCTTTCCCCTTTTTCATTTGGGATATAGTCACCTCAAGCTCCCCAAGTGTGATATCCTTCATTAAATTCTCATTCATTTCACACGTCACCAGGGGCAGAATGCAGTAAAGAACATGTGCTTCTTTCGATAATTTCTCATTCACATCTTCCCTAAAAAGAGTAGAGAAATACTACACCACCTCCTCTGACATTGTAGGAAAGGAATTAAGCTGCTCACCTCTTTCATTGACCAGGACTGAGATAGAGTTGTCGTGCCTCCTAGCTTTGGATGATTGAAAGAAAAAAGAAGTATCTCTGTCACCTTCTTGGAGCCATTCTATCTGAGCTTTCTGCTTCCAAAACACTTCCTCCCGTAGCTCGCATTCCTCCAGGTCTTTCATAGCCTGAGCTTCGTCTTGAAGTAAGATTTTAGTCAATCCTTCCTCCCTAATTATTTTCATGATACCATCAAGCTTAGCCTGTGCATCAGCCTTAGCATGAAAAATATTCCCAAAGCTTTGATGATTCCACTGTTTAAGCTTATAATTCACAAACTGCAATGATTTACCAAAAAATATACATCGCTGTCCCATGGGCAGGCTTGCCCCACCTCCACCAATTGGCCACACATTTGAACAATGATTGATCTCGCAGCCACATGAGTTGGAATCTAAAGGAAGGAGAGCGAGGCTGGTACTTTGAAACACTATTCAGCTTAATAGGCCAATGATTCGATCCTCTCTAGTCCAAAATTTTAGACGCTATAGACCACATACCCTTGACCCAGTAGCCAGAAACCAAAAAATGATCCAATCTCTCAGTAATGAAATGTTGGCTAGTCCTCTGATTGTTTCAAGTAAACTATCCGTTGTTGGGTCGAATGTTGACTAAATTTAAAACTTCAATGTAATTTTGCATAAGCAAAGCAAAGGGGTCAAGCTTTGTCATACCACCACATTTTTTAGTCAAATCCAAAATAGCATTAAAATCTCTAGCCATAATCCAAGGTTGCAGGGGAGCCAAGCTGCAGACAAAACTAATGTGGCCTCATAGGGATTGTTTACCCTGCCAGTCAATAGGGGCATAGACATTGGATAGAAGAATGACTTCCCCCGTCTCAAAGCTGGAAGCCATCATAGTCAAGGAAAACTTAGAGTACATCCATCCTATGAGGTTGATCTTGTGGGGGTTCCAAAGGCAAGCTAATCCTCCTAAAGATCCGGTAGCCCCAATGCATTGGCAATCCCCTTGTCTCCATAACTTAGGCACTAATCTGGACATAGCATCTACTAAAAGCTTAGTCTCCTGAAAAAAAGGACATCAGGTCTTTGACTTCTAATCAAGTTGTGAACATCATTTTGTCTAGGGTTGTTGTTCAAACCCCTTACATTCCAGGATAGTACAATCATTTCAAAAGATTTAGAAAGTGAGCATCTAGAGTCTTTACTGACCCTAACTCCACCAAAGTCTCTCCCATTAATTTCATCTTTTCTAGGATTTTTTTCTTGCCAAGCTTGACCAACTTCTCCCCCCACCCTTTTTAAGGTCTTTTTGCAAAAGTCCCAAGTGAGGAGAAGATTTACTACTCCTTGCTACTCCTAATTCTCCAGATTTCCCTGTTAAAGATAAATACCCATCTTCTTTAGAGGGAATAGCTGAGGAAGTCAAAACATTCGATATCAACATCTGCTAGTCCATATCCATGTGCCCATCCCCAACATCCTGTGATTCAGTTAAATCAACTGAAACATTGTTCTCCTGGGCTGGGCCCTCAATCTGTTGATCCAAAATCATCAACCCTGGGTTCACCTCCTATTGGTTAAGGTCATCTAGAATTTCAAATCTATTAAGCGAGTCATCTGCCTATCTTTCCTTTAAAGACTGTTTGTGACCCTTGCTTCTATATCACCCTTTAATCAGGATAAAACCATCATTTTTTGGCACCTCACCTAGAATCGGGCCCTTCCCTTTGTCAATTCCAGGCAGATTACAAGTAGGTTGAGTAGGCTGAGATTCAAAGGTTTTAGATTTGGGACACCATCGTTGCAAGTGACCATAAGGATGGCAAAGGTGACAGCGAAAGGGAAGAGTTTCTTAATCCAATTGTTGTACCCAGGAAAAGGGTCCCACACTCATTTCAATAACATCAGGTATTGGCTTACAAAGATCAATTTCAACATAGATGTGGGCATAAGTCATTACCTTTTTCCCAAGGATTGACATTGATGAACCGACTGGCCTTCCGAGGAGGGACGCAAGCAATTGCAGGGTATCTTCATGATAGCATTCCATCGAAAAGCGAGGCAGCCGCACCCACACCGAAACATGGTTTGGCAATTTCTCTGAAGATATAAAACCAGCATGCCATGACTTGATAAACAGCCCCACCTGATTGTGAAAGTATTGACCTCCAGCAAAGACTCTGCTATAGTCAGTCAAGCAGGTAAAAGTGACCATAAAATAAATGTTGGCTAACATTGTGATATCCATTTCTCCTTCTGGAGCCCATGTCCTCTGAGCCCATGCTTCCAAGAATTGGAACGAAGTCCTGAGCCCCAAAAACTTGCAATACAGAGAATGATTTGTATAATATTCTATATCCTCAACAATCATGTCCATAGGTATGACCAATTTGGGCCTCTCCTTGCATCTTTCTAGGCATCCATTAACCTTGGGAAGTCTCATGCCAATTGGCTCTTTGGCATCACTTGGACCTGGAAATAGTGGGGGGAAAACCATTCCAGCACTCCTCAGGGTCTGGGCCAACTACTACACTCCCAACACCATCCTGTAGCTACGACCTGTGCTCTCCCCTTTTGTGCCCTCCTTCCCCCATACGCCTTCCTTCTCTCTTTCCGCCATTTTCATCATAATCCAAAATAACATAGATCAGAGCAACTCTTCACCATCCTAAACCAAAAAAGTTTTACAATATACCTTTTATTTTCAAATAATTTTTTGAGATTTATTAAAAATTATTTTTAATAAATTAAATTATTATATATAAATATTTGATACAAAATTATATCATAACCATTATGTAACTAAATTGTTGGGATAAGATATTTATATTTTTTCATAAAAATTAAATCACAATTACACTTACCAAATTTAATTATTCTTTCTTAAAAATAAAGTGTTTTATAATTTTTAAAATTTCATAAAATTTAAGAAGATAATATTTTATTTAGCCATTCTTTTTTAGGAAATGTGTACTTAGTTTATGCTAACTACACATGGACTAGTTGGTCTTCACGATAGGCATGGTTGCCTCTCCTTAAAAAAGAATCATTTGGATGAAGAGTGTTGTCCTTTTTATCCATTGATGAAGAGTGGGATTATTTTGCTCATTGTGTTGGGTTATGATAAAAACAATTTCATTCTTCAAAAAAATAAAAAATAATTGTGAAAGAAGTAGATTAAGTTGAGAAAGGGATTAGAAGAAATTAAAGAAATAATAAATTATAATAAATTTGAGAACTTAAATAATTAGAAAAAAATTGAGAGACAATATGATGAGAAGAAATTTGGAATATAATTTTATTACAATAATGTGAGACATTTATATTGTGAGGTAAATGTTGCATTATTATTTTTAAAGATATTTACTATATTTTTTTTTGGGGGTAAAGAAACTTTGATTTTAGAAGTGATATTTATATTTTGAGATTAATTTTTGTTTTTAATTTAATAAGAGCTTTTTGGACAATATAAATGCAAATAAGCTTAACACTTCTTCTATGTGAAATTTTAGATCTATTTAATTTTGATAATATAAATTAAAATTAAATATGAAAATATATATATATATTATATATATTCAAACATATTAGGATTTTAGTATTTTTTATAAATAAATTTATTTAGGGTTTAAGTTTAAATAAATTAAATATAAAATAGAGTTATAAGAAATTAAGATTTAAGTGTTTAACTTTAAATTTGGATGTGGATTTTCTTAGAGTAGATAGAGTTAAGAATATAGAAATGATAGAGTATAAGGGTAATATCAAATCTACAAGAGACCAATTAAATATTAAATTTGGAAATATCATATGTTAAATTCATAAAATTGAGATAGTTTAAATATGGAAAGTACAACTAAGCTATGTATAAAAATTGTATATAAAATAAGGTACTTAGTTATGATGCTAACATAGTGTTGAATCTGAAATAGGCAGGAAGAGAGCTAGAAATTAATTCTAGAATTGTCGTTAGATTTTGGATCTGATGCTTATAGATCTATAGACACTAACATCAGCTTGGGATGGTTACATCGACCTTACTACTTGGGTTCAATGCAAGTGTCATATATGAAATCCCTATTGAAAGAAGATGCGACTAACTAGATAATTTTGGGTTTTGCCTTGCCTTCACTCTGGTACATTCATATATGGGTCATGGACTATCACTCCTCATGAAATGGCAAAACCCTAGTTCTTAACCTTTATAGTGACCTTGGGAAAAAATAGGTTAGTGAGCACATGGTATTGAGATGACCTCAATGACCCCACTGTTAAAGGGTGCTACCTATATAACCAATACAAAATAAGAGGACCTCAAAATCATGTAGTTCTCCCCTATGTGTTGGCTTGTGTGTGAATCATGTAATGTGTGTAAAGCAAGTACAACAATGATTGAAATTGTAACTTGGTAAATAAGACCTTGTGACTACTCCTTCAGTACTTGAGACCTATAACTAGGTTGTTCCTTTGACTTATATTAGAATAGGGTAGAATAAGAGAGCTTTTGATAACTTGAGTGCTTCTTTAATGCTCTTTTGAATTAAATCTAGGTTTGTGTTAGGTGAGGTGTGAATGAGGGTTTATATTGTATTTATATAAATCCTATCAAGAGATAAATCACATTAAAGCACTTAGGTCCATTGGAATACATTTAATCTATAAATTAGATGACTTTAGGGTACTCGACATTTGCATCAGGTCAAGATAATAATATTGACACTATTGTCTGACCCAAACATTAGTGTCCAAGAAGTAGTAAAATAGATACGTGATTAAAACTTGCAGAGGTGTAAGATAAATACATTTTAAACATTCTAGGCAAGATAAGATATATGTGTCATCAATATAAGATTTTTCATACTAAGAGATAGGCTAAGGGGCATAAGATAGAGCAGATGTGAGGCTTTCAGAACCAAGGAGAGTGTAGAACTAAGAGAAAAAACCAATGTCTAATTTTACCAAGTGTACAAGACTAAGGTGTCATATAATAACAAAACATCAACCATATTTTCCCCTTGCACTTTAATATGACTAAGGTGTCATATAATAACAAAACATCAACCATATTTTCCCCTCGCCCTTTAATTTATTAATGAAATTGTTAGTTTAAAAGAAACAAATAAGTAGCTGGGTATTTATGCACACCTTATATTTGCTTGAGTTAAATTTGAGTGTTTTGTTGGTGACTAACCTACAACTAAGAACATGTTAGAATATAAAATTAGTGCATATAATTTGAAATTAAAAGTACTTGAAATAGATTGAAATTGAAAGAGCAAGGTTTAGGAGTACATATGAGTGTCAATGCAACCATCTTGCCTATTAGCAAATTAATTTGAAAAAATGTATCATTTTAAGGCTCTAAAGCCAAGATTAGGACAAGTAGAAATAAATATTTAAAATGCATATATCCAAGGAGATAGAGAGACATAAAGAGACATCGGAAGGCACATGCCCCCAACTTTGGAGCAAAAGGTGAGTTTCCACTTCACACTTGAGATTATCCCAACTGTTTAACCTAATAATACTTATAACCTACTGAGGTTGGTTGATACAATCAGGCCCAACCTAAAATTTTGGAAAGATTGAGTGATTTGATTACCTTAAGCATACCAAAAGGTGAACCAATTAATGTAGTAGATTGGTTTGATAAAGTTCATAAAAGTCTATGGGGTGTTAGTATGTGCTATGGTAATAGTCCATAGAAGAGATTTGAAATTTGAAATTGATAAATAATTTGTAATATTAGGTGCATGTTACATAGCATATGCATTTTAGATATGTCTCATGCTGAAATTATGTATAACAATGGTACCATGTATATAATTTTTTCACAAATATGTATCCGAATCATATAATTGTGTGTTCTAGCCAATTTGAATAAGTGTGAGTAGCATATTACTATAACATGTGATAGGACCAAAATTCCCCAAAGCTCTGACACAACTTGTCAGATTTAAGAGCACACATGATTACCAATGTATAAGCAATATAAACATGCAAAAATTAACCAGAAGTACAAGTAACTATCAATGAGAAAACACACAGAATGTGAGAGGCAATACACAATTGTATACAACTCATTATAGAAGGAAATTACAACAAAGACATCACACTCTTTCTTCCACTTCGTGGGCTTACAGTAATCTTCCTCCAAAGTAATCTTCTCTCACTAGGTCACAACAAACAACCCAAACACAAAGCTGTTGTTCACCTGTACACTGAGTATGAACGGGTACTCCAAGTAGATCTCACCATGATCCTGCTCCTGATGTATTGATGTCACCTTGATCTTGCTCCCCCACAGATCCTCTTCTGACCCTCGCATACACACATCCCTACAGACCAACCCTGATCTTACTTATCACATGTAGATCTCCTCCATGATCCTGCAACACCCTACTGACCAAACCTGATCTTACATACCTGGAAGAACATGCTCTTCCGAGGGAAGAACTCTCCAAGTTCTACTTAGTTCTCCACTTAAAAATACATCCCATGAGTCTATTATATATACCTCATGCATACAATGATTAGACTTGCGGCTCAAGACTCTAACTGGTCTTCATCATGCAAACAACCCGTTCACTTAATTGACTATCTGTCAATAGCAGTTCTGGAAATTCACAGGCGACCGACGTCAGTCCCTACCTGCCTGGAGGTGACCAACATCGACCGATCCCTGCTAATGTCGATTTCCCTTTACACTATCCCTGACCGACGTTGGTGGTGGATGCCGACGCCGGTGGCTGATACTCTGCAACCTCCTTCCTGTTTGCATCCAGGTGAAGCTTTTAGCTCCACAACCTAACAATCTCCCACTTGGAGATAAATAGTTGCACCTGTACCTATACTAGTACATTGTCTAATCTGCATCCTGGCTTGTATTCCTCTTCAAGCTCAATATTGAAGACTACCCACCACACTCCTTATGGTGTTAATTATGTGCCTAAATTTCTTCATTCTCAGCTTACCTTCTTCTGCCATTGCTATACTCCCACTCAATCAAAAACCCCTGTGAGTACCCTGTAATCAACACACACTAACCAGATCTGAAACCACATGTTAGGAACCCAACCAAAAGCTCTGATACCAATTAACAGGATCAAAATTCCCCAAAGCTCTGACATAACTTGTCAAAGTTAAGAGCACACAAGATTACCAATGTATAAGCAATATAAACATGTGTAAATTAACCAAAAGTACAAGTAACTATCAATGAGAAAACACACAGAATGTGAGAGGCAATACACAATTGTATACAACTCATTATAGAAGGAAATTACAACAAAGAGATAACACTCTTTCTTCCACTTCGTGGGCTTACAGTAATCTTCCTCCAAAGTAATCTTCTCTCACTAGGTCACAACAAACAACCCAAACACAGAGCTGTTGTTCACCTGTACACTGAGTACGAACCGGTACTCCAAGTAGATCTCACCATGATCCTGCTCCTGATGTATTGCTGTCACCTTGATCTTACTCCCCTACATATCCTCTTCTGACCCTCGCATACACACATCCCTGCAGACCAACCCTGATCTTACTTATCACATGTAGATCTCCTCCATGATCCTGCAACACCTTGCTAACCAAACCTAATCTTACATACCTGGAAGAACATGCTCTTCTAGGGGAAGAACTCTCCAAGTTATACTTAGTTCTCCACTTAACAATACATCCCATGATTCTATTATATAGACCTCATGCATACAATGATTAGACTTGCGGCTCAAGACTCTAACTGGCCTTCATCATGCAAACAACTTGTTCACTTAACTGATTGTTCGTCAACAGTAGTTTTGGAAATGCATAAGCGACTGACGTCGGTCCCTACCTACCTGGAGGTCACCGACGTCAGCCAATCCCTGTCGATGTCGATTTCCCTTTACACTATCCCTGATCGACGTCGGTGGTGGCTGCCGATGTCGGTGGCTGATACTCCGCAACCTCCTTCCTGTTTGCATCTGGGTGAAGCTTTTAGCTCCACAACCTAACAACATGCCCCCATTATACATGGATAAATATGAAAATTGATATAAGTACTAATGTGGAGGACATGTTTCCAAAGCATGCCCACACTATAATATGTGTATATTGCATACTAAAAAAGTTATGGGGAATATGCTTCCAAAGCATGCCCCCACTAATCTAAGAACTATGAAGAGGTGGAAGTCAAGTCATCATAACATGCCCCCCCTAATACCCCCCCTATTTTTGAGGTGAGATAAAAATAGTCCCTAGTAGTTACCTCGCCTCAAAGGAAGAAGATAACCATATAGTTGTATATTCTATGACTGAACCATGTAGCACGTAGAAGAATGTGCATAGATAAATGTATCATTGAAGCACATAGAATGTGATCACATGAAGGCATAAGATGTATGAGAAAGATCATGAAACCATCTAGATATTGATAATACAAGTCCAACAAGCAAACAATCACACACACAAGAGCATTCAAAATCAAGTCAACAAACAAAGTCTTAAGAGAGTGCAAACAAGGGGTATATTCAAATGCCATAAAATCGAATGGACCTGACTTATTCAAATATCCACAAAATAAGGAATGACATATTCAAATTTCCATACAATAAGAAATTACATATTCAAATGTCCAATAAGGCAAACATAGGAATAAGGAGTACATACAATGGAGTATATTCAAATTCTCGAGCAAGAAGAAAAGACACTCAAGGAGGTACATAAAGGAAAAGCATAAGCAACTAGCATAAACATGTCATAGTAGCTCATGATTCAAATGTGTTAACAAAAAATGTTAAGTGCATAGCATATCAAGTACCCTATATAAGATATAATCATGGATAGGGCATGTGTAATTACATAAGAGCCAAACATGATAATGTATGTGACCATAAAATGATATACCTTAGAAGTATCAAGATCATAGAAGATGGATGACCCAATGTCCTACTGATGTGAGTAGATGGAAATCCCAAAACTCATAAGTGCATGGATTCATGTATATTTGTATGCCCATAGATGAATATGTAAAAGTAACTGATATGCTAGCCCTCAACATAGAACTAACACATATATGCCAAGGAGCCAAGAGAACATGTATATGCCAAAAATGTTTTTGGATTTTTTTTAATTTTTTTGGTATTTTTGAACTATTTAAAAGTGAAAGGACTATCCTATGATATCATCCATTGGATGGTCATAGGTATCTTCCCTCTTTAAATCTGGCATATCACAATCTGAGTATTTTCCAATTTTATTCACATCATTATGATGTGGTTGTTTGGAAAGGTATAAGGCCATAGTAAGCTCTTCTTCTTTGCTTGTTTTATTTGTAGGATCAATATTACCATCATGTGGTATAAGAATTAGTCTTTATTTATGTGTAAAATAAAGACCTTGTTGACTTGGATCTATTTTAGCTTCCATTTCATATAACCAAAATATGCCCAATATGAAGGAGTGTAATGAAGAATGAGGTAAAACCCATACTTTGTAAGCACGAAACGAGACCCACAAGTAATAAGAAGGACAAATAATCCCAAAGAGTATTCCCATTTCCCCTTATCATGTAGATATTTGACATGATATCCAAGTTGTGAAATATGCCTTTCACTAAAATGGTTTTCTAGTTCCAAAGTATCAATGTGGTTATGCCAAAAGTAGGCACCAGCCATGAATAAAGTAATGGTTAAATCCTAGTGATGTGTGCACTTTCTAATTTTTTGCACTTAAGGATTTGGCATAGGATGACGACCTTAGATGGGCCCCATATTAAGTAAGTTTTGCAAAGCACTCATATAAAGATTAGGAACACCACATTTTTGCTCATAATACTCATTTGGTAATTTATCTCCCTCCTTTGTGTAAGGGATAAAAATTTGGCATTTAGAGAGAGAAATATTAAGTTTCTTTGGATGAGTAAGTATGAATGCAACATATCTATGTGCATCCACATGTAAATGAGTTAAGGACTCATATTATTTATGCAATGCTCTTTCCTTTAAGGGGGAAAGAATACCTCTACTAAAGATGAATTATGATTCCAAATCTGAGGGTCTAAATTCTAGCTCATATAATGTGCTTTTGAATTGAAAAGTATAATCATGAAGGGATTCATCCTTACATTGCTTAAAATCATGCAAATTTTCTAATGTAATTTTTGGCACCTTATGAATATTGAAAGCCATAAAGAAAGCATCTTCCAATTGTGAAAAAGTGGTTAAGGAATCCTTTAGTAAGATATAGAACCAATTTTGAACCTTATCAGAAGTGGTCATATGGAATACCTTTAATAATAGTTTGTCATCACTTTCCCATTAACCAAAATAATGTAGATAATTTAGCATGTGCTCAAATGGATCTTTATGGTTCTAAAAGATAGGTAAATGTGGCAATTCAAAACCATGTGGATAGAGATATTCAAGTATGCATTGTGCAAGAGATTGATTATTTAATGAGGTAACATTTGCATTAGCATTATGGAAAGCCACTTGCATTTGAAGTATAGAAAATTGTTTTTGAATATCCCCAATAGTGTTCATAATAGACATAAGTTAATACATGGTAATGATGGAATTTGACATAGGTGTTATCATTGGTTCTAAACCACCACCTCTTTTAAATATAGGCATATGTGTATCATCATCCTCATTGATAACAAGTGCAAGTTTTTAATCCTTGAGTTTAGTATACTTTGGTAATGGTTATTGGATCTTTGAATTTTATTACCCTTGGTATATCATTTGAAGAGCTTAGAATATCTTTATAAATTAATTTATGCACATTTGGTAAAGACAGAGCAAGTGGATCTTGTGAAATCATTGGTCAAGGCACCTCTTTTGGTATGGTAGGAACCTCATTTGGTTGAGATAGCTCGGTTAACATTGGTAAAAAAAATTTATTTAGAATACTAAGATACTTTTGCTTTGTAGATGTGGAATCCTTCCTTTTTTGTGATGGATTAATATGACTTGGTAAAGATGCCATAATTTATTGGTTAACTTTCAAAAAAATACAATATCAAATGAAGGCTAGGAATAATCATCGCCCTTGATAAGGGGAATATTGTTTGGAAATGTAGGAATATGAGGAGTTTTGATCAAATGAACTTGAAGGAACATCCCCTTTATGACTGGTTTGCAAAACCTCCATGATTTCCTAATGGAGTTGATAAAAATTTTCACAATCAAAGGACGGTACCCTTTCTCTATATGAAACCAATTTTGGTATAGATGAAAAGGTAACATGATTTGGAACCTCCTTGGGATGGATCAAATCATGTCTTGAAGGGATGGGAACATGGACCTAGTTATAGGGATAGCAGTTACCACCATTCAAAGCTTTGATATTGTATGTCTTAGCACTTGGAGGAATGCAAAAGTAAAAGATTTTGATTCCCTATTTGAGATATTGTTGAAGGGTTTCATAGTCATAATCATCAAAGCAGTCAATACCATACATGATGAAAGAGAGAAAGAACACAAATATTAGGACAAGGTAGGAAATAAGCATCTATAAGAGAATGCTTACACAACAATGATGCTCAATGGTCAGGTTCACCAAATGTTTAACCCTAATTTTGATGTGGATCCTATTGGGATAGATAGTGTTAAGAATATAGAAATGATAGGGCACAAGAGAGAATATTAGATTTATAGTAGGTGAATTAAATGCTAAAGTTAGATATACCATATGTTGAATTCATAAAATTGAGGTAGTATAAATATGGAAAGTACAACTAAGATATGTATAGAAATGGCCTATAAAACAAGGTAATTAGATGGTTTTGATGCTAACACAGTGCTAGATTTAGAACATGTGAGAAGAAATTTGGAAGGCAATTCTATAATAGTCATCAGATTCTAGATTTGACACTTTTGGAGCTCCAAACACTAACATCATCTCGGGATGGTTGTATCAACATTATTGTTTAGTTCAACATAAGTGTCCCATGTGGAATACTTATTAAAAGAGGATGCAACCACTTAGATGCTTTTGAGTTTTGCTTTGCCTTTGCTCTAGTGCATTTAGATCTGTGTCATGGATTGTTGCTCCTCATGAAAGGGAAAAACCCTAGTTCTCAACCTTCATAGTGACCTTGGGGGAAAATGGGTTAGTGGGCACATAGTGTTGAGCTAACCCCAATGAACCAATTGTCAAAGGTCACTACCTAATATCCAATACACCATAAGAGGGCCTCAAACTCATGTAGTTCTCCCTTATGTGTTTGTTTATGTGTGAATCATGCAATGTGTGTAAATCAAGTACAAAAGTGACCTAGCTTGTAACTTGACACATAAGACCTTATCACTATTCTTTTAGTACTTTAGACCTATATCTAGGTTGTTCTTTTGACTTATATCAGAATAGGGTAGAATAAGAAAGATTTTGATAACTTATGTGATTCTTAAATGCTTTTTTAAATTGAATCTAGGTCTGTGTTAGGTGAGGTATGAATAAGTGTTGATATTATATTTATACCAATCCTATCGATAGATAACTCACATTAAAGCACTTAGGCCGACCATTGGAATACATTTCATTTTCAAACTAGATGACTTTAGGGAATTGGACACTTACATCAGGTCAAGATAGTAATGTCAATGCTAGTGTCTGATTCAGACATTAGTGTCCAAGAAGTAGCAAAACAAGTAAATGCTTAGAACTTAAAGAGGTGTAAGATAAGTATATTTTAAGTATTTTGGGCAAGATAAGATATCTATGTCATCAATATAAGACTGGTCAAACTAAAAGATAGGCCAAGGGGCACAAGATAGAGCATATGTGAGGCTTATGGAAGCAAGGAGAGTGTAGAACTAAGAGGAATAACCAAGGTCTGAGTTTACCAAGTGTACAAGACTGAGGTGTTATAAATCACAAAATATTGTCTACACTAGGGGCATGCAATAAAATTAAATTTTAGGAGAATAAAATAATGGGGTTTCACTTTAAGATGAATCTAAGGAAATATGCAAAAACTCTTTTGAGCAAAATGTAGTATCATAAATAACTATCTTTAATTAAGCATTTAAAATATACTAGAATCAATTGCTTAATCAAACATGTAAGGAAATGGGGGAATTATAAGGCTCTTATCTCATTTATGTTTTTTTATAAATTTTGCCTCTACAATTAGGACATGGAAACATTCTCCCCATAGTTGTGATGATTGTCACACAAATTCTTGAATAATCTAAAATGACCACTAGGACTGTACAAATGTTCTTGACAAACTGTCATAACCATCCAAATGATTTTGGAGGGTGGTTTGATGTCTGAGTTTTGAATTTATGCATTTTTTGTTTTTTCATATTCTTTTACTTTCTTTCCCTAATTTTAGGTGTTGCAATTCTTATTTTTCCTATAATGAACTTAATCTAGAATATAACTCATTTGGGGGCCTACGTTATGGTTTGTGTGGCTAGTGTGAACTATTTAACCCTCTAATAGTTAGAACCCTTAGTTTATAATCAAGATGTTGATAAACACAATTTGAAAAACAAAAAAAAGCTTCAAATTATGTGTCAAAAGCACTCAATGAAATATAAGGCTAGTTTTAACAATGATAAGTGCTATAACAATTACATGATTCTCTCAATTGCACTATCCTATCAAATGAACTGCAATACTTGTTTATTTATGTGATAATTTGTTATCAAATTTGACAATAAGATTGCCCTATGTGCGAAGTGATTTTTCAAATCCATTTAATGTAATGAATCCAAGAAAATCCTTCTACGTAACTATATTTATTCTGGATCTCCTTACAGTAAATCTAGTTAAAAAAATATTGGTTTCCATACTCTTTTGATCATTTATGCTGCCATAAAAATTGAGCATTCATTTGTAGTGAAAATCATTTGGAAAGCTTAAGATGTAGTTAAGATTCACTTAAGATGGGTTGGTGATGGCTTTCATAGTGGTATTTCCTTCAATGACCATAATCTCTAGTGGTCTCTTATCATGGCCAATACTAGCCTCCTTTCGACTAAAATACTTGCCATAATAGCTTTGAGACTCAAAAAAGGAATTAAAACTATAAAGGATTTAGTTTTTGCTTGTGACTAGGCCCATTAGTCTTTGCTAAAAGTGAAATTCAATTTACGAAATTCTAACTTACCTACTATTCTTTGCTTTCCATTGTTAATATCAGATGTGATGCTCCATAAATTGGATCTACAACCTCCACGCACATGGTGGAAATATTGGAGGTGTAAATGTGATACTCATTTCAAGAATTATTCTCCAAGCCTCCTTTATCAAGGCATGAACCCCTTTTCATCAGCTCTTAGTAAGCTCAATAGGTGTTGGCACCTTAATTATTTACCCACGATTTGGCTTGCCTAGCTCAACCGAATTTGGCAGGCTAAACTCAAACCCAAGCTAGGTCATTTCCTTTGGTGTCAGGTCTATCAAGGCCTTCTGCTTAGGTAGCATCTTTCTCACCTTGGTATTGCTTAACCCAAGTGTCTATCATGCTCCAGACCAGAGTCTTTCAAGCATACATTTTGGACATGCCCCAAAGTTTAGTATGATTGGCAATGGATACACAGTGTCTTTCAACCTTACCACCTTGAACCTTTCTCATGGTGTTTGGCTCTCATTGGAGATTTTAGTAATTGGTATCTATAGTTTTTTTATGGAATTTATTCAGATTTTTTATTTTGTTTCAACTATGGAAAGTAAGAAACTTTGTTTTATTTAACAATGAGGAATCATCTTGTCATCTCTCCATTAACGACAAGGTGTTTGTTTTATCTTCGGTCTACATGCAAATTCAAATGTAAGCAGATAAAATTACCATGAAAGTCAGGAATTTGCATGGCTTGCTTGACCATTGGGGGTGCACTCTCTGTGCCATGAGTTGCGTCCCTTGAATCATCTACCACATGACTTGCCACCTCCAACACCCAGACATTGAAGGAGGCATTCTCGCATCCAGAACCAATTATCCACCCCTCCCCTTTAATTGGGGGGTGGAGTATGTCATCACTGTGAGGGAATTATGCCATAGGTCCTTCTCAATATGGATCGTCAGTTGGTACTAATCTTGTTGGTAGTGTGGTACAGCTTCCTCATGGGTGGGGCATTATTATTTCTTTAGCTCCTCTAGACCCCATGGATGGATGGATGGCTCTAGAACCTCCCTCACATTCAAGCCTTCATCTTGGAATGCTCAATTACCCAAGGATGATCCTCCACCTCCTCCTTATGGTCCGACAACATGTACCTAGTTTCATAATTTGCTTATTAAATGTGTTGTAGTGTTATTTTGTTTGTCATACCTTATCGACATTGATCCTTATTCTTCTCTGATCCTTATTCTTATCTATTTTGAGTCGATATTTTCTTCTAAGAAAAAAATTAAATCATGAATACCTACCAATTATTTTATTTTACAACATTTTATAAATTATTATTTTTATTAATAATATTGAAACATTCTAATAATAAATTTGACAATATTAATAAATAACATTAAATGTTATACATGTTGTCGTATCTGTTCTCGAAGGGAAAGTCTACATAAGAAAACAAATGAAAATGCTACAGTGTGTTCCACGGCTGGTGCACGACAAGTACAGGTGTGGAGCTTTCACTCAAATGCATTGTTGGTATTGGCCAGTGTCGAAAAACAACTTAATGCGTAGCCAATCATTGGCTTGCAGCTTCCCTCACGCCCTCCCAAGGCTGCATGTTTTCCCACGCTGCAATTCATTTATATCGCATCTGACAACGTCATAAAGTCTTCAATAGATTTAGAAGACCATCTGTTACATCATGACAGGAAATGAAATATGGCTTCGGTCCAAACCAGGCGTTAGGTTAAAATTTCACAAAGTGCCATCCATCCACCATTGCCTTCGGAAGTGGTATAGCTCATCTTTTAAGCATGGAAAATTAAAAATTAAATATATATTTATTATATAAATTAAATATATATATTTGTCATCGATGAGATGTGGCTGAGTTGACAAAATAATTTAGTTGTTATAAGGATTATTCAAATTCAAATTTTATATGGTATTGGAGGTCGGTTATGACCGTTCATTGATATTCTTGGGTCAGTGGTGACCACTCTTGGTAATTTTGGGACTTGTGTATTTGGGGATGTTGGAATGTGGTCTAATACTTATGTATTTGGGGATGTTGAACTCCGATCAAAAACATATAAGGGTATTGTGGCTATTGTTGGTAATTTTGGTACTTGTGTATTTGGGGATGTGGGCTCTCAATTTTATTCGAGATGATTGGAACTCCGATCCAAAGTACATAATTCTCGTACTTGTGTACTAGAGATGTCGAACTCCAATAAAAAACACATAAAGATATTGTGGTAATTCTAAGACTTGTATATTTGAAGATGCGGGCCTCCAATTATGTCCAAGTCCAATTGCAACTCCAATCAAAAACATATAAGAATATATGTGTCTAAAGAATGGTATTCAAATAAAATAAATATGAAATTGAAATGATTTTAATTATATTTATTAGATCAATCAATCTATAAAACTACCAAATAATATATAATAATATAATTAAATTCATAATATATCTAAATTAATTATAATAATAATATAATTCTAATAATATTTTATTTATTTTTTTTAAATTAAAATTTGTTTTTGGAATAATTATGTGATGGTGTATTATATATTTAGATTTTGTTTTTCTCTTTTAAAAAATATTATGATCCGAAATCCTCTCCACAATAATTTCAAAAATAAATTTCAATTTTTATAAAAACATAAAATCTATGGTAAAATCTTATTATAAAAACCAAAATTTTCCCACTTCCTATGTACTTCAAAATTTCAAACTTAATTTACTTAAAAAGTTTGAAAAACATTCATACATCCCATCCCGTTCTAACAACCTTGCTTAAATGATGGAATCCTTTCTCCCATTACTCCTCCTGGTAGAATTAAAGCTAAACCTTTTGTCTAGCTGGTGGCAGATTCCTCTCCCCATTTAATTTTTCCCTTCATGCCAAAAACATGTCTAGATTCATAATGTCTATGTCCGTTTCATCAAGCCTTAGCACACTATTTTAAGTTGAAATATAACAATAGCAGAACAAGATTCCTTCAATCTTTTTTAAAAGCCAGTAAATTGGTTTCTTCAGTCCTGGTGCTAAGTATCAGCTATGGATTTAGAAGATACCCAACATGGGAAAATGCATGGAGATATAAGTTCTGATGATGGACGTGCCAGAACTGGTAACTATTTCATTTGCCTTTGAAATTTATTTTCAATCTGAGAACCATGAAGGCACATATAATGATCTGGATTGTGATAGTATTTATTTCTTTGGGTAATGTTTCACAGGGAATGTATGGACAGCAGCATCTCATGTTATCACAGCAGTGATAGGGGCAGGAGTTTTGTCTTTGCCATGGAGTGTGGCTCAGCTGGGGTGGATTATGGGGGCACTCATTCTTCTGTTTTTTGGTGTTGTGACAACATATACTTCTCTTCTACTTGCAGACTGTTATAGGTCACCTGATCCTGTAACTGGAAAACGCAACTACAAATACTCAGATGCAGTGAAAAACATTTTAGGTTTGTTTTCAAATCATAGTTTTGCCATATCTTATTTATAAGTTGGTTTGCACAACTGGTTTATGGCTTAGGCTTATGGGTTATGGTTTATGGTTTACATTTAGTTGGTAGCACAGTTGGTTCACGAGTGTTCTGTTTTTTTATCAGGTGGTAGAAAGGTTTTGGTATGTAAGATCGCTCAATATGCAAATCTATATGGAGCCATGGTAGGATACACACTAACTGCAGCCATTAGCATGATGTAAGTAAAGAAATGAAATTTTGTATACAATTTTTGATAGGTACCATTTATTCTTTTTTTTTAATCTTCTTATGGCATGGAGATTGAAGCAATTAGCTATTGTTACATCAGGTCCGTAAAAAAGGCTGCATGTTTCCACAAGGAAGGGCATGCATCCTCATGTAGTGTATCAGGGAATATGTTTATGGTGATATTTGGAGTACTGGAGTTGATATTATCTCAACTTCCAAGCTTGGAGAAAATTTCATGGCTTTCAATTCTTGCAGCAATCATGTCTGTTGCATATTCTTCAATTGGCCTAGGTCTTAGTATAGCCAAAGTTGCAGGTATCTTTGTTCTCCGAACTTAACCCTCCTACCAAAGTTGAGCAATGTATTTTCAATGATATATAATTGCTTGTAGTATGTTTTACTACTGGTTTGATTTCCCTATAGGAAGGAAACATCCTTCTGGAAGTTTAACTGGAGTATCCATTGGTAGTCAAGTTACAAGAGTAAAAAAGACATGGTATGTCTTCCAAGCATTGGGAAACATGGCATTTTCGTATACATTTTCAATGGTTCTTATAGAAATCCAGGTAAGTTCTACTATTTTCATCATTTCTTGATTTTAGTCCTTTTTTAGATGTAAATCTTCCACTTATCTTATTTCTGATGCTTTTACATTACATTTTGTTTCCCTTGACTGCTCTTTCTAGGAGTAGTATATACTTCCCAGGGAAGGGGTCTTTTGTTTTTGGGGACAAAGCATGAGATTTTTCAAAATAATGGTTTTTTTTTTTTTTTAAATACTGAATGGCAATATTATCAAATATATTTTTTATGTTGTTTATGTATTTAGATTTATTCAATCGTGCTAGCTTTCTGTTTAAAATTAGTTATTGAAAGTGCAACAAAAATGTTTTGTCATTTTTTTAATTTTATTTTAAATTATTTCAAGTTTAAGATCAAAGTAGAATTTTCTTTTTTTTTAATTCGTTTTTAAGATTTATTTTATGAGTTATCAGAATTTAATTCATAGCAGGAAGCTTGTCATTTTGAAAGTAATATCAATAAAGGCACATATAATCAGACCTTTAGTAATCCTTAACAAATGGAAAACTGAATCTTGTTGCAGGACACCATCAAATCTCCACCTCCAGAGAACAAAACCATGAGAAAAGCAACATCAATTGGCATGACTGTTACAACACTGTTTTACATGTCCATAGGCTTAGTTGGGTATGCAGCTTTTGGAAACAGTGCACCTGGAAACATGCTTACTGGATTTGGCTTCTACGAGCCATTCTGGTTGATTGACATAGGCAATCTTTGCATAGTTATTCACCTGGTGGGAGCTTATCAGGTATATATAGGGTACTAGCATTTTATATATATATATATATATATATATATATTTTTTTTTTTTTTTTATTTTTTTCTAATTCTTAATAGGGCTATTATTTAACACTTTTTAGTATTATTTATGTTAACCTATGGACACTGAGAGAATATGTTGTTTTATTCTCATATCATGGGCAACTTAGTCTCAGCAGTTTGCCACTATTTTACATGATTTGTTTCAATTCTTAATAGTGTTATTTTTTCTTTCAATGCAGGTGTTTTCTCAGCCTGTGTTTGCAGTCATTGAAGAGTGGGCATCTCGTAAGTGGGAAAGACATGGCTTTGTGAACACTGTACACAGCATAAGAATTCCTTTCTGTGGATTCATAAGTTTTACCATGTTTTCTCTGTTAGTGAGAAGTTTGATAGTGGTGATAACAACAGTGGTTGCCATGCTTATACCATTTTTCAATGCAGTGATGGGGCTGATAGGTGCCATCTCATTCTGGCCACTGACTGTGAATCTTCCAATTCAAATGTACATAGCACAAACCAAGGTTCAAATATGGACCCCCAAATGGATATTGAATCAATCTCTTAGCTTAATTTGCCTCCTTGTATCAATAGCTGGTATTGTGGGTTCAATTGCAGGAATATCTCAAGACCTCAAGCATGTAAATCTTTTTCATATGAAATATTAGGGCAGTTAAGAGTGGCTTGCAGCGATTTGTGTGTGTTTTTATGATAGGCCTTTCTTTTAATTTTCTTTTAAAAAATGAAAGGGTTAATTTCTTAGATTTTATGGTCCGCGTTCACGACACTCTCTGGTTTAACGAGGGGGTAGGAGACTGTTCTCAAATTGTAAAATGTAATGATTCTCTTATATTAAAATAAAATAAAAATTCAATTTTATATTAAAGTTTGTGACGAAGATTAAAGGCATTCTCTCCATTGCTATACACGAGGGAAATTGAAAAGGGCCATAAATGTCTCGTTTAGTCCGCTGGTTTATTTTTTTTATTGAAAAGAGTTTATATTAAATCAAAAAAATACAGTTATATATGTGGAAAGGTCAAAACCCAAGTCAACACCTTGCCAAACACTGACAAGAAAAGTACTAACAAATTTAATAAATAAAAATAAAAATAAATGTTACAATATCTTTTATTTTATAAAATTTTGAGATATATTTAATTAATTGTATACTTTAATGTTATTAAATTTCTTTTCTCTAAATTTATAAAACTTTTTTTATTTTATAAAATTTTGAGATATTTTTAATTAATTGTATATTTTAATATTAAAATATGACTGGATTAAATTAAATGTTTTTTATATTATAAAACATTTTTTATTTTATAAAATTTTGAAATATCTTTAATTAATTATATATTTTAATGGTAAAATATGATTTGATTAAATTTGATTTTTTTTTTAAATTTATAAAATGATTTAATAAATTTAATTTAGTTTGTGTTTGTTTGTTTTTTTGTTTTTTGTTTTTTTTTTTTATTTTTTTTATTTTTTTTTAAAGAAAAGTACATTATGAACATTTATATTCATGTAAAATATGACTTGATTAAATTTAATGATTTTTTTTAAATTTTATAAAATAATTGATAAATTTAATTTTACTTTTTAAAATTTATGATTTTTTTTAAAAAAATAGGTTATGAATTATTTATCATTCACATGTAAAGTTTTAAGTCACTTCTCTTTGAAAAAGAATTGAAGTCACTTCTTGTTTTAAAAGAACTCTTAATAAAAATGATTTTTCTTTAATTTCTTTGAAATTTATAGTGCTTTTTTAAAAAAGAGTAGACCATAACATCTATTTTTTATTTACATGTTTTAAATATTAAATCATTTAAAAAGTAGATGCTACAAAAAAAATTGATTTTTTATTGAAAAAGAACTCAAAAAATTATTTTTCTTAAAATTTTGAAATTTATAGTGCTTTTTGAAGAAAAAGTAGATCATAACATCTATTTTTTATTCACATGTTTTAAATATTAAATTATTTAAAAATTAGATGTTACAAAAAAATTCTGACTTATTTACATGTCAAAGGTTTTTAATTTTAAAAAATATTAAATTATTTAAAAAATTGATATTATAAAAAAATTGAAAATTTTTAATTTTAAAATATTAAATTATTTAAAAAATAAATGTTAAATAATAATAATATCCACAAAAAGATTTTTCACTTTACAAAAAAATTTAACTTATTCAATTTTTAATTTAAGAAAATATTAAATTATTTAAAAAATAAATGTTAAAAATAATAATAATAATATAATCAATAAAGAGATTTTTCACTTGTACAAGAAATAATAGGGTTTTTTTTCTGAGTTAAGGAATCCATTTCAAGATCCATATTATAAATTGTATTCCGTCACAGACTATTTAGATTAGTGGATTTTCCATCACCGACTACAAGTTTTATAGATTATAAATAAGTTTTATTTTGTGAAATAATGATAAATTTAGTAGGAATAATATTTATGAAGTAATAATAAAGTTGAGAGGGAGAAGCAATTTCATATTTATTGTGTATAATTTTATATTTTTATTATATATATAAAAATAATTTTTTTTATAAATTTTTTATAATAAAAAATTAAAAATTTACAAACCACCATAAAAAAAAAGAAGCCAATAATTTATTACTGAAATTTTTTTGAATTTAAGATGGATATCTATATATAATTAAATTATACAAAATATAAAAATTAATCAAAATTATATTATATAATTATATTTTTAATTTTTTAATCCATAACATTTTACATATTTATATATAGAAAATATCAAATTTATTAAAAAAAATTAAAATAAAAAAATTAATTAAAATTATATTATATAATTAAATTATTTATATTTAAGAAACTCAAAAACAATGCTGATATTGAAGAGTTTTTATAGGCCAACAAAGTTTTTATAATCTAATTTGAGAGTATAACTAAAGAACATACTCTTAACATAAGTTACCAAAACACCTTCCTATTATATGATCTAACAAAAGACATCTTTCATAAGTTTCTTCCCCCTCAACATTTTTAAATATAAGATATATATATATATATATTTTTTAAGTATTAGAAATTTACATTTCTATTCTTACATTGTGTACTTCATGCACTTTTGGGTCCTTAGATAAAATTAGAAATATGTCTCTTTAAATTTATTGAAAGGAAAATTAATGACAACTTCATTTCCCAATAATGATTTTTTTCATATTATTATTTTCAAAATATAAGATATAAAATAGGAACAAATATTTTTTTTATGAAACTAGACATAACATTACAATTAAAATTAAAAAAGGATTAGTGTTCTAACATACTTGTAAGCCTAAGCTTTGTTTTCTCTACTCTGCCATATATTCACTTGAGAACTCAATTCTAAACTTCCCAATTAAAGTCAAATCTCAACTCTTATACCTTTAAGCTTACTCATCTATCCATTTTGAATCTTTGTTTAACTTCCACAAATTTTTGGAATGTCATCACCTTCATTTTACTCATAGAAATGTTCAAGAACTGATGGTTCATCATTATAGACCATTACTTTATTTTTAGAATTTGTATTGTCAAAACCGTCACTTTATGTAGTATGGCAATTGCAAAACCACCATTTTATGTAGACTAGAAATAATGTAACCACCACTTAAGATTTCAAAACCATTGGGTTGGAAACATAACTGCCAGTTATGCTTGAAAAACCATTGCTTAGTGTCGATCGATGGTTTCGGTGATGTGAAAAGTGTGACAACTTCTTGATGTCATAAATTTTGCATATGAGCTTAAAATGAGATTTTAATTTTTTAAATACAAAATTTTTCAAGGAGAATACAAATATGCAATCAAATTGAGTTTTGTGGAATTCCTTGATGCTATTTTAACCTCTAACCCACAACTTATTCATTTTATCCCTTCAATAGACATGACTGTTTCTTAGATTGTATTGATGGTTGAGGAACTCAACCAACCCTCTTAGAACCATGTAGCTTCTTGTGAATGATCCTTATTTGATGTAATTAATGTCACTAAAGTGTTGGAGAACTGTTGTTTCCCTTTGGGGCATCTCACCAAGCCAAAACAACAAATAAACCACCAAGATTACACAAACACACAATGACTATTTTTATTTGTCGATACAAGATTTCCTATTCACTATGGATGCTCCTGCATCTGACACCCAGGGTAATGAATTTTTTCATGATATCTTACTCATGATCATGCTATTAGTTCATCAATTATTTTTCCATGTTATGCAACTTAAGATGCATTCATCCAGGTTGCATATTTAGTTGTTCGATCCTTCCACTTTGCCAATTACTTACAGTACCCATTTCCTTTGATTTTCTCACCAAGCCCTATGTACAGAATGGATTTCATCCCCTCCTTCATCTCAAGTGGAAATTTCTTCTTCTAATCAATGGCTAAAAAATCCATGCTTTAGATTCCTTTCTCATTTGTTTGTCCCACCACATATGGGTACAAATTGGATGTACATTGAAGATAGATGAAATACATACTCCATCTAGCAACTTAATCTCATAAGCACTGGCTGAGAATCTTCTTAAATGTTTTCAAGGCTAGCAACTTAATCTCATAAGCACTGGCTGAGAATCTTCTTAAATGTTTTCAAGGCTTGATTTTATTTCATTTGGGCTTGTTATATTCACCTTTGGGAAACTTTTCCTTATGCAAATACACAAATACCAAGTCCCCAACTTTGAAATTTTTTTCTTCTTTTATGATCAACATGCTCTATATATTTTTAGCACTTTCTTCCAATATTCTTGTCACTTCCACATGCACTTCATGCATACCTTGTGTGTATTCTTCACCTTCTTTACTTATTTTGTTCATATCAATTGTGCTTATCAATTCACACACTCCTCTGGAGATGATCCCATACACAATTTAAAAAGGACTCATACTTTTACATTTATTAATTGAATCATATATGAAAATCCATCTTGGGCCAATACCAAGTCCCACTATTTGGGCTTGTCACCAACCAAAATTGTTAGCAAATTTCTAAAATTACAATTCGTAACCTCTATTTTTCCATCTATTTGAGGATGATAGGTTGAACTAAAGTCCAATCTAGTGCCCAACTTCTACCATAACCTCCTCCATAAGTGTTCTACAAACTTTGTATCCCTAATTAAAGAAATAGTATTTCTATGGTCCATGATATATATTGAAGAATATTTCTAGAATAAATTGTATAAAAAAAGTAATAATGTTTCAAGTCACACTCCATGAACTATGATTAGGATGAGAGAATAAAATGAATTAGATTTCAAACTTAGGTTCCTCTTTAAAATATGTTAGCATTGAAGTAATTTGATGTTGAGTAGTTAGGAAAAGTGAATGTTAAAAGAGTTAAATTAATTATAAATGTAATAAGAAGATAAGGGAGATAAAAAAGTATTATATTGAGAAATTAGTAGTTAATAAACTTAAGCAATAGTTCTAAAAGATGAATAAAAATGACACAAATTTTTAAAAAGAAGGGAAAATAAAATTTAATATAAATGGTTAGAAAAAGGAAGCAAGAAGATTTATTTTAATGTTGATGAAATTATGATATTAATAATAAGAAAGGTAACTGAGTAAATTAAAAATTCAGATAAAAGAGATATAATAACGGGCTATGGCACATAAGTGAGTCCCACTTGGCGGCCAAGTGCATCCAAATCCAAAAAAAAAAAATTGGGGTTTGAAAAAACTCCCTTCATTTGAAGGGGGTTTGTTCGAACCCCCTTCGTTTGAACCCCTAGGTGTAATTTTTGAAGGGGGTTCGAACAAAGGGGGTCAAAGGTTTACTTTAGCATTTGATTAATTTTTTATTAATTTGAATGATATTTGGGGGGGTGCAATTGAAGAGGGTTAGAACAAATGGGGTTCATTTGAACCTCCTTCATTCAAACCCCATGTGGCATGAAATCCTCACCCATTGAAGTGGAAAGCTACTATTAGCCTAAAATTGCCACTTCGGATGCCACGTATTAGGATGAAAAAAATAAAATAAAAACATGTGGATCTATATATAAATAGGTATTTTTATGAGCTTTCTAATAATATGATTTTTTTTTTAAATTTTAATAATATTTTATATTTATTTTGATTTATTTAGTAAAATATACTTATTTATAAAATAAAGTACCATATGGAGTAAGAAAGGAAAACACAGATATTTTTTGACATTTGAATTGAAATAGATGGCTGCGAGTGAGGGTTCCAGGAGTCTCATGCTAGCAGAAGCATCCACTGGGGATCGATCTTTTCCCAAAGGGAGTTCACAAGAAAAGGAGAAGGAGACGTTTTATGTGGGTGAACGATCTAAGGTAAATAAAGTGAACGGTTGCGTTCCACGCAGTCAAGATCGGCCTGTGCTGGTTATCCCTTCAGAAATAGTAAAGGAAGATGTGGAATACTTGGCCTCACATGCTTTGATCTACAAGTTTCTTGGAATTTGAATTTCTCTATCAACCCTGGAAGCCTAGATTCATCGTTCATGGCAGGTTGAAAGCAATTTTGATATCATGTTGGCTGGTAATAGCTACTTTATGGTAAATTTCTCTTGCATATCTGATAGGAATCAGATTTTTTAGGGAGGTCCTTATTTTTATGATCGTATTGGTCTTTTCATCAAACCCTGGCATGTGGGGTTTAACTCTGCTGAGGATCTCCCATCACGGGTTCCTGTGTGGGTCTGCCTACCGAGACTACCTCTGGAGTTTTGGTGCGAGGATATCCTACGTCAAATTGCTGATATGCTTGAGACACCAACTACAATGTGCATCAATCTCTGGACAAGAAGGTTATCTCTTATGCCTGTATCTGTGTTGATATAGTTATAAACAACCCTTTGCCAGACTCTATGGAAATTTGTCTGGGATCCTCTTCCTGGATCCAACAAATCAACTATGAATATATTCCCTTTAGGTGTTGAATCTGCCATGTGTATGGACATCTACAGTGCTAATGCCCCCATGCTTCTAAGGGTATCAGGATACCCGGGGGCATCCAGTCCACGGATGACCAATGATAGTATGAGGAATGGCCAACCTAATCATCTTGCAAATGGGAATAGTCAATCTGATAGTGCTGCAAAAGAGAGAATCCATTTGAATACTCCCAGTTTGGGGCAAGGCCCATTCGGCTCTACTGGACCTGACAGGGATGGTTTTATCCCAGTTTGATGTCGTGCTAGAGGACGAGTGATGGGGGGATCACAAGAACAAACACACCTGTTCTGATCCCTCTTGTTAGGATCTTGCTCCTCAGAAAGAGCACAATATGATTACCAAATATAAGCAATTATAAATGTGGAAATAACTAGAAACACAAGTAACTAGAATTCACCAATAGCATAGAATATGAGAGACAATACACTATCTTGTATTAACACTTTACAAAAAGAATACAATAAAGAGCCGCCACACTCTTCCACCTTACAGAGGCTTCCCACACCTCAAGTGTACAGTAATTCTTCTACAACACTCTCCTACCAAAAACGGTCCCAACAACCAACTCACACACAAAATTGGTGTTCACCTCTCCAACTAGTCAGTAATAACCCTGCCAGTTCACCAAGCACTCTATAGTACTTCAAGTTGATCTCCCATGAACCTGCAATTCAATAGACCATACTCACACATGTAGATCTCCTATGAGCTTGCAACAACCTGCAACTCAATGATCTTACAATGGAAGGAACTACCTTGCCTTCCTTATTATCTCATACTTTACAATACATGCCAATGGGTCTATAAATAGATCCCAGACTTAAAAAATAACTTAGACTCTTAATTTAGACAATTATCCATGCAGCTCAAGACTCTAACTGGCCTTTACATGCAAACACTTCGTTCACTTAACTAACTGTCCGTGTAACGAACAGTTCTGGAACACACAGGCTATCGACGTCGGTCCCTGCTTGCCTGGTTCTATCGACATCAGCCGACATCCTACCGTCGTCGGTGGCCTTCTGCATTGGTCACGACTGACGTCGGTCATGCTGCCGACGCCAGTGCTTCTGGATCTTTAGCAACCACTAGTTCCTATTTGCAAAGAGTTGAAGCTTTTAGCTCCACAACCTAACAATCTCCCACTTGGAGATAAACAACTACAACCTGTACCTGTACCTATACTCAGTCTAGTTTGTTCCTTTGGCTCTATATCCCTCCTAAAGATCACTCTTGAAGACCAACCACCACACACCTTGTGATGCAACTCATGTCATCCAAATCACCTACCACATCCACATCTACAAACCATGTAGAAAATAAATTGAACCTGCATAGCATGTGCACCTGCTGCTGGTCCCTGTAAGAATCCACTGAACTGCCCTTCAGTACTTCTCTCCCGAATTGGTTCCTAACTTGTGACAACTCCCACTGCTTGGGAAAACTCAGGTTTAGTACATACCATGCACTCAACCTCATTATGTGAATCAAGACACCTGTTCTGTGAACTGTCCAACCATCGGTGTGCTAACCGATCTCACACAATCATCTTGAAACAAAGTCAACATATGACCTTCCATGTCTCTAGAACACACTCATGCCAAAGAATCTTGCTGCTCCCAGATTCTCCATGACACACACCTGAACTAGCTTTACCTTTAGTTCAGCAATACCCTGTATATGTAACCCTGCAACAAGCACATCATACAGTAATAGGATAATGTAGCTAATATTATCCAACCTGGTAAAGAGAAACACAATGATCAAACCTTCATTGCCCTGCAGCTTATACAAGACCATATACCCTGATCTTCCGTCTCACGTATCCATTTTCACTCTTCTTCATCCTGAACATCCATTCGTCTCTCAGTGCTTACTTTTAGCTGACAACTCTACCCAAAACACCCATTTGGTTCTCCTCCAAGGAATCACATCCTCATCCATGCCAAGTTCCCACTGTTTCCTGGATCTACCTATTCTGCTTCTTCAATAACTTTCTGGTCCTATACCATAAGTGAGCAACAAGTAGTGTAAAGAAGGGAAATGATGAATTTAAGAACTTACTTACGCCTTCAGTCCTCCATATGGGCGCTTGAGACACCTTGACAGCTTGCTATCCACCCAAAATTCATCTCAGTAATCGATGCCGGTCACATCTCAGTCTGCACCCGACCGATGTCGGCTCCCTGTGACTGCCTCATTATCGACGTCAGTTTCCCCTGGTCGACGCTGGTAGTTATCTGCCCTGAGTCACCAACATCGGTTTACACATAGCCGACGTCGGTCCCTGTCTGGACGCCGATGCCAATTTTCCTGTCGACGTCGGTCTCTGTGTTTTTCTAGTGAGAACTGACTTTTTCCCATGAGCTCCTTTTGGATCAAACCTTTGTCCAAATCACCCTTGCTCTGCTTAGAATTCTTCTGCCCCTTGTGCTGAACTCTGTCTGTCACCTTCTCCTTGAAAACCAAGGCTTTCCTGTTCTTGTCACTAACATCAGATTCCTCAAGAAACGTTACCTTCTTCTTCTGCATACAGAAATCATGATCCATACCTTCCAAATCCGAAAGCATACCCTTTGACTCAAGAACATGCATCTCCTTCTTATCTATGTGACCAAGCCTATTAAGCCACATCTCTGAATCTACAACTGAAGTAGATAACCCAGAAAGAGAATCAGTAATACAAGTAGATAGATAAAGCGTACCTACTTTCTTACCTCTAGCTACAACAAGTGCACTCTTGGTAACCTTCCAAGAATCCACTGTGAGAGTTACTGTGCAACCCTCATCACCCAAACTTCTAACAAAAATCAAATTCCTCTCCAAAACTGGGACATGCATGACCTCCTTTAACACCCATGTGTTACCTGTCTGCAGTTTCAGCTTCACTTTCCCTTTGCCAACCATCTGACAAGGCTTACCATCCCCTACACAAATTTCTCCAAAGTCTCCCTGGGCATACTCATGAAAAAATTCCCTATGTGGGGATGCATGAAAAGAGGCACCAGAATCTAAAACCCAAGATTCTACTTTATCCAAAGAACATACCAGAGCATCCCGTGTAGCGTAATCTGCAACATTTACTTCTTCTTCATGTCCTTCATGCTAATCTTCACCCGATCTGCAATCTCTCTTTAAGTGCCCTTGCTTTTCACATTTCCAGCAGGTTATTCTGCCATACCTGGACTTGGATCTCCTGCCTATCTTGGACCTTCATCTCCCACGCTCTATCTTCTCTCTTTGCCTTCCTCTGCCTTCAACACTCAAAGCATTCCCTGATGATTCACCTATGCTTTTTCTGCATATCTCTTCATTCAAGATCACACTCACAACATCATCCACTTTTAAGACTTTTGAAGGAGACACAGTATTAGAAACTGCCATTTCCAAACCTTCCCAACTTTCAGGTAATGAACACAAGATTAAGAGAGCTCTAATTTCATCATCAAATACAATATTGACTGAACTTAACTGGTTTACCAAACCATGGAAATCACTAAGATGGCTATGAACAGATCCACCTTCCAACATTTGCAAATTAAATAAATGCTTCATAAGAAATACCTTATTAGAAGTCGAGGGTTTTTCATATAAATTTGCCAAAGATTCCATCAACTCCACCGTTGTCTTACACTGTGATAAGTTAGAAATCACAGATGATGCAAGACTCAATCTTATAGATCCCAGAGCCTTCCGATCAAGAACCTCCCATTCTTCATCCTTCATATCCGAGGGTTTGCAATTAACCCCACCCAACGGTAAGTACAAATCTTTCTGATACAGATAATCCTCAATCTACATCCTCCATAATTGGTAGTTCTTGCCATTAAACTTCTCCATTCATAGCTTACTGTCTTCTGCCATTGCTCAACTCCCACTCAAACAGAAACCCTGTGAGTAACCTGTAATCAAAACACACTAACCAGATCTAATCCAATCTGTTAGTATCCCAACCAAAAGCTCTGATACCACTTGATGGGGGGATCACAAGAACAAACACACCTGTTCTGATCCCTCTTGTTAGGATCTTGCTCCTCAAAAAGAGCACAATATGATTACCAAATATAAGCAATTATAAATGCGAAAATAACCAGAAACACAAGTAACTAGAATTCACCAATAGCACAGAATATGAGAGACAATACACTATCTTGTATTAAAACTATACAAAAAGAATACAATAAAGAGCCGCCACACTCTTCCACCTTACAGAGGCTTCCCACACCTCAAGTGTACAGTAATTCTTCTACAACACTCTCCTACCAAAAATGGTCCCAACAACCAACTCACACATAGAATTGGTGTTCACCTCTCCAACTAGTCAGTAATAACCCTGCCAGTTCACCAAGCACTGTATAGTACTTCAAGTTGATCTCCCATGAACCTGCAACCTGAAATTCAACAGACCATACTCACACATGTAGATCTCCTATGAGCTTGCAACAACCTGTAACTCAATGATCTTACAATGGAAGGAACTACCTTGCCTTCCTTATCATCTCATACTTTACAATACATGCCAATGGGTCTATAAATAGATCCCAGACTTAAACAATAACTTAGACTCTTAATTTAGACAATTATCCACGTAGCTTAAGACTCTAACTGGCCTTTACATGCAAACACTTCGTTCACTTAACTAACTGTCTGTGCAACGAACAATTCTGGAACACACAGGCTATCGATGTCGGTCCCTGCTTGCCTGGTTCTGCCGATGTCGGCCGACATCCTGCCATTGATGGTGGCCTTCTGCACTGGTCATGACCGATGTCGATCATGCTGCTGACGCCGATGCTTCTAGATCTTCAGCAACCACTAGTTCATGTTTGCAAAGAGTTGAAGCTTTTAGCTCCACAACCTAACAACGAGGTCAGAAGCACTCACATCTTGACCGGCAAGGGGACGCTAGGTTCAATCATTTTGAGGCTCTTGATAGCATGGTCATGAAAGAAGGCATTCCTGTAGCGAATCAGTGTGGGGTTCTAGATTTAGAGGGGAAGAGCTATATTCTTAATGGCTCCCAGGATACTGTTATTCAGCAGATCCCAGAGACCTCTCTTGGCCCTAAATCTAAGGCCCTTGTGGTTTCCTCTACTTCACAGGACAAGGATGTCATGTGGGCAGATTTGGTTAAAGATGTGGGAGCTCCCAGTAAAGAAAAGGGATCTTCACCTGCTTTGGGCCTAATGCAATGACCGTTTAAGAAAGTCTCCTTTTCTACTCCTTCCAGAGCAGGACGTAAGAAAGATCAAGACAGAATTAAACTTACAGGGGATTTACTGGTAGAATCAGGGGTTGTCAAGACCTTGGACGAACACTTTCCTCACTCTGCTCAATGATTATTCTATCATAGAACATGAGGGGGTTGAATAATATCCCTAGACAAAAAGCTATTCACAAGTTGGTGATCGATCATTCTCCTGATATTCTTTGTATTCAGGAAACTAAGCTTTCTGTGGACTCCCTGCTTACTTGATGTCCTAATATTTGGTTTTTTGGCCAATGTCAGTGTGTTGGTGCCTTGGGGAGCTCTGGTGGTCTTGCTATGTGCTGGGATCCCAGGAAAGTTATGCCACTCCACTGGTTGTCCTATCTCTTGGCCCTCTCAATGGTTGCTTCCTCCCTTGAGACTGGCAAGCTGATTCTAGTTACTACTGTATATGCCCTTGTTGATCTCCCTAGTTAGCTCAAACTTTGAGAACACATTCAGTATGTCAGAAGCTGCCATCATTTCTTGCCTTAGATTGTGGCTGGGGACTTCAACTCTGTTCTTAGTCTGGAGGAGAAGAGGGTTGGCTCAGCTCGTCTGGGACCTTCTTCTAAGCTTCTTCAACAAAATATTGATCTTTTACATCTTTATAATGTTAAACCCCTCAACAGGCTCTTTACATGGAACAATAGAAGGATTGGAGATGCGGCCATCTCAAAACGCCTAGACAGGTTCCTAGTTTCTTATTTTTGGCAATCTAGCTCCATCTCTCTCTCTTCTAAAATTCTTGATTGGCAAGGGTCTGACCATTGGCCTATTAAGCTCTCTACTAGTTATATAGCTTCTCCCAGGAAGCCACCATTCAAGTTTCAGTTGATGTGGCTTCGTGACTCCTCTCTCCATGACTTAATGGCACACTGGTGGAGGCAAGGAGGCCCGACCTATGGCACTGCTACGTTTTCTTTCTCTAAGAAGATTTAGTATGTTAAAAGGAAATTGAAGCATT
The DNA here is from genome assembly GCA_037957365.1 of Torreya grandis. Classification (NCBI taxonomy): domain Eukaryota; kingdom Viridiplantae; phylum Streptophyta; class Pinopsida; order Cupressales; family Taxaceae; genus Torreya; species Torreya grandis. Next base: position 1,705,820 of record JARHVA010000359.1, read on the forward strand.
GGAACAGTCATTGTTTTGGTAATCTCCACATTATGAAGAAGAGGGCTCAAGATCGGCTGGATGGTATTACTAGGTAGATTTGAGACCTTGGTTTGTCTGAAGCTCTTCACACTGCTGAGTCTCAAACTGCTACGAATTTAGCTGAGTGGGATCTCTATGAAGAAATTTATTGGAAATCGAAGGCTCATATAGACTGGCTCCAGGAAGGGGACAAGAACACTGCTTTTTTCCATAACTCTGTGCAAGCTCGATGTAATAGGAGCTTCATTTCTTCTCTTGTCACTTCGGATGGGACGCATCTGACTTCCTCTCAAGCTATATCCAGGGAAGCTATTCAGTTTTACTCTACTCTCTTTTCAAATGATTTACCTCCTGATGAGCTTGCAGAGAATACTATCTTATCTTATATTCCCTTTGTTATGACATCGAAAATGAATGATTCTCTTATGCAGCAAATTGGTAGGTCTGAATTAGAGGGGGTGGTCTTCAGCATGAGTAAAGGCAAATCTATGAGTCTGGATGACTTTCCTATGGAATTCTTCCAGGAATTATAGGATGTTATTAATCAAGATCTTTTGGATGTGGTTCAGAAGTCTTACTCCAACAAAGAAATGCTTCGGGCATTGAATGTTACTTTTTTAGTTCTTATTTCAAAGAAGGAACAGGCTAATCAACTGGATTTTTTTAGGCCCATCGCTTTGTGCAACGTGGTCTATAAAATCATTACTAAGCTCATTGTGGAAAGGCTTAAAGTTTGTCTACCCATGGTTATCTCTAAGGAACAAGGAGGTTTTATTGAAGGCAAGCAAATTTTGGATGGGGTGGTTATTGCTTCAAAAGTTATTCATTCTATGAGTACTTCCTAGGAACGAACCATGTTCATTAAGCTTGATATGGCTAAGGCGTGTGACAGAGTCAATTGGGACCTCTTGCATAAAGTTCTTTTGGCCTTTGGCTTCAATCAGGCCTGGGTTCGCTAGGTTCTCAGTTGTGTTACTACTCCTTTCTCAGTCCTTATTAATGGTGCACCCTTAGAGATTTTTAGCATGTCTAGAGGTCTTCACCAAGGAGACCCACTCTCTCCATATCTATTTATCATTCTGGCAGAGGGACTTGGTCGACTTATCAAGTTTTGTGTATCTCAAAATATGCTTCATGGATGGTGTTGGGGGAACGGATTACCCACTTTGTCCCACCTCTAGTTCGTTGATGATACTACCCTTGCTAGGAGAGCTCAGATTCATGAAACTGAAGCTTTTCGGCTCACCCTAGACACTTATTTGGCTACTTCTAGGCAAAAAATTAATGATCACAAGTCCTCTATTTTTTTCTTCAACACCCTTGAGCCTATCCAGTGGAGGATTGTTACTATCCTAAGGTTTTAGATTCAGTCTCTCCCTCTCACTTATTTAGGGGTTCCTATTGTGGTGGGAAGACAACCTAGGCTCTTTTGGCAGAATGTACTGGACAAACTAAGATAAAAAGTTAACCACTGGACTCATAAGTGGCTCTCTACTGCTGGCAGGGTGACACTTTTGCATGTGGAGATTCAAGCCCTTCCCATTTATCGTAGTATGGTTTAGGCTGCCCTGGGGTATTTCCTTAAGGAATTCGATGCTCTTTCTCGCCAATTTATTTAGAGTGATAACTTGCAAAATACCAAATAGAGCCTTCTCAATTGGGATACTATTTGTCGACCAAAAAAGGAAGGAGGCCTTAGTCTGTGCTCTGCTATCTTGTGTAGTCAAGCTCTCGCTACCAAAATCTATTAGCGTTGGTGTTTCAATCAAGCTCACCTTTGGGCCCGTATCCTATCTTATATGTATTATCCGGGTGTTGATCCTGTGGATATTTCCAGACTTCCTCTTGAGGGAAGAGGGTCGATGGTGTGGAATACCCTCAAGCATGGGGCTCAACTAGTGAAATGTAGCCTCTTGGATCTGCAACAGTGGATCGACTGCCCTCTTTTGGAGTGACTCTTGGGATGGGTCGCCTCCTCTCTTATCCTCCCATCCACACTTGTAGTCACTTTGTGATTCTCTTCTTTCTACTGGGTGGAATACGGTGGCTCATTATAAGGAGGCCTTCAGTCTGGGCATGATGGTGGGCTATCAATGGAAGAACTCTTCAGATTGGCCGTCGGGTGGCTCTTTGGGGGATTAGCTAGAGTTATCACAAATTTTGGCCTCTAGAGAATGCAGTTCCTTACAGGAGCATGATGTTTTGGCATGGGGAGGTGAGCCCTCTGGGAAGTATTTCATATCTTTTGAGTACCTTGCATTGACAAAGCAACTCCTTGGTGAAGTGGAGATCTCTTGGTGGAAGAAGGTTTGGAATCATTTTTCTTGGCCTAAGTGTAATTTTTTCCTTTGGGTTCTGGTTTACAATAGGTGCCTTACTTGGGACAACCTCTATAAATGAGGCTTCCAGGGGCCCTCCATATGTGTTTTATGCTGCAGTAGTGAAGAGACTATCTCTCACCTTTTCTTTTAGTGCTCTTTTACCAAATAGATTTGGCACCTCTGGTGGAGTGTGTGGGGCTACTCATGTTGGCACGTGTCTTCTCTATCTAAATTTTGGGATCGCTTAGGCCACCCTCCTTCTAAGGCTTCTTTCTTTAGGTTGCTTGGTCCATTGGTCCTTCCTTTATCTTGTGGCATATATGGCCAGAGAGGAACAAGAGGATTTTTCATGATGCGTATTTTGAGCTCAAGGTCCTGTGGGGGAGGATTACTAATTATTTTCATGAAACCCTCCAAGCTAAATGTGACCTCGTTGTTGGCTTGGACCCGATCGATGCTGGGATTTATTCATGCTTTGCCTTTGTGCCTCTTAAGGACACCCCCTTGCCCCTCACACTCCAGTGCATGACCCTAGGCAGCACTCGCACCCTGTCAATCGAATGGAGCATTGGTCTCCCCCTGTGGCTAAAATTCTCAAAATTAACATTGATGGCTCATCTCGGGGAAATCCAAGGTCAGCTGTATTGGCGAGGTGGGGCGTGATAGTTTTGGCAATATTCAATTTTTCTTTTCTACCCACAAGGGCTACCATACTAATAACCTCATGGAGGCTCTGGTGATCTTGGTTGTCGTTCAACAATGTTGTCAACTAGGCTGGCACAGAATTATTTGCGAGACTGACTCGCAGGTGGTTGTCAATTTGTTGAATAAATGGGACTTTGAGACTATGGATTGGCATTTGGCTGGGGTGGTGTAACAGGTGCTTCAGCTTTGTAATTCTTTGGAATCTATGTCCTTTATGTATATTCCCTATGAGTGGAATGGGGTGGCTGACTGCTTGGCCAAATGGGCCTCCGAGCATGGGCCACCTTGGAATATCTCAGAACATATGAAGCTGCCCTTGAATTTATCCCAAAAGTTGGTTCAAGTTGTTGACCAGGATAAAGCTCTATAATTCTCTTTGTTTCTTGTTCCGTCTTTAATAAAAAATTTACCCCTCTTTTAGTGATAAAATAAAGTACCATACATTTGAGGCACTGGGAAAAATAGGAGACTATGGCCAAAAAACATTGAAAAATATCAATGCACTCAAATTTAATGTCCTTATTCTAATGTTGAAAAATGATTCTATTTCGACATATATATAAAAAAATATTATGAGAAGACATAAGCATGGATATTCCTTGCCTTGATCATTAAAAAAGTAATTAAAAATTATTTTTTAATCAAAAAACTATTAAAAAATAACCTTGCACTATTTCTAGGTTTCTAAGACATCTTTGCAAAAAATCTTGAGAAAATATTATGTTTTGATAAAATTATGAGGATAAATCAAGTACTCAATAAAAAAAATTGTACATGAAACATACACACTGTGTAGTTAGGTATTAAAAAAATATATATATTTTTTTTTATTTCTAAAAAAAAATAATAAATGTAATCTACACTTTAAATTAAATATTTCATTAGTTTACACTATTTTCATATTTTATACATTTAAGTCACTATTGTCTATACGAATTGAGAAATGTTCATATTTTAATTTTTTTTTGTCCCCTTAGTACCAAAAAGTGGGACACAGTCTTATACTTCAACCCTAACACAAAAAAAGGAAAGGAGCACAAGGGAAAGAGACTTGAAAAGTACTCAAAATATAGATTACCTCCCCAAGATGGGAATGGAGGAAAAAACATAAAAATAAGTCATCATTTTTTGTGTGAATTAATGATTGGTCACCACAATGGGTTTAATCCTAAACCACCATCCCTATTCAATTTGTTATTATACTTGAAAATTTCAATGGCTTCCCTTACGCATCATTTGAAGTAGTGGTCCTCTATGACTTAAACCTTGATATTCTTAGCACAAATATGATGATGAGTCTTGAAGTAGTGATCTACTAAAGCAAACCTCATCAATATTTCTTTGTTAATATCTACATTTTCATTAACCCTCATGTTGATAGAGTGACCCATCTCTCTAATGTATGACATCCCACAAGAGCAATCAATTTTGTACACACTAATTCTAAGAGTTATTTTAATTATCTTTGGACGGCTTTACCAATCTTCTAACTAGTTTTTTGTGAGGGAGAAACGTAGTGTGAATGTCATTACTCTTTACAATTTTTTAATTTTATTAGATATTCCTTCCATATATAGGAGGAAAGTTGTAGGTCTATTAAATTTGCCGTTCCTAGTTCTAATTCTAACATGGGCAATCCTAGCTGATTTGAAGGCTCTAGAAATATTTTTCCCTGTGTATCCATTCTTATTAAAAACTACAGTGAAAAGACTAATATCTTCAATATTTGGAGTGTGATCTAAAATATTATTTTAAAAAATTACACACTTTCTTCCGAAAATCTTCTTCAATATTTGTATATCCCTACTTGATACAATACTATTTAGCAACCCATGCAATCTCACAACTTCTTTGAAAAACATAGTAGAGACATTTATGGCATCACTAGTCTTCTTGAAAGGTATAAAGTGTGCCACTTTAGAAAATATATCAACAATAACAAAAATAGTCATTGCCTTTCTAAGTTCTTGGCAACCTAAAGGTGAAATCCATGCTCAATGCATTCCATGTTTTTTTCTAAAATGCATAATGGATGATATAGTCTTGTGTTTTGACTTTTTCCTTTTGCATGTTTGTAAACTCTACATATTTGTTTGAACTTCTTCGTGTCCATGACCATTTATGGCCAATAATAACTGTCACACAGTTGTGCCAATATTTTATCATACCCAAAGTGACCAACAAGACATTTACTGTGTTTCTATTTCAATAGGTTCTCTCTCATGGAACCTTATTATGGCCAAGGAGTTTTGTCTAGATTTTTTGGATTCATGCATGATGTCCATGCATCTTTGAAATTATAATCCTTTTCATATAAATATTTCATTGAGTCAAACCCAATGACCTATATCCTAAGCTCATTCACAACAATAACTTGCTTACTCAAGGCATCTACAACTTTATTTGATTTCCCATTACCAAGTTTCAAAATAAAATAATAGTTTTAAATAAATTCCACCCATTTAATGTGTTTCTAATTCAATTTACCTTGGATATTGATAAAATGCAATTTATGATGGTCCTTGTATAAAAAAATTCTTTTGGCAAAATATAATGCCGCCACTTTTTAAAATATTCCACGATTATGCATATATTTCCTTGTCAGAGACCAAATAATTTATTTATTTTTCATTCAACTTCTCATTAAAATAAGTAATGGGCTTAGCTTATTGGCTTAGTACAAATCCTATGTTTGTCCCACTGGCATAACAATCCACTTGAAACACTTTTTCAAAATCTGGCATAGCTAAAATCAAATGTTTCATTACCTTTTTATTATAAATAAATAAAAGTTGGCCTTTACTGGAGCTATCAACTAAAATTTAATTTTATCTCCTTTCATAGTATTTGTAATGGGTGCACATATACCACTAAAAATTATGATAAACTTTCTATTAAAACTTTTCAACCCATGGAAACTTATCACGTCAAACATACTTTTTGGTGAAGGCCACTCGACAATGGCTTTCACATTTTTAGGATCCATCTTAAATCCAACCTTTGAGAACACAAATCCCATATATATCAATGCCTCTTACATAAAGCTTCACTTTTTCAAATTGATCAACAAATTTTCTTATTTCAACTTAGCCAAACCAATCTCAAATGTTTTAAATGCTCATATTTTCAATGGCTAAAAATCACAATAACATTTAAATAAAGGATCAAAAACTTAGTGGTAAATGGCTTCAATAATTCATGCATGAATCTCATCACTATTCTTGGGGCATTTTATAAACTAAATTCCATAACCAGCCACTCATATAGTCTATCATTGTTCTTAAATGTATTCTTCCTCTCATCACCTTCTCTTATTTGAATTTGGTCATATCCCCTCTTCAAATATATCTTAGTGAAGTACTTAGCTCCACTCAAATAGTCCATTAAGTCATCCATTCTTGTTAATGTAAACATGTACTTAATGGTGATATTGTTTATTGCATGTGAATCTATGCACATTCTTCATTCTCCACATATATTCAAGGTGTTAACATAAATAGGACTACACATGGGCTCAAACTCTCTCATATTAAAGCATCTTCTAACAAATCCTACACCTACATATTTATCTCCTCATTATCCATTGGAGTCAATCTATAACCTGCCTTGTTTGGCAAACTTTATCCTAGAACTAAATCAATATATAGGCTAATGTTCCTTAAATACGTGTTAGTCCCTTCGACGATTCATTTGACACAATGCCAAATATTATTCTTACAAATTTTAAACTTCAATAGCAGTCGTCAACTCTATATCCACTTGTTCTTGCTCCTCTTCCAATAGGATTACCTCTTTGTGTCATCTCTTTCCCCAAATGCAAGCTTATTTTTTCACAAATTCTAATTGAATCAACTAGATTTTTCACACACACAACCCAAAATGAAAAACCTTGCTTTGATATCAATTAATGTATGTTGGAATTAGGGGCCCAAATTAATGTTAGCCTCACTCCCTAACATTGAACTTATCTCACTCACTCTCACTCTCAAGATACAAGACATAAGACAAGTAAAATACTTCCTTTATTGAACTGGGGGCATAGTTACAATTACATTACAAAAAAAACCACAGTGTTCTCAACAATAATTCATTTCTAAAATTTCCCAACTAAAGCCAAATATCAACTCTTATGCCTTGAAGCTTACTTATCTATCCATTTAAAATATTTGTCTGACTTCCTCTAACTCTTGGAGTGCCTCTTCACCTTCATTTCCCTCTTATAAATGTTCAAGAATTCATCATTCTGGACCATTACTTTATTTATACAATTTAAGCAAGTGAAACTACCACTTCTTTAAATATGATGATTATGAAACCACCACTTTATGTAGATTATTGGTTGCTTAACTTCCAATCTTGTAAAAATCATTGATTTGGTTACATAACAACCACTTAAGCTTATGAAATTGATGCTTAGTGTAAATTGGCAGTTTCTTCAATATACAAAGTTTTCTAACTTTTGGGGGCCATAACCTTTTCATACAGACTCGAAACAAGATTATTATTTTTTATAGAAGTGCATAAATGCTTTACATGAATCTAAATATGAAATCACACTCAGGTTTTTGGAAGTCCCTGATGCTCTTTTTACCTCTACCTTATTACATATTTTTTTAAATTCCTTCAATGGACACATGCACTTCTCAGATTATATCAATGATTGAGGAACTCAACCAACTCATTTGAAACCATGTAGCTTCATGAAACTAATCCTTATATAATGTATTTGGTGTCACTAAATGTTTTAAGAATTTATACTTCCCTTTGGGCCATCTCACCAAGCCAAATTAACAAGCAAACCAACAACACTACACAAACACACAACTTATATATATATATATATATATATATATATATATATATATATATATATATATATATATATATATATATATATATATATATATATATATATATATATATATATATATATATATATATATATATATATATATTGGTTGATGCAAGATTTCTTGTTCACCATGGATGGTCTTCATCAAATTCAAACACTTATACATATCAAAACTCTACACCCTTTTCATGCACTCCTTTATTTTCCATTTAGAATGGAAAATATAAATTTATGAAAGACTATAGTAAAATCTTTACAAAAATGGTGTAGAAATATAATTGCATTATGTTTTAAAAGTTTCATGTAAAGCATACATTAACATATCAGAAGGACAATGGCTCTAAAATTTCTATAGATGGCCCTACATCTCTAAAATTAAAATGAAAGCTCTCCATCAATACGTTCCTTATAATTTCATTGAGAAGTTTTATATTTGGGTATGTGCATGGAGTTGGGGGATAATTCTGTGGACATACCCTATAACATGTATGCTTTATAACAATAATGCATACGCATTATTAAAATTAATAAGAATGTGTACGTATTTTTATAAGTTTTAATAACATGTACATGTTATTACAATGATAAAAAAAAAACCCTCATCCTAATCCATTCATGTTTTCCTCATTCCAATTTGCATTTTGGTTGCAAGATCACATTTTGGCTACAAATTCACGTTTTGGCCTGCAAGATTCACGTTTTACTCTCCATTCACTAGATTTATGACGCCACCATGAAGAAGATGTATGTTTTTTGTAAATTAAATCAATTTTTTTGATTTTTTTTGAATTTTTTTAGTGTGAATTGCAAATTTGTTTTTTTTTCAACAGGTTAGCATGTTCCACATAATCCTCTACCTAACCTTATACCCAACCCTCCTAACCCTCCTAACCCTCCACCTAACCCTCTGCCTAACCCTCCTGTAGTTCCCCTAGATCCCCCAAGCAGCCAAGAGGAATTAGTTGCTCACATAGTGGAGAACAAAATTGAAATTGAGGAAATAATTAGGAGAATGAGGGAGCCCACTTCCACAAACACCCATTGTACCTATTTGGCCAATAACCTAGAGTTGGTATTAGGTCAAGTTGACTCGATAACAAGTCAAATTGATAGATGGAGGTCATATAAGGATAGTTTTAGGGCTTAATATGTTGAAAAATTTTAGCATCTGAGGTGAAGAACAAAAATATAACAAAAGATCAAATTTGTGCCTTATTTATCGACCCAACCATCAATTCCCCATTTCCCATAACAACCAAATGTTTCCAAATCCACTGATGCCAACATGATTTGATTAAGGCCAATTTTTGGGAGTGATGGTGGATGGTGTTTGACTATACCCCTTGTAATAACTATGAGGTCCCTTTGTACTTTTTAAGGAAACTATATTGCGAGTTTGTCCTCAATCAAATTCTAAACTATATTGACTATGGTGAGTTTTTGGGTTGAGGGAAAGGCTTCACACAGGATTGACTAGGTACACATTATACACCTAATCGGCCTGTAAGGATTCCTAACCAAAAGCCACTTCATCTAGAGATTCCCTATGTGGTGACAAAGGTTGTGGAGATAGACACTTTGCATGTGCTTAGTACACTTATTGATACACTCGTTCATCATATGAGTAGACTTTCAGAGATAGATGCTCAAGATACTCTAGCTAGTGGTCATACCTGACCCCACTGATGTAGATGTTGTGGGACTATATGTACTGGACCTTCAAATGATGATGGTGGCATATCAGGGGGCTTAGAGGATGTGGTCTTAACTAATGAGTTATTGGCACACGCATTTGGTTCAAATATGTTGGGAGCCTCTACACACATACAGGTATGTTTTATATAAATTTAGTGTTAAATTTTTAAGTTATAATTGTAATTTAAAAAGGTAATAACTAATTTACTCTTTTAAATTAAATAATATATATATGTGTGTGTGTGTGTGTGTGTGTGTGTGTGTGTGTTTTTGTGTTCTAGGAGTGGAGACGTTGCCTTCGACATCTGTATCAGTACGACACCATATACAATTATAGAGGTAAAATTTCAAGTGAATCTTATATACTCTAGATGTACATTCATACACCTTAATTGCATCCTTGGTACATTTTGTGTAATAATTTATATCAAATACCTAATATAATTATGCTATACTTTTTATTGTTTGATGTATTAACATGGATTGGCGTAACTTGTTAGAAATGTATCCTAAATCTCAACTATGTTTTCAATAACCAAGATAGGGAGTTAAACATTTTTTTGATATCCTATTATATGTAGTTTTTATAGCGATTCAATCCCAATCAATAGGATTGGATGTACATATATATATAGAATTCATTTGATAAAATTTGTTTAGTATAATATATTTTTATCAATTTGCCAATCGATCCTAGCATGTTTTCCTCAATATGCACACCACTCCTTTCTTTTAAATACTAGCCTCATAGCCAAGCACTTGATTCCTTGTTATCGTAATGACATATATTATTTCAATCTCTATGATCATTATCCAAAATGTTCATAGCTAGCAATTCAATTCCCATCTTGATTCCATCCGAGCATAATAATTTTATCTCTATGGAGTTATAAATTTAGATGGCATAGCCTCTTGATCCCATTGTACCTAGTCAATTCCATTGGTTTGTTGGGAGAGTGTCCATTAGATCTCATTGGTTTATTGGGAGAGCGTTGACTATAAACTATAGCCTATATGTATATGGCATAGGCCTTGCGACCATATACAAATAGGGGACCTGAATCCCATATAGATAGATGGGGTTCAGTGGTTTATTACCACCACCTACTTAGGGGGCCCAAAGACCTACTATATCTAGTTGGGGGAGAGCTTCTATCTATATCCATTAATATAGAGTTATATCAACTTCTCTATTAAACTTTGCCTATATCCCTTTCTTTGAAGCTTCTCCTTAGTATCAATTCTTCCCTAACTCATTCCCTTAGTCCTTTAGGTAATCAAATAATAATGATAATATTATTCAAATCAATCCTTCTATCTTCTTATCACTCTCTCTCTACATCCTTGGTCATGTCACTAACTCAAACTATTTGTCTACTTACCCCTCACATACACCTTTCTAACTTTACCTTTTACTAGCCCTATGTTATGTACCTAGGGATATGATATATTGATGTATATGGGTTGATGGAGATGCTGACATGTGGCACACATCCCTTAGTTATATGGGTACACTATATTAGGATAATAGAGTAATTATGGAAGTAGTACATTGGGTAATGGTCGGCCTATATTGGATTAGGAGGTTACCCATATAACTAACTAAGGGGATGTGTGCCGCATGTCGGCATCTCCATCAACCCATATACATCAATATATCATATCCCTAGGTACATAGCACCCTATTTTTGGGTAAAGCTCCTTGTTGGGAGCATCTGACAGATCTTCACTAGAAACTAATTACATATTTAAGGACCCATTTGGCCCATACAACTCCCACATTAACCCTCTAACATAACTCTCAATTAAAATTATACTTCCTTCTTTAGGCCTCTCACCAACTAACCCTCCATTTGTGTAAACCTCCTTAGTATGAAACATGTATGAACTTTCTCTATAATCTATTAACTTTTCTAGATACCCATTTGGCTCTTTCAGCTGAATCAATCATTTGTTAACCCCTTTCTTTAGACAAATTCTCTTATTTCTATATCATTGCTTCTCCCTTAACCCTTCTCTAGGCTTAGCACTAGATCATAGCCTCATTTACATACTTTTCCATACCTAAAAATCCTAAAACCACATCCATTAGTGATAAGACATCAAATAATGTAAGATTTCAAGTTTTTAGAATTTTTCAAATATCAAATCTCATTCTATACACTAAACCCTAGAATCAGAGTTTATAGGCCATTACCAGGGTTGAGAGCACACTACAGGGGATAAATTTTGTCTTATTGGATGTAAAAACCCCAAATATTTTTCATTGGGTTTGTACTGACCTTATACAACTTTCTCATTTAGACAAGAAGTTCTGAAAGCCCACAATCAATTGTAAACTCAAAATTTTTAGTTTACAACCCTGCCTATGCACACGAGAAAATAGGGTACAGGGTTACTTTGCCTTTCCTTCAACACATAATATATTTCAAAATATAATATGGGATTCTATATACTTCCATTTACTATCTTATACCCCTTACAATCTCAATGGAATCTTAAACTAGTTTCAACATAATATAACTCAGTCCTTTGACTGTATGTTGCCCTTTAGCAAACAGGGTACTCAAGGATTGTTTCCTCTTTTAATGTCAAAGCACTATAAACCTATATGAATATGATATCCCATTTATATAATCATTCACCATCCTTATTTAAACTCTTTATAATCCATAACAAGTTACAAGATTAAACACAAGGCACATAATTTCTTAGTTTAAAAACTATATGTTTTCCAAGACCAAGGACTGTGGACAAATAGTATTTTATGACTTCTTGACCAATTAGACTCCTAAAAATATTATTCTCAACACTCTTATGCATGTTCCTTAGTTAACCTTCCATATAACTTTATACCAAAAGAATAAAATGCTTAAACTATAGTTGAATCTTGGACCGTATGTAAGATTAAGTTTGTTAGCAACTTGTTTAATCAATAAATTGCCCAAATTATTAATTATTAGGTTGTTTGTTCAAATGATGACTAGGGTGGACACTTCTCCATCATTATGAGTCAAGATAGACTCAATAATTATTGCTGCAATGTCATCTACACATGCACTCACCGAGGTATGTATATTCACTTGTAATTTTGAATTATAATTTAGTACTTTTGTTTTAATAATTTTACTATATACTTTGGAAAATATAACATATATGCATGAATATATTATGTATACAGGGCTATCATATGACATTTGATAGTCTGATTTAGATGACTAGTGTGTTTCTTCAACATTTGACTTGCATGTTTGTGCAGTTGAACCTAACATTGACCCAGTTGAGTGTCAATGACAAATTAAAGAGGACCATGACATTACGGTAAGTACATGTTTAAATGTTTTTATTATATTTTAAAATATGAGTTTCTTAACTTGGTTTCATGTATACTTGTTAATTTTATAATAAGTTTTATATTTGAATAGGTTCGACTACAAGCGAGCTATGAGTTTAGTACCCACAGTCGAACCTTGGAGTAATCTAAGGCATTCGAGATATCTCCATCTATAATCAGGGCATCCCAAGGAGAGTCTTCTTCAAAGAAGGCAAAGAGAGGGAGACTATTTAATGATTAGGATGTTGTAGATGATGTACTTTTTTGTATCCCTATATGGCAATGTACTCATTTTTGGCATTGTACATGTGTATATGATGTATTCACCTGACATTAGATACTATATTGTTAGACATGATGTAATTTTTTGTCTGCCTATATGGCAATGCATGTATTATCGACATTATATGCATATATATGGCATTTTTACATGACATTCTTATTTTGTACATGAATATTTAAGAAAATCGATGAACTATTTCTTGTTTGAATCACTTATGTTCAAAGTGTTATAAATGATTGGTTTTGAAGTATTCTTAAGGATTATAAATGTTATGAGATTGAGAATAACTTGTAAGGATATTGTTGCAAATCAGACCCTTATAAGAAATTAAGACCCAACTGGCATTCACTTTCTATGGTTTTCTATGCTATGATATGGTTTGTTATGCTATGGTTTGTTAGGATAATGTTGCAAATCAGACATTCACTTGCTATGGTTTGATTTGAATCTTATTTCATAAGCTAGCTCTTCTTTTGACTCTTTGGAATTAATTTAGCTTCTTACACCTAGTACTTATTCCTTGTACTCTTAGTAGCACCTCCTTGATGGCATTGATCTTTGTCTATACATATTTTACCTCATTCCATTCATATCTCATTCACAAATTTCCTCTCAATCTCTTTTTAGTTTATTCCTAGGCACCTTTTTTGGGCCTCAAGGACCAAATCTTGGTCTATGTTTCAAGAGATCAACCTGTTATCACATATGGTATTAGATGATCATAACATACTTGGTATAACCCCATTTAAGTACTCAAATAATAACATGCTATCATTCCACATCTTATGGACACAATGCTCTATCAAGGCTATGTATAGGGGAGCAAGATTACAAAGTTTCATTAAATTCCCATGGTTAAATCTCTCAAAAATGCTTGAAGCTCACTAATCTAGGGTTTTTCATGCCTTGTACATATTCTCCAAAGGACCAATTTGACCTTCCTATTGATCTTATTTTGTTGAAAACATACTCATAACATCTTAAACATACCAATTTGACCTTTTCATTGAAGTCCCCAAGTCTTCTTTGTACCTATTTTTCACTTTTGCCCAAGTAGGACTATAAGGCCTACTATCCCTAATTCATGTTCTTAAAGATTATTTTTCCCCTGTGACCTTATTGCTAACTCTTGACCCCACTCTCACACATATAATACTGGCATTTGGCCATATATCCTCCTATAGACTTACCCCAACCTCCAAACCACCTTCAACACTTGAAGTAGGGAAGCCATACATTTAGTTATCATAAATTTCATTGCATTATGTTAAATTTATATGTTGTGTGCAAAGAGGGTTTATGGGTACAAGTTCGGTGGATTGGCATAATTGATCCATCTTTCTGCTCCTCACCAAAAGTTTTGTCATAATATCCTCTACCTCTAACTAGCAACTTTGCCTCTGAAACTGACAAGTGCAAATCCACCACTGTAAGAACATCTATATAGGAAAATTACACATGTTCCAAGAACCTTGACACCCACTTCCACCTACAAGTGAATTTTCACTACTATTTCAAAGCACAAAAACATTGACAACAAATGTTCTCAAAGTTGAAGCTACGGTCTGAGAACTCAATTTTTGATGCTTGTTGACTGAAAATTGGCACTGCTAACACGTTTTAAGGGGTGAATAATTCTGGTATTAGATTATTAACCTCCCATCTATCCTAGATGATAAACCCACCACCCATTCTGGGCTCAAGAATGCCCTTCCCAATATAAGAAAGAGGCTAAATTTTAGCCTAACTTCAGGCATGCATAAAACCAAAACTGTAAGTCATATGGAGGAACCATAAGATCCATCATGTTTGTATGAAATTCCTCTAATTTTAATCTAAAGTTTTAATCACCTCTAAGAATAATCTATACTAAGAGTTGCAGTAAAAGGTCCTAAAATGCAAATTTCTGGTAGTGAAGAGACAACTTCTTGACATCCAACTAGCTACTTTGCCTCTAGAAGTATCAAGTGAAAATCCCCCACTTCAAGCACATATATATAGGCAAATTACATGATTTATAAGAACCTTGACACCCACTTCCACCCATAAGTGAATTTTCACTACTATTCTGGACAATGGAAACATTAACAACAAATGTTGCCAAAGTTGAAGCTATGGTCCAAGAACTCAATTTTTGATGCTTGTTAGCTAAAAATTGGCACTGCCAACACATTAAAAGGGGTGAATAACATATAGGACCAAGTTTTTTACCTCCCATCTAGCCTGGATGACAAACCCACCACCCATTCTAGGCTCAAGAATGCCCTTCCCAATACAAGAAAGAGATTGATTTTTAGCCTAACTTCAAGCATGCATAAAACCCCAAAACTGTAAGTCATATGGAATAACTGTAAGATCCATCATGTTCATGAGAAATTCTTCTAATTTCAACCTAAATCTAGTCTGAATCACCTCTAAGAGAAATACATTCCAGAAGTTGCATTAAAGGGTCCTAAAATGTAAATTTCTGGTAGTGAAGAGATAACTTCTTGACTTCTAACTAGCAACTTTACCTCCAGAACTGGCAGGTGAAAATCCACCACTTTTAAAACATATATATAGGTAAATTACATGCATTTTAATAACTTTGACACCCACTTTCACCCACAAGTGAATTTTCACTATTGTTTTAGAGTATGAAAACACTGACAACAAATGTTGTCAAAGTTGAAGCTATGGTTCGAGAACTAGATTTTTGGTTCTTGATGGCTAAAAATTGGAATTGACAGCATGTTTGAAGGGGTGAATAATTTTTAGTACTAGGTTATTGACCTCCCATATATCCTGAAAGACAAACACACCTCCCATTCTGAGCTCAAGAATGCCCTTCCCAATACAAGAAAGAGGTTGATTTTTAGCCTAACTTTAGACATGCATAAAACCAAAATTGTAAGTCATATGGAGGAACTATAAGATCCCTCATGTGCATGAGAAAGTCCTATAATTATACCTTGAATCTAGTCTAAATCACCTCTAAGAGTAATATGTGCCAGAAGTTGCAGTAAAAGGTCCTAAAATGCAAATTTTTGGTAGTGAAGAGACAACTTCTTGACCTCCAACTAGCAAATTTGCCTTCAAGACTGGCAAGTGCGAATTCACCACTTCTATCACAGATATATAGGCAAATTAGATATGTTTCAAGAACCTTGACATCCACTTCCACCCACAAGTGAATTTTCACTATTGTTCTAGAGCATGAAAACACTGACAACAAACGTTGTCAAAGTTAAAGCTATGGTGTGAGAACTCAATTTTCAGTGCTTGTTGGCTGAACACTAGCACTACCAACATGTCTGAAGGGGTGAATAATGTCTATGACTAGGTTCTTGACCTCCCATCTAGTCTAGATAACAACCCCACCACCCATTCCATGCTCAAGAATGCAATTCCCAATACAAGAAAGAGGCTGATTTTTAGCCTAACTTAAGGCATACATAAAACCAAAACTATAAGTCATATGGAGGAACCATAAGATCCATCGTGTGCATGGGAAAGTCCTCTAATTACACTCTAAATCTAGTCTAAAGCAAATCTCAGATAAATTTGTGTTAGAAGTTGCAGTAAAGGGTCCTAAAATGCAAATTTTTGGTAGTGAAGAGACAACTTCTTAACCTCCAACTAGAAACTTTGCCTCTAAAACTGGCAGGTGAAAATCTACCAATTTGAACGCATCTATATAGGCAAATTACACGTGTTCCAAGAGCCTTAACACCCACTTCCACCCATAAGTGAATTTTCACTACTATTTTGGAGCACAAAAACATTGACAACAAATGTGTTTGGAAGGCTATAAGGAGAAATAAACTTGTCATGAGCAATTATTCAGGAGTGAAAAAATGCCACGTACATTTACTAAGCTTCTCTTAGATTCAAGAATATGAAATTCTTTACTAACGGTGCCAACCATGTGAAGGTGGAAGCTGATTTAGCACCACTAAGCTACAAAAAAATGTTAGTAAGTAATTAAAGATGAAATTTATGCATGTACTACCTATAAAATCAAAAACATTTGGTAAAATTGATTACATATACATTTTATAAGTCAACTTACCTACACATTTCAATCCAATGAACCACTTGGATCTGCTCTAATCTTGATAGTATCAAGAATAGCTTCATGAACTTTCCATAGTCTGACTCATGATTTTTTTGCAATTAAATATTCATTGCAACAACCAAATTGAATAGTGTAGAATCTTCCTGTGAGTTTCAAAGCCTTCAAACAACCATACATTTGAATTTTTTATAGGATATCATTGAAGCCAATTTATAGTGACTACCATAGACCTAGTGGGACAATCAATGTTTTCTCCATCTACAATTAGGGAAGTAATTTCTTTTTTTATCTACACATTGACATAAGTAGTATTTTTTTCCCTCTTCATTATCCTTGTTTGTAATAATTGCAAAACCATGGCCTGCATCATAAAAAAATTAATGACATTATGAAGATAGATTATGAGAATAAATAATACATAAAGATTAATCTTCTATCTAGTTGTATTAAATCAGATATATGGTCAAAGTCATGTGAGGATGTCATGCCATTAAGTTACAATGCTAGTGGAACCTGATATGTGTTGATTGGAATTAGAGGTTTCGAACTCCAACCATCCACCCACTCTTGTGACTCACACTCATTTCAAATAAAGTCCATGCATGTAGAACAAAAGCATGCCAAATGTCACATATGAATAGTCCAAGAACCTACATTTGAACTATGAAATGAGTGGAGCTCACTTGAACCTATTAGAGTCATATAATCCTCATAATTTGGCAAGTCTTTTTTCTCCATTAACCAAAAATGTCTACGAACAGTAGAGTTTGCTTGAGCACCATAACATATGTTCTCATTACACCAGTCAACCATAGTTTTTGCATCAATCAAATTAGTAACATTATCATATTTTAACTCCTCCCTTGTAATGGCTCTTTTTATACATGCTCTAGCACCATCATGATCCCCTTTTCCATGGCTAGCCTCAATGAAACTCCAAATATGTTCTACACTAGTGGTAATGTGCATCTTGCTCAACCAATAAAACATTCATGCATTTTTTAATTATAATGTGAAATTATCTGATCAAATGTAATGCCGTTTGAAATTAATGTTCCTCTAAGTCAACTGTCCATAGAACTTATCAAAACAACCTTGCACATACTTTGTACAATGTGATTGGTCATCACTGATATATAAATGGTAATCCCTTAATATTTTTTGATCTTCCTCTATACTATCAGGTGCATTCATGAACGTTATATGCATGAATATGGAAATTTGTGTTGAGTTGTAATAATGTGATTGAACTTCCATTTGTGGTTTGAATGTGTAATTTTTTGCAAAGTCAACTACTGAAATAAGAGAATCAAGTGAGAATGTGTCTTTGCATAGCTTGAAATGTTCATCCAACCATTTATCCCTATGTGTGTGCCTTACATACTCATAAATAATTTCTCCATGAATTCGACCATAAAACTTGAAATAGGTATTTGTTTCGTAACAAGCTCACACCTTTTAGATTTTTTGCCATCTTTTACTTGATAAGTCATAGATTTATATTTTCTCAAACCAAGTAATTCTTGTCTAATTGCACTTGTACACTCCTCATGGATACATTTTTTCAATTTTGGCAATCCACCATAAATATTACAATTTCCATCCAAACATGCATTCTTATAAAAGAATTATCCATCTGGTCTTTCACAAAAAATATTTGAAATAAATTTCCTAGCTGATTTTGGTAGAACTTCTATGCCACACTATTGCAAAATGTTAGTAGTATGCAAAGTACAATAAATATGACAAAAAACATCATAGTGCATTAAAAATTCAACATGTTACCTACAACAACAATTGGTGTGTGTGTGATTTATGTTTACATAAAAAGGTTTCCCCATCTCAAAAAGTCTTTGACTAATAGTAATTTGTGGATGTTTTTCTAAAAACTTAGAGTACAATTGTGTTTGAGTGATATCCAAGAAATGTTTTGAATGCGGTTCATGATTATGAGAATCAACTCTTTTTTTCACTACATCTCTTGCATTGGGTGAAACTCTTGTATTATCTTTCCAAAATTGTGCAAGTAACTCTTTCAAAGCATCGGTTATAGCCTTATCCTTTCGTGGAAGTCTACCAGAGAATGACCAAAGCTCTTTCATATTGGGTTCATTAATTATTTCACGTCTTGCAATTGCTTTCATTAATGTTTTTTTATTTATATCAATTTTTTGACTTATTTTTGAAATCAATCATTTTTTCCCTATTTTACCACTTACTGCACAAGTTGTCATTATACGTCGGACAACATTACAATATTTGTTGCATGATTTCAGGCCTACAATATGATATGCATCATGTAGATTTTCAACATTTTAATCATTTTCTTTATCCATGTAAGAAGGTTCTTAGTCCTAATGTGTACATTATAGGTCTCATCTTAAGCAATTTCATCAATGAAACAAAAAATTGACATCTTTGACTATCATACTCCACTTTATGAAAGAACTTATCCCAAATTTCTTGAGCCAATCTTCTTGAATGGTGGTTAGACATTTTATTATGCATTGGTTTTAAAATATTTTTATCAACTTCAATTAAGTACTTATCTTTTCTATACACAATTCTTGGAGGTGTTGTTATTGGTGGAATCCGTTCAGAGGGTGTTTCAAAATCATTATATGTTTCCATAAATTTTTCTTTAAATGTGTTTATTTCTTCATTATGTGTTTCCATGAAATTTTTTTCATTGTTAATTTCATCATTACTTGAGTCCATTAAATTTTCTTCATTTTTTGTGGGTAAAGTATCATGCATAGGCTCTTCATCAACATAATCAAAAACTTTAAACTTTAAATGTGAATTTTCAACATTATATAATTTTCTATTCTCAATTTCATCATAATTCAATTCATTATTTTGAATTTCATCGTAATTCAATTCATTATTATAAATTTCATCATTATTTAATTTATTATTGTCAATTACCTCATTATCTAAGGCATTTGGTTCATTAGGGTTAGTGTTTGTACCTTGTCTGAAATGAATGCTTACATTTGTACATTGTTTTTTTCTCTCGACTCTTATAATTGCTCTGATGTTTTTTTCTTCAACTTATTCCTCCTCTCTAAACATGAATTAGAGCCTATTTTGACAAAATAAACCAAGAATGTACTTCAAAAGTGGGATCCTAAAAAAAATGCAACCAAGAAAGTACGTAGAGTATACAAGGAATGTCTGTGGGGACAACAATCTTGATTAGGGTTAAAAATAGATGTTGAAAAGTGATTTTTTATTTTTATTTCAAGGAATGCATACGCGTAATAGGAATGCATATGATTTTCTATAATGTGTACGTGTTCCTTTAAGTATAAACATATACTATACAAACAAGCAAAAAAGCTCATATTCAACTATTTTTTCCATTATAATACTACAATATGATGCAATAACACTCAATAAAACTATAATATGATGCATAAATCCCTAATAAGATGCAATAAAACTATCAAATGTTGTAATAATGCTATCATATCATGCAATAAGGCTCAATATGATGTAATAAGACTATCATATGATGCAATAAGACTATCATGCAATGTAATAAGACTATCATGCGATGAAATAAGACTATCATAAATAATATATCTCTAATATGATGCATTTAGGCTATCATATGATGTAATTAGGCTATCATATGATGCAATAAGGCTCAATATGATGTAATTAGGCTATTATATGATGCAATAAGTCTCAATATGATGCCTAAATCCCCAATATGATGCATAAATCTCCAATACATGATGCAATAAGACTATGAAGCAATAAGACTAATGAATGATGCAATAAGGCTCAATATGTAATAAAAAATGAGCTAATTTTGCCCAAAATCCCATCATAGGTCCTTACAAAACTAGGTGAATAATAGATTCACAAATTAGCACTAATCACATTCATGAATTTATGCTTTTGTGATGAAATCAAGGAACTTAAGGGTTGTGTTTATTATAAAATTAGGATTTAGGGTTAGGGTTTTAGTGTAACGAGTTTGTACATGTTTATGTCATAAAATTAGGGTTAAGGGGAATTATATACAATTTTAAGTGATAAAATTAGGGTTTACAATCAAAATGTCATGAAACATGACCTAATTTAGCCCTTTCAATCACATTATAGACTCTAATTAAGGTTTAATGGGTTGAAATTGACCACATTTGCATTTGAATATGCATTTTTGATTAAAATAGGGTTAGTCAATTCATACATGTTGCATCTAGATTATACAATTTATTGGGCCATAAATTTGGTTTAGGGCTCAATTTTTCCCAAATCACATCCCTAATTCAACCAATCAACTAATTGGTTCAATTCATAATAGATAGAATCGTACCTGATTTTAACCCAAATCATATATATCATGATCTTATAGTTATGTCAAGAAAGGGTTCAAATTGGTTTCCCATGCCTCCTCAATTGAATTGCCCCTATAATTGAACCTTGTTGTGCCATGTTTGTACCTCATACACACAAACTTGTGTTAAAGCTATCAAATATACATGAAGTCCTTGAATTTTTAGAGTTGATAATGCCCTAGGAGGCAAAATTCAATTACATATCACCATGTGTACCTCGTACGTGCTCAAAAGTGTCAACACTGTTAGAGGTATCAAGTCCTAAAAGCTTTAAAGAGCTAGATATCAGATCTCTATGAGGCTCAATCCAATTAGATATGTATGTATGTGTGTATCTTATACACACATATATTTGTTAGAGATCTAACTGTCACTTGTCCTAGAAGCATCAAATTTTTTAGAGCCTCAAGATGCCTAATCCGATCAAAGATTTCCACATACATGTGTAGGTCTAGTACACCTGGAGAAGTGTTAGAGTTGTCAGATATGCACATTTTTGATACTTAGACATGTTTCATCACTGATCTAACGAATCCAACTAAGGCCTATTCATAAATTTATGAACGCATGTACATAGAATCCAATAATGTTTAAAGATTGACATCGATCTAATCAACTCATGTCTAGTAAATAATTCACATGTATGTGGTACAAGCCTCTGACTTGCCATTACTATATGAAAATTTTCATGTAGATCCCTTTAAGGTCCCATCCAAATTTCAAGCAAGCACCAAACATTATTAGTTTTATACATGTATACATATTCAAATTATTTATATCCCTCTACCTTGAATTACCTTTAGATATCCCAAAACTTACATTCATATTAAGTCCTACACATAATAGAGAACACAATTTAGTAATGGATGAGCCTCAACCTCAAATCCAAAGCCAGAGCAAGAATTCTAAGACACAAACTACTTTAGTGTAATCCACATCATAAGGTTTAAGCTCATTACAATGAAATATTCAAACAAGATGATTGAATATATATGTACAAAACATATATAATCTTGAAACCTTTTGTGAGGGGGTGCACATTGGTATTAAATTCTAATCAACCATCTATATGAGGTGAGCAATTCATCATCCACATGAACAATTATTGGGTCTCTCTTCTCATCATCATCCTTGAGATGAAGCAGGTCTCAAATTTAGGGGAGATTGACATAGGTTTAATGTATCTTGAATAAGTTCAATAGATTTTGAGCTCAAATAACTTATACATATGTCATACTTGGTCAATGTCAGGTCTATGCCATCCCTTAATGTTTTTGAATAAAATCCCTAGTGAAAATAGATATTTTTTTTGCTATAAATTCATCACTAGGCACATCATCTTAAAACATCTTGATAAATTACCACACCATCACTAATGGATACATGTGACCATTTAAAGTTTAATGAGCTCAAAACTACATCTCATATAAGAAAAAATGTGTACCCAACTTGACCAAAATATTTAAGAATTTAACATGTAAATACATTATAGGTCCATCATCCTACTTTCGTATCTTACCATCCCAATTATATAGTAAGGTATAAAACTCTATGGTATTGATAAGCATCAAGTGTTGTCTAGCTTATTTTTGAGCTTGAAATTGTTGCATCCATGGTGCGGCTAGAACTAGTGCCATGTCGAAGACACACTCTTCAAATGATGTGGGAATAGATGGAGTGGTTGATGGTTATCCCATGTGTGATGGAGGGGTAGATGAAAGATGTGCACAGAATGGAGGATTAACCATATTTTCACAAGAGACCTTAATTTTAGGCAAAATTTGAATAATGTATTTAAATACATTAGGGGAATCAAGTAAATAATTGTAACAATATAAGACTCTTGTCAGACATTTAATTGGGACCTCAAAATGTACCTATTGAATTAGATGCAATAAGTGACCTTAGAGGAAATTTAAGTGACTTTATTCAACATAATTTAGGAATGTTTTTTGGACAATCCAAGGCATGATTCACAAGTATCAGTCTCCATTAGATAGCATTCTTGAAATAGATATCAAATATATGCACTGTTACACTAAGGGCTAAATTCTTATTTCTACTTACACAAGATTATGTATACTACATATTCCAATTCAACGGGTATTCCACTTAAACAAATTAGCTCAAAATTTATAAATAAAGGGCTCTGGTCAAAGATATTGATCCATAAACACCAGTAGGAACTTCACTACTTTTTATAAATGTTTACCAAGATCTCTTAAGTTCTCAATTCCAAAAATTTAACTGAATTGGGAGTGGAAAAATTCTCAACTTTATAATGTTGGAGTATTAAGAAATTGATTAAAATCTGATCCAAGAATCATGTTTCAAAATTGAAATACAGATAAATTGAAAGTTCACATCATTTATCCTTTGAAATTGTCAGATTTTCCAATTTCTCGTAATTGATCAAATGATTAAATTTTTCATTCTGTTTTAAATCTAAATTATAATCTGCAATTTAACTAAAATTGAAATGCAAAAATGAATCAAAATATCAAAACATAGAAATTATTTATGGGGTTTGAAATTCCTACGTTCCCGGGTGCTTATCGAATTGATCCATTAATGTTGCTCAAATTTGCAAGTTAAAATATACTTACAATCAACAATATATCATTTGTCTCTAAAAAAACAGTGCTTCAGACCTTCGAAAGACCTTGGCTGACTTAGTACGTCCTTCACCTTCCTGAATCACATGTAGAGGCTTCTCCAAATCAAAATTGGCAACTTCTGTAGCTCAAAATGGCATCACCAATTCTCCAAAATGGGAAAATGAATATATTTCATAGAGCGTATCGGAATTATAAACAAATTTGTAGTTTACTCCTGAGCTCTGATTCAGCCTTTAAGGGCTCCAAAATGAGGAAATACAGCAAACTAGTCTATATTTTTTTTATACACAGTCAGATGAATGACCCAGTTTAAATGAAATTTCGTAGCTTTCATATTAGTTGATAGTTTGTAGCTTGGGCGGTCAAAGCACATTTTTTTTACATGGAAAGTCATGAGTTCAAGTCTTATCCCTCCTTTATAGGGCGCTTAGCTTATCATTTGTCCCACATTAGTAAATGGGAACGAGTTTCAAGACTTTAAAAAGGTTGGTGGATTCCTTAATCACTGCCAACGCCCTTTTTGGTGGGCTTGAGGTGCCAAACTAAGCATAGTTTTTTTATTAATGTGCCAAACATAGCATGGTATGTTAGTTAATGCGCCAATCTAGTCGGGTAAGTGTGATGTCCCCTTCTCACATTCCATGAGGTAGGTGGACATGGGAAACATTTTGATCTCCAATGTTGGCATAAGCCCCGTTATTTCTCATGATTTTCAATGCTTGGCACTCCCATTGACTTCCATGTGTCTCCCACTGATTGGTCCACTTGGCGTGTCCACATTGTGTCACGTCATCTTGCGACGTCGGATTTTTCGCTGTCGCATCATAATTTCAACAGATCATATTTTTTGCATACAGTGTCCGTTTTACAAACCGTAAAAACTATCAGAAAGCTCTTGACAAGCTCTACACTGTGAAATAATTTTTATCAAAATATGGAGACTTAATTTTTTAACAAATGGAGAGATCCACTTGGATCAAACCTCCCCACTGAGCACTTTTGGACCCCAAAAGCATGGTCTCCATTACAAATGCTTCTGCAAAACATCACTACAACATATCATAGTAATGATTCAAAATTTAAACTAAATCTTTGAAATGTCAATGAAAAAAATATATCTACCCATTACCACCTTGTGGATAGAAACAAACTGCTTGCTCAAATGTCGCATCTCAAAAATGGTGCATCTGCCAATCACTACAAATTGTTCACCAAGTGCAACTGCAAACCAATTTGTTAGTGTAATAATTTTACACGCTATTTGTAACCACAATTGACAGTTACAATAAAATGCCCAAAATGAATAAGGGTCTTATAGAATGTGCAAATATCATGCATGGCTACAAGTAGTTTGTATAATTAGTACAATTACAAATGGTGCCCATAAAGGGTCTTATAAGCCTCTATTTGCACAATATAAAAGACAACGTATAAACTGCAATGCAAATTTCTCAAAATAGACATATTGCTCATGTCCATATAAACTGCATATACTGTTGTCAAGGTTTAAAAATGAATTTTCAAAATCCCAAACATGAGAAAATATTCCAAGTATGTTAACCATGTCCCTTGGTTTTTCTCTACGGGCCACTCCAATAAACCATATCATCATTCAAAGCATGGTAAATGTCCTTTATGCATACAAAAAGGATCCCAAAATTGCTTTGCAACATGAATGCATTATCAATGCACTAATCATGACAACATGAAAGTCAAAAATTGTTTACCAACCCTCTTAATCAAATTTTCTTGATTAGTTGGTGAGATTTCTTTAGTGGATTTAGTAACATTTGTAAGGGTTGATTTAACTTCATTAATTACCTTATTTATAGGTTTATAGACCATCTTAATCTTACCATTAGCAGGATGGTGTGATGTTTGAAGTCTCCAACACTTTTCAACCCGATGTCCACTTCTATTACAATGAGTACAAAACCTTTTGTCCACTCTTTTGGAAAACATATTCTTATTGCTACTCTTAGAACTCTGTCTAGGAGAATAGTCTTTCAAAATCTTTCCTAATAAAGATTTACGTTTCCAACATTTGGCTACACAATGATTAGACAATCCAAAAAAATTGCATGGATAAACATGCCATAAATTTTGTGTACCATAATCAAAAGGAACGTTGGAATATTTATGTTGTCTATTAGAATTAGAATCAACATGATTGCAAGTGTGACCAAAAGAATGTGTTTTACCTTCCATCTTAGATGGTTTACACTTCTCCATAGCACATCTTGCTTCTACTTTCTCAGAGCATTCACTTGTTTCATTCTGAATACCAGATCTGTATCCTAACCATGCATGATTAGGCTTATTCTCTACCTGAATGGGGTTAGTATCACCTTGACCATCTTTTCCCAGGCCTTTTCCATTAAATCCCATTTTAAAAAGTAATTTTGAACCTATTCCTTTTATATATTTTTCAAATTTACCAAAATCATTGTTACTAGATTCTTCATGGGAAGGAAAATCAATTGATGACTTACATGCACTTACAATGTTCTCATCTGTCATGGTGCCTGCATCTACAGTGGAAGGCAAATCCTTTACTTGTCCACCATTCTATATTTTTTCCACGAGCTCATCCTTGGCTCGTAACTCCATTTTCAAATGGGCAATCTCCTCATCCAAGGAGTACAATCTTGCTCTCAGGAAAGCATTCTCTTCTTAGATCTGTTGGTCACATGCTTCAAGCTCATCAAGCTTGGCTCTATTTGACAACTTGCCCATTGCACCTGTCGAATCACAAAATTGAAACAAATGCCAAAATAGAAGTAAAAACAACAACTAACTTTTAAACCATGTTGATCAACTGCTCTGATACCAAAATTTGATATGTAAACACTAGTAGGAACTTCACTACTTTTTATAAATGTTTACCAAGATCTCTTAAGTTCTCAATTCCAAAAATTTAACTGAATTGAGAGCGGAAAAAATTCTCAACTTTATAACGTTGGAGTATTTAGAAATTGATTAAAATCTGATCCAAGAATTATGTTTCAAAACTGAAATACAGATGAATTGAAAGTTCACATCATTTATCCTTTGAAACTGTTAGATTTTTCAAATTCTTGATTTTTTTTCAATTTCTCGTAATTGATCAAATAATTAAATTTTGCATTATGTTTTAAATCTGAATTATAATCTGCAATTTAACTAAAATTAAAATGCAAAAATGAATCAAAATATCAAAACATAGAAATTATTTACAAGGTTAGGAATTCCTACATCCCCGGGTTCTTATCGAACCGATCCATTAATGTTGCTCAATTTTGCAAGTTAAATATACTTACAATCAGTAATAGATCATTTCTCTCTACAAAAATAGTGTTTCAGACCTTCGAAAGACCTTGGCTGACTCAGCACGTCCTTCACCTTCCTGAATCACATGTAGAGGCTTCTCCAAATCAAAATTGAAAACTTATGTAGCTCAAAATGGCATCACCAATTCTCCAAAATGGGCAAATGAATATACTTAATAGAGCATATCAAAATTCTAAACAAGTTTGTAGTTTACTCCAAGCTCTGATTCGGCCTTTAAGGGCTCCAAAATGAGGAAATACAGCAAACTAGTCTATATTTTTTTCATACACAGTCGGTTGAATGACCCTGTTTAAATACAAGTTCGTAGCTCTTTACATCACTTGACAATCCGTAGCTTGGGCGGTCAAGGCATGTCTATTTTACATGAGAAGTCATGAGTTCAAGTCTTATCCCTTCCTTATAGGGTGCTTAGCTTATCATTTGTCCCAGATTGGTAAATGGAAACGGGTTTCAAGACTTTAAAAAGGTTAGTGGATTCCTTAATCACTGCCAACGCCCCTTTTGGTGGGCTTGAGGTGCCAAACTAAGCATAGTTTGTTGATTAATGTGCCAAACATAGCATGCTACATTAGTTAATGCACCAATCTAGTCGGGTAAGTGTGATGTCCCCTTCTCATGTTCCACGAGGTAAGTGGACGTGGCAAACATTTCGGTCTCCAATGTTGGCATAAGCCCTGGTATTTCTCACAGTTTTCAATGCATGGCATTTGGAAAGTTGGTTTTTCCCATGTGGCTGGGGCTTGCTTGGTAATTTAAAAATATTACCAAGTAATAATTACAAATTTTTTATTAATTTTTTTAATATTATTATCCCTCTTTTTGTGGGATTTCTACGGACTTGCAATTTCAAATCTATGGACTCCCATTGACTGCCATGTGTCCCCCCCTGATTGGTCCACTTGGTGTGTCCACATTGCACCACGTCATCTTGCGACACCATATTTTTCCCTGTCGCATCATAACTTCAACAGAGCATATCTTTTGCATACGGTGTCCGTTTTGCAAACCGCAAAAAGCATCAAAAAGATCTTGACAAGCTCTACGCTGTGAAATCATTTTTATCAAAATATGGAGACTTAATTTTTCAACAAATGGAGAGATCCACCTAGATCAAATATCAAAGAAACAACAAAATGGTAAGATAGGATTTTAGGCAAGTAGGATAATATCAATAAGAAACACAAAATTTAAGGGCAAGTAGGATTTTAGGCAAGTATGGCGGTAAGGTATATCCTTTCCCTACGAGGGGAAAGATCCCAAAGGCTTTTGTTAACATGTGTTCTATTGACAAAACATATTGGTGTGTATATTTATATATTAAAGTGCACCAAAAGTTGAACATGTAATATCTAATACTTGTTCAACATTTATTCTATAAAATTAAAAGTAACCAATCACATATTGATAAGTAAAATTCAAGTATTGATACTCTAATTCACAATGATTGGTACACTAAAGGTTAAGTTTTGATCACAGGTTTAGAAAATGCATTTTATGACCTCTTTTAATAAAATTAGTTATATTATCAAATGTATAATGTTTTGGACCTTGAAACCTTAGTTATAATTAGTTAAGGTGACATATTGAAATGGGTAAAAATTTTGAAGTCTAATGCGAGGTTATGGCACCTTAATTCACTATCCAGAGCTAATGGGACCTTTCCCCTATAAGAAAAATGAAGTTTAACATTCCCCCTATAAGGATGCACAGCTAATGGGACCTTTCTCCCATAACAAACATGAAATTTGTTTGTTTTGTTTTATGTCTAAGAAATGTGTATGTGTTATATAACACATACGCGTTATATAATGTGTACATGTTATTTAACCTTGAATTTCAAATTGAGCCTTTAGGCTCAGAAATGGCTTGGATTTTCGATCCAAAGGCTTGGGGCTATGCATCTATAGTCGAGACTGAGAGTTTTAAGAAAAACCAATAAATGTCAACTTCAATAGTCAAATATGCTATGGATTTCAACATCAAAATTGGAAAAATTATTAACATTACGACAAGCACATTGTCATTTTTCTAAATGTATGATTTTTATAATTTTTGGGCCATTTTAAGGGTTCAAACTATATTTATTTCTAACAACACCTTTTTTAGTCCACTACAAGCCTCACCCATACATGATTATTCATGTTTATCTTTTTGTTTTTTCATTGATACAAATGCAAAACAAATTATATGGTAACAAACGAGGCCTAATTTTACACATATTAAAAAAAATCAATTTTCATTTTTTTTGAGGTATTTAGGGTGGGTCGCACGGATGGCTATCCATTTTTTTGTCAGTTTTCAGGATGTACTTAATTTTAAAATTAATAGAAAAAAATATTCATCAACAAAATATAAAAAAAAGTTCGTAACACACTAGAAGAGCTAATCTAAATATTCACCAAAGGGTTTATAACAATATTAAACGATGATTAAAAAAAATAGTGGGTCGTACGGAATGGTACAATTCAAATTTTCTTTAAAAAAAGGAGGTCCTCTTCAAATTTTAGATGTTTGACCTATTTATACTTAACCATTTTAAAAATATATATATATATTTTTAGAAACTAGACTCAAAATGATACGATTCATGTTTTTATACCATCTTCAAATTTTGAGTGTAACCATATCTAATTATCTGTAGAAGTTCACATTTTTGAAATTTCAGAAAAATCATGTCCACAGGTTGGTGCACTCCCCCATTTATAAACTTGTAAGTTTCTTCTAACATTCCATTTTATGTTTGGCAATTAATTACAGTATGTAGACATCTCAAAATATCCCATTGGTATTTATTAGATGTAAAATTGCATGCTTTAAGGATGTTTGTTTAATTTTCAATTATTGGTCCAAATTAGACATTATTGACACATTTATTGACTTTTGATGTTTCTCATATTTTCACTTAGGTTTGTCCAGCTGCTCCTTTCTCTTTCCTCTTTCTCTCCAAATTTAGGATTTATGTCAGAAGCATGAGTGAGACACCTAGGTCTATCATGAACATCACTCATATTCCCATTCCCCTTTTGTGGCCCATTTTGGCTAATGTGAATGTGTCCCTCATTTCTCATATTTTTATTTTCTTGATTATTTGATGTCAATTTACATGCCAATAGGGTCCTTATTTGAATTCAATTTATTTATAAATACATATCTATTGTAGTTCATTTACACACGTAAGATACATCTATCAATCACAAGATTTTATTGAACACTCACAAAGATTCTATAAATATAAAGCATTCATTAGAGTATTTATCATTTTCTAAAATCTAGAATTTCTCTTGGAGCACTTTTGGCACATGACCAATGTGAAAACCAAAGCAAAGGAATTAAAAAATCTAAATATACGATCAAAGTTGTCAACTCATTTATAAAATTTATTTCATTTACCAAAATTCTAGGTGTGCTCTATTGATTCATCTCTAACCAATGTCAATTTTGTAGGTGATAGGTTATAGTCTCTGCTAGTAACACATTCATGTGTTTTAATCTTAATGACTATAATTATAGCTTTTTATATTCAAAATATACAGGTCTAAAACATGTGTAGTTGTCATTCTAAGATTGGAATCATTTATTAGGATTTTATTTTATTTTTTCACATACTATTTTGCCTAGTTAATAGTAATTGGGTATTTGTGACACAATTTAGTTGTAATCCAGTTATCCATTTTACATTTTTATGAACCTAGATTTTTTTTAGTTCTCCTTATGGGTTCATATTTTTGGTGAACCCATTTTATCTTACACCCCTTGTACACTTTATCTTTCTCAATCTTCAGATAAGTCTAAATTTATCTAATTTTCCTAACATTGATTTCATTTCATGTTGTTAGATCCAATATCCCTAGATTTATTTTGATTGATTTTCTTTATCCCAAGGCCTAGGTTAATGTTTTTTTTTCAAACACTATCATGTTTGCATAATTTTTATGTTCCATGTTCATTTTTCATTTACAATGCCTAAATTTATTATCTCTAATAATTTAACTATGAAAAGTGTTGTGTTGAATCAAGCATCTATTGATTTCATTGAAATTCCTTTGGTTAATTATAAATCAAGCTTGAAAAATATATTGGAATCTAAAAATGTATCTAATATTGAGCTCCAAAAATTATGTTTTCTATTGCAAATGACAATAATTATATGTCTTTGCAAAATTTTAATGTTTCTTCTTTGAATGATAATGTTTCAAATATATCCCAAAATTATAATGAGCATGAATGTGAAGGAGATTGTGATGAGGAGATTTACTTATAAGACTAATATAGGGCTATATTTAAGGATGTGCCTTATACAGTATATAATGGATATATATGATTACTCATAATGTTGATCCTGCTCCTAATTTAGAAAATATATTTTAGAGCATCCTAATCAAATTTATGTCTTAATTAATGTCATTCAAAAACTTCAACCTATGCATTCTCATGTATTGATTTATAAAATTTCCTTTAAACTTGTCAATAATTAAGTTTTTATTACTTCCAATGTTTATTTTATTATTCCTAATGTTCCTATTATTTATCAAGATTAAATTGCTTCTACTCACTCTCTCATTCCTCAAATGTTATTGTTTCTCAAGTTCTTTGTATTTGTCAACGTGCTTCTACTTCTCAAGTTCTTCAAATTTATCATCATGCTTGTATTCCTTCTTATGTGCCTCAATATCCTTCAATTTCTAAGGTTTCTTCTATTTTTCAATAACCTCTTGCTTATGATATTCACATGTTACTAATCTTTCTATTTTTTAAAAGTATTATGTTCCCACTTATGCTACTGTTCAACCTCCTAATAGTATTTCACATGTTACTAATTCTTCTATTTTTCAAAATTATTATGTTCCCACTTATGTTACTTTTTAACCTCCTAATTATATTCCAACCCTTGAAATGATTCATATAATGCATGCATTCTTTGTCTTGAAAAATAAAATCAAAACTCTTTTTCAGGGTCCTCAAAATCAAAATAATATGAATGGCTTCCAATGAAATTCTTATAAACCACTTGACTTATGAATTTCTTGCATATTCATTCCCAATAGGATTTTTATCTCAAAATTTTGAAATTTTAAATAGAAAGGGAGATCATTCTCATCACATTAGATGATCTTATGCCTCTTTATTAGACCTTTCCCATGATGATAGACTATTGACTAAGTGATTCCCAAGGAGCTTGAAGGATTGTGCATTTGATATGTTATATGATTTACCATTTGAATCCATACATTCTTTTACAATCTTAATTGATAGTTTTGTATCACATCTGTAAAATTGGCTCAAATTAATCAAGGATCAAATGAAACCATGAATGAGTGTGTGCTTTGATTTAAGACTATGGTTACCAATATAACTTATCAACAATAAAATAGTGAATTTCATATTAATTTTTCCAATAGTTTTCTTACGATCATTAAGGACAAATTGGTGTTTAACAATTATCATTCTTTTGATAAACTTTTCATGGATCAAATTCTCAAACTTTTTACGTTGTAAATTTCCATACAAGATAAAATTTAAGGCTATAAGAAATGATAATGGAGTTCAATCTGAGAATGATATTATGAATGTGTTTAATGTTATAAAACAACCATGTATAGATTATATATTGCCTTAATAAAGGGAACATGGTAAATTCACTAGGTTAAGTGAATACCCACAAAAAATTTTGAAGAGATTTTTTATATGATTGTCTGTGTGTAGTTCATGATTACTTTGAATCCACTAAGATAAATTTATCATTGAAAACCATTTCCAAATAAATTCAAAGCAGATGCATTTTTTGATTATCATAGGATTCTAGGTCATTATTCTAATAGATGCATTTATTTGAAACATAAGATAGAAGGTATGTGAGTGTGCAACAAGATAAACTTCATAGTGCAAAATAGTCTTCATACACAATGCAATCTTTCCTGATCATATATATATATATATATATATATATATATATATATATATATAGATTCAATCTAGATAAAGTCAGAAGGGGAAGAAAATGACTTACTGCACATCTATCGTTGTGCATCTTCACTCTCTATTTTCAACTGCAACACCGTCACATGGACTCCTAACACAATTTTTGCACATAGAACAAAATGAACATAAATATATCAATCAAGTTTCAAGCTAAGGCATACTTTTACATGATTTTGATGTTGTTCAATCCTTTCACCCAATATCCTTGCTTAGATTGGGGCATCGTAATGTTCTATATGAACACCTTCTATGTTTTATTTATCTTCAACCTCTTTTCTATGTTGATTTATAAATTAAAATGCATGCTTTAATTTTTTGATTCTATCTCGCATATGTCTTGGTGAATATGCTACTTTTTAAAATTAAAACATAGATACACATGCTTAACCTATTCTAGCTTTCTTTGTTGTATGTTTTTGTCATATACTCATTTCATTTTCATAACATGATTCAAACTTGTTTTTTTAATTATATATGGCCCTTGGCCTTGTATGTTCAACATACACATTGATTGTATGGCATGATCATGCCTAGTGTGTGTGGCCTTTGGGCCTTACATGCTTTTATGACATGTTCATGTCCTCGTATTCATCCTTTGGACTCAATGTGTGACATATATGCAAAAATTTTACATTATTTACAACATTTCACATGTCCCTTGTATGTGGGTTTTATGTTTTATTGCATAACAATTGTGTGAATTTGCTTACATGTTTGCTATTTGGCTACTATGGTGTCATGATTATTCTCATGCACTACTATTTATCTACTTATCTATCTGTGGTGTCATGATACATAACATGCACATATTATCTATGTGCTTCAATGCTTCAAATTTTCAACATACTATGTTTACAATAAATATGCACCAAATCATAATTTTTGTGTGCTTCATTCATTACTACAATGCTATATCAAACTTACATGATACAAAGCAAATACACATTTTTTTCAAATGCTTCAATGTTACATTTATAAGATTCAAATACAAATTTAATATATGCAAATGTGATTACATGTTTATCTATCTTTCACATATGCTCTCAGTTTTTCTTTTGAGACAAGTAATTTGTATGCAATCTCCCTCATCTCAAAAGGGGGCCATCCCAATGGAATTTTACAAGTAATAAATTTTTAGATATGATAGTTTATAATGTGCAAAAATAGAATTTTTAGATCATGGGGGCATTCAACTTGCTTATGTATTCCACTCATATGAATACTTGAGCACAAACACACTTGTGCGAAGACAGTTACAACGTTTCAAATAGTTTTCAAAAGATCACATTTGAAACTTTATAGAGTATAGGGAGAATGATATGCATTCATGACCAAGCTACTACTTTTTTATTATTATTATATTTTCTCTTTCTCAAGAATCAATTATCATGTTTTCAAGAATTGGCAATTTGAATCTAGATCCGTCTACAGTGCTGTGATTCAACTTTTGCAAGTGAGCCACATTTGAGCTTAGTGATGCTCCATGTATTGGTTTCACTTTTTTGATCCATCTACTAGCTCCTACCTCATCTTTTTTAGTTTATCAAGTGGAAAGCATGAGAGCTTAGTGAAGCTCAATGTTTTGGTTGCACTTTAATGAACCACTTTGTTGGCTACCATTGAAGATTCTCACAAAGTAATACTACTACATAAATATTAATACATGCTCAATAGTATTTCTTTAGGATATAATTCGAATGAAATAATAATTCAATTGAAAAGATTACATTTTATAGGTTATTTTAATCATTGATATGAGGATTCAAACCTTATCTTTGATCCTTTGAATCTATCTTTTGAGACCTCTCAAATACTTCTTATCTCTCCAACTTTATTATTTCACACACACCTATCTACATGATTTGTTCTCACAAATCACTCTCATATAATATTTTACACTAACCCACAAACTATAATTACTTAAACATGTGAACACTAATAAACATTTTTCTAACCTTCCCCACTTAGTGCGAACATGGAGAAAACATTATTTTGTACTGCAACATGTCATCGAGCTACTTGTTCATGATCTGGATGGTTTTACAAGAGGTTAACCAACAACCAAAATAGAATAGTCTTGACTAGGATTGACTAACAACCTCAAATCAAATAGGATGGTTTTGTCCAAGATTGACCAACAAATTAAAATTAAATAGGATGATTTTACATGTAGTTAACCAACAACCATAATATCATGATGTTGTAATACTTTATCAGCTCTCATCATTTTCTTGCATCAAGGGAAAATACTTGTGAATATGCTCACTTATTACAAATTTGAACAGATATACTACTAAAAAAT
Organism: Torreya grandis; assembly: GCA_037957365.1. Taxonomy (NCBI): domain Eukaryota; kingdom Viridiplantae; phylum Streptophyta; class Pinopsida; order Cupressales; family Taxaceae; genus Torreya; species Torreya grandis. Next base: position 1,741,669 of record JARHVA010000359.1, read on the forward strand.
ATGCCACAAAAACATTATACGGCCTATCAAAAGTTAACTAAGAGGGGGGGGTGAATCAGTGACATTAAAAAACTTTTACAATTGTACATTACCTTATATTAACCATCAAAGGAATAGAGTGATCAATTAATGCATCAAAAACCAATCACACAAACATGAAACAATGAGCATAACACAATATGAGTGAGAAACCCTTGAAGGGAAGAAAACTCACTATGACCTCTGTAATTGGACTACAATCCTATAAATTTTTACAAATGATCAAATTTTATTGAGCACCAACTCAACTTGGAGGGCCAACCCCAAACTGTTAAGCACCCACTTGTTAGGAAGCTACAACTCCCTTTGTGTTTAAGCATCAACTCAATCAACTCTGATTTATGACAATCATCTAATTCATTTGTTTCTCAACCAGCATATGATGATCACTTCTTCCTTCTCTACTCTTTAATCTCAATGCACACTCTTCTTCACTTGTCTAAACCTCATCAAGTTTGATTAGGCCATGTATCCCTGATCTTCATATGTAGATAGCCTAAAAACTTCTCATGAATATTTATATGATCTCCTATGAGGGTTTACAATATGTTTCACAATATTTTTCTACACCTACAGCTTCTATTTCACTCACACACATCAAAAAGATCAATTTACTTATATACAAGCCTAATGATCATATGACAATACAGTCAGCCATTCACCTTATTCCTTAAAGCTCAGTCATAAAATTAGCTTTTAGATCTTATTTACATATTTTTCATCCATAATTCAATCACATATTGGTTGGCCATAGCACCTTATAGCTTATTTTTCCATTAGAACTCATGGAGACTTAATTGTATTATGTCTGTCTAGTAACATGTATTTCCATGTTCACTTGGAACACCTTTCACCTCCATAGATGACAATATCCTTTCAAATAAACCCCATCTAACATCCTCTAAGCTTTATAATACATTTTAGATCCAACCACTTCATGAAAACACTCCTTTTAGTTTATTGTCTTATTAGGCCTGTGAACACTCACTAATTGTCTGATCTCTCTCATTATTTATCACCTTCATGTCATGAAATCATGGCATATAAAACATTTTTATAATAATTATATGACCTTAAGGTCATCTTCAATCACATATAATAATATGACTTAATGACCAATATTGGTCTTGCAAACCAATTTCTTGACTCCATTCTTTATGCTCAAATATACCTATGACTAGCTAACTTGAATAAACTACTTAGAAAATTCTAAAGATAGAACTACCTCAAAAAATATCAAAAACATATTCTTGAAGTCTCTAGCATCCTCTCCAATCTATTTTCATTCCATGATCAATCTAATTTTTTAGAGAAACTACAAAACTCTAATAAATAAGCCCTTTTTTGTATGGTCTTCTCTCTCTTATGACAAGCTAGTACCACCATGAGGTATCTGAGAGAGTCCTATACCTATTCCAATAGGTTTTCTGATCAATTAAATCCATTATAGGATGTTTTGAATCAAATCTTGCTCATCAGGTCTTTATTAGGGTTTTAGGGAGGTTTAAGATAGTATGTAGTGTTAGTGATTGTTCATAACTAACTGCCAACAAAATTCAAAACTAATGAACATAGATTTTAGTTATGACCCTTCTCCATCTCCCATGAAAAACTTAGGGCACTATTCAATGGATTTACGTACCAACAAATGCTTGAAAGTGTTTTTCAAATTTGAGTACCTCATTTTACGAGCTTGAGAAGGCCTAAAATAATGATGCATTCACTTTTCCTTCAACTATTGACCTCAAACTTTGTGAGAAACTATGTATCAACCTAATTAAGCTCTATGCATTCTTACATGAGATCATTCACCTTGAAAAATGGTCATGAGACCTTGATAGGGACAAATAAGGTTTTGGAGTGCTTTAAGTGCAACACTTGAATGAAGGTCTTGTGTATGTAGGGATGGATTAAAGGCCTTGTGAAGGTTCCCTAATACTCTTAACATGCTTAACCTACTTCTTATGAACTTTAGGAAGGTCTCCTCCTTGAAAATATCAATCAAAACCCCAAGACAGGCTCTATTCCTTGATAGGGTTTTAAGGCTTTCCAAGATCAAGTAGCTTTCTCTCTCATCAATGACAAAAAACACATCATCAGATCATCAAGAATGGATTATAGACATCATCTTTGACATCAATGACAATCGAATTCTCAAAAAACTCCCCCTTTGTCATTGATTTCAAACCCTCTTCCAACCTTATTCTTGAAATCACTTTGAAAACATATATCTTCATCATTAAATTCCTCTATCAATGCAAAATCATACCATCTGAATAATTGAAATGTAATATCATCACTTTGGCATATTAAACTCACTTTGACTTGTCTCACCTGATTCCTCTAATCTAATATCTAGCCTTTTCTCCCATAACTAAAGTATCCTTTTTTCCCCCTTTGACATCAATGGCAACGAGGTACCTACAACTTCTTGAATCACACCTTTTGCTACAAATCTCAACAAACAAGATCACAGAGTCTTTGAAGCATCACACAAACATGCTCCCCTATATGCATTCATACCTCAATAACCTTATCCTTGACATGACTGACTTAGATTTTTAGATTAAACCCTTGATCACTCACTAGACCACCACATATGTTATTAACTAACATAGACCTTCTTACTAAAGAATTGGAGACTCCCCCTTTGTCCTCACAAGTTGTGCTCATCATATGAGTCATCGAGACTCATAGACCATTCTCAACATTTATATAAGAACCTTGTTATTGGATCACACTAGTAGCACAATTATATTTTTTCTTACCTCTCAATTTGACTATATATCTATCATGACTTCACAAACCTTCTTGGCATTCATCACCTGTTCTTGGAGATAATGAACCACCTTGACTAGATCCCATTACCCTTGACTTATTCAATGGATAGCAAGTGTAGGAATTACTCCCAATTCCTATCTTAGATGCTCAAATGTTGCCTTTGTACTTTTCTTGGTTAGAATGTCTATAAGCTGATCCTTTGTAGAAACATATTCAAGTTTAACATTTTGTTCACTTAACTACTCTCTTAGGAAATGATACTTGATGTAAATGTGCTTAGTTCTTAAATATAGGATAGGATTCTTTGAGATGCTTATGGTACTTGTATTGTCATAATACATAGGACTAGGACTATCATACTCCACCTTGTAGTCCTTTAAGTTCTATCTCATTTATACAACTTGAGTGCAACATGAAGCTATTGCAATATACTTAGCTTCATCAATAGACAATGACACTAATGATTGATTCTTGCTTATCCATGACACTAGGCACTCTCCTAATAAGAAATATCCTCCACTAGTGCTCTTCCTATCATCTAGGCTCCCTACCCAATCTGCGTCTATATAGGTTGCTAAATCAAACTCCTTGCTCCTTAGATACCACAACCCAAACTCTATAGTCCCCTTGCGATACATAAGTATCCTTTTGACTGCTTGAAAATGGTTTTCCTTTGGATCTACTTGAAATCTTCCCATAATATTAACTACTTGCATGATATCAGGTCTAAAGGTAGTAGTGTACAACAAACTTCTAATAATTGACCTGTATGATGTTTGATTGACCTTTGGAGATTCATCCTCCTTGCTTAACTTACACCCTATGAGTATAGGTGTGTTAATTGCCTTGAAATATTCCATCTTAAATTTATTCAACATCTCTCTTATGTACTTAGCTTGTGAAATAAATATACTTTTTTTTTATTAAATGATTTGTAACCCAAGGAAGAATGATATTTCTCCAAGCATGGATATATCAAACTCTTTCTTTATCAATTTTGAAAAGGCTTTAGTCATACTCTCATTATTTCCACCAAATATGATGTCATCCACATAGATAACTACTATCAACTAATGATCACTTTCCATCTTTATGTATAGATTACCATCTACAACTCCTCTCTTAAATCCTTGGTCTAATAGGTACTTGTCCAATCTAGCATATCAAGCTCTAGGAGCTTGTTTTAGACCATAAAGAGTCTTTTTCAATCTACATACATAGTCCTTGTTAACTTATAATGAAAAACCCTCAAACTGCTCTATGTATACCTCCTCTTCCAAGTTTCCATTCAAAAAAGTTGATTTGACATCCATCTGATACACCTTGAACCCTATTAGAAATATAGAACATAGAGCAATATTAATGAATTAAATACATAAATAAAATGTAGAAAACACAACATAATAGAGACATAGATTTAATGTGGTTCACCCAATATGGGATATGCCCACACAGAAATGGCCAGTCCTTCTTATTATTCAACACAAAAAATGAAGGAAAAAACCTACAATACATCCACTGCAATATCATCTTCACTCACACACATTAAATCACCATGATTACAATGCCCTCATATAAAAGAAGGGTTACATATTAGGGCAAAAATGCACCAACATAATTTTTACTATTAGATATGTGACCTAATAATGAACGGTCTAGATTTACCATGAAATTACACTATTTTACAATGCATTTTTAACAAAATTTTACTTTAGGGGTGCTACCCCTTAACCCCAACCAGGGGAGCTCTCCTGGACCCCCATGGTGACCCTAGTGGGGGACATTTCCCCCCCCCCCCCACCCTTCTATCGAGAAATGGGCATTAAAATTAGATCAGGCTTCACCATCCAATAATCTCCCACTTAGAGACTGATCGTTGTAACTCTACTGCTATAACTCTTCCTTGAAATTTTCTTTGAACCGTGACCTTGGCATGTTTCTCATCTTCCTTATTATCCTTGAAGACCTATTTATTATGAGTAACTCTTCATCTTCTCTTTAGTGACTGACTTTGTTAGCACACCTGTAAGATTCTAACTCATATGGATCTTTTACACCTTTAGTTGACCATCCTCCAAAACTGAATGAATGAAGTGATACCTGAGTTGTATATGTTTGGTTCTTGAGTTCTTTGCTAAATTAATTGCACTCTGGCTATCACTATACAACCTACAATCTTCCTGCTTCTACCTCAACTCTTTCATAAACCATTGCAGCATCCATATCATCTCTTTGCTTGCTTATGTAGCTGCAACATATTTTGCCTCTAAAGTTGACAAAGCAACTATCTTCTACAATTTTGAAATCCAACTAACTATTGTGTAAACAATAGTGAATACATAAATTATGGTGCTCATCCTGTCATCTAAATCTCTAGCTATGTCTGCATCAACATATCCTTGTAAGGTAACATCTAACCCTTCATAGCACCACTGTCTAGCAGTGGTCCCTCTCAAGTACATACGAATCCACTTGATTATCCCAATGATCTTTTTCTAGATTATTCATAAACATGTTGATAACTCCCACTGCATGAGCAATGTCTGGTCTAACGCACACCATAGCATACATTAAACTTCCTAACTACTAAAGCATATGGTACTTTGGACATGTAATTGATTTTTTCATGCATTTAGGACATTGTTCCTTGCTTAATTTGAAGTGCCCTCCCAAATGTGTACTCACTAGTTTTTCATCTTGCATATTGAACTTGACTAACACCTTCTTGATGTATTCTTCTTGAGACAATGTCAATTTTCTATTTTTCTTATCTCTAGTTATTCTCATACCAAGAATTTGTTTTGCAACACCCAAATCCTTCATTGCAAATGAATCTGGTAATTTTATTTTGAGCTCATTTATATCATGCATGTTAGACCCTCCAACAAGCATGTCATCTACATACAATAACAAAATAATATAGTTGTCATTATCTAATCTCTTAAAGTAAACACAGTGGTTAGAATGACATCTATTATAACCTTATTTTATCATAAACATGTCAAATTTCAAATACCATTGTCTTGGATCTTGTTTTGGTCCATACAAACTCTTCTTCAACTAGCACACCATTTTTTCCTTACCTTTGACTTCGTATCCCTATGGCTACTCCAAATATATTTGCTCCTCCAAATCACCATGAAGTAAATCCGTCTTCACATCTAATTGTTCAAGGTGCAAATCTTTTACTGCTACCAAACTTAAAACAATTCTTATAGAAATCATTTTAACTACTAGAAAAAATATTTCATCAAAATACATAACTTTCTTTTGTGCAAACCCTTTTACAACAAGTCTAGCCTTGTACCTCTTTTTGCCTTCATATTCTTCCTTCAACCTATAAACCCATTTATTCTGTAATGCTCTTTTACCTTCAGTTAACTGAACCAAATCCCAAGTTTGGTTGTGTACTAAGGAGTCCATCTCCTCTTTCATGCCTTGCTCCCACTTCTTTATGATTTCTACCTACATTGCTTATTCATAGCTTTTTAGCTCACCACCATTAATCAATAATAAATAATAAATTGAAGGAGACTATTGTTCAAGGAGTCTACTTACTCTGGTAGATCTTCTAACTACACTTCTAGGAGTTTGAGGTGTTTGTTGTTCTTGTATTCATTGAACATTCTAATATTTTAGCACTTTTGGAATTTCATTTCCAGTGATTTCATCAAGTGCAACATATTCAATATTTGGCTTTTCTTGTTTCTTTCCTTACAACTGATCTCTGTACATGACCTTCTCATTAAAGATCACATCTATACTCCTAATGATTTTGTGATTTTCAAAATCCCCATAAACGATAACCAAAATCATTAACTTCATATCTAATAAAAGTACATTTCTTGGATTTTGATTCAATCTTGGTTCTATTTTATTTATCAATATGGAATAATGTTTCACAACCAAAAGTCTTTAAAAAAGAATAATCTAAATTTTTACCTGACCATGCTTCTTTTGTAATTCCACCATCTAAAAGACTTGAAGGCCCTCTATTTATTAAGTAAACAACAATATCCATAGCATCTGTCCAAAACTATAAGGGCAACCCTCCATGTAATCTCATGCTCCTTGCATGCTTCATGATTGTTCTGCTCATCTTTTTTGACAAACCATTTTGTTGTGGTGTTCTTGGAACTATCTTCTCTCTACGAATTCCATGGGATGAATAGTAATTATCAAATTCTTTATTGCAATATTTACCTCCATTGTCTAATCTAGCACACTTCAAATTATTTCTTGTCTCATTCTCAACCAAAGCTTTCCATTTCTTAAAAGTATCAAAAACATCAAATTTGTTTCATATGCAATAAATCAAAGTTTTTATACTTACATCATCAATAAAAGTAACATAATAAGAAGAGCCACCAAGGGATGATACCTGAATTGGTCCCCATACATTTGTATGCACAAGCTCTAAATTTTTATCCTTATTTATCCTCCTAACTCTGAGAAATCTGAATCTCTTCTATTTTCCATAAACACAGTGCTCACAAAAATCCAAATCCACCTTCTTCAAATTTGCCAACAAATTATTTGAGTGGAGAACTTGCATCCCCTTCTCACTTATGTGCCCAAGTCTATGGTGCCATAATTTTGTATCCACTTTTGTAGAAGCTAAAGCAATAAAAGAGTCAATATTACCATTAGATAAATATAATGTACCTACCTTCTCTACTTTTGCTATTACCAGTGATCCTTTAGTGACCTTCCATGAATTTTCTGTAAATGTAACTATGCAACCCTCACTTCCCAACTACCCTATTGAAATTATATTTCTTCTCAACTTAGGAACATGCCTCACCTCTTTTAGCAACCATTTTTTTTCATTATATTGTTTTATTTGTATCTTACCCTTTCCTAAAATTTTATAGGGTTCACCATCACCCAAATAAACCTGTCCAAAATCACCTTGAATATAGTCTTGAAAATATTTCTTATGGGGTGTAGCATGAAATGAAACCCCTAAATCTAACACCCAAAAATCATTAATATTTTCTAGAGAAAGGATAAAATCATCTTGTAACACATCACCTACTACATTTGCTTCCTAATTTTTATCTTGTTGTCCATCTCCTTATTTTTCTTTTTGAAACCAACAATCTTTATTCAGGTGTCCTTTCTTCCCACAAATCCAACACACCAACATTCCTCTAGATTTGGATTTTCCCTTCTTAGACTTCCCATGATTCCCTAGGCCTTTTCCTCTATCTTTTTGTCTTCTCCTATTCTCCATAGTCAAATCATTACCTGATGTCTTACCTATGCTTTTTCATTGCATTTCCTCACTAAGAATAACACCAACAACATCATCAAACTTTAAACTGTTTGAACCAAAGACAAAATTACTCAGAACCATGACCAAGCCATTCTAGCTTTCTATAAATGAGCACAAAATCAAAAGATCCTAACCTCATCATCAAAATTTACTCCAACAAAGCTTAACTAATTTGTGACCGTGTTAAATAAATTTAAATGATCGGTAACTGACCCACCTTATGACATTTCTAGATTAAATAAATGTTTCATAATAAATACCTTGTTGGAGGCTGAGGGTTTTTCATACACTCTATCCAATGCCTTTATCACATCCACTATTGTTTATTCTTTTGTAATATTAAAGGCCATCAATGCTACTAGGCACAACCATATTATTCCTACTGCCTTTCTGTCAAGAACCTCCCAGTCTTCATCCTTTATAGTCACCAAATTCTTTATTATTATGCCCAATGGTAGGAAAAGATCCTTTTGATATAGCTAGTCCTCCATTTGCATCTTCCATAGCTGGTAGTTTTGGCCATTGAACTTATTGACCTTAAACTTGGATTCTCCCACCATTGTTTCCACTCGAACTAGGAACCCTATTTTCATATGAGTTTATATGCCAAATAAACCTTCAACTCTAATACCAATTGTTAGAAATATAGAACATAGAGCAATATTAATGAATTGAAGATAGAAATAAAATGTAGAAAACACAGCACAATAGAGACACAAATTTAATGTAGTTCACCCAATATGGGCTACGTCCACACAAAAATAGGCAGTCCTTATTATTTAATCCAACAAATGAAAGGAAAAACCTATAATACATCTACCGCAATATCCTTTTCACTCACATGTAGTATATCACCATGATTATAATTCCCTCATATCAAAAGAGGGTTACATATTAGGGTAAAAATACACAAACATAATTTCTACCATTATATATGTGACCTAATAGTGAATGGTTGAGATTTACTATGAAATTAAAATATTTATAATGCATTTTTGACAAAATTTTATTTCACGGGCGTTGCCCCCAAACTACCACCAAGGGGGCTCTAAGTATGGTCACCACCCCCCAGACCCCCATGACTATCCTTATGGGGGGGCATTTTCCCCCACACCCCCCTTGTCAGGAACCAGGCATTAAAATAAGATCAAGCTCCATCATCCAATAAACCCTTTGAATCCTTCATATGTTAGGAATAATCTAATAACTTCCAATCTTACTAATGGATCAAAGGTCTCCTCAAAGTCTACCCCTTCTACTTGTGCATACCCCTTGCATACCAATATAGCCTTGTTTCTAGTGACTTCTTTATTTTCATTCAACTTGTTCTTAAACACCCTTTTTTTACCAATGACATTCTTGTCTTTAGGCTTAGGAACTAGTTCCCAAGTCTCATTCTTTTCTATTTCATCTAATTCCTCATTAATATCACCTATCCAAAACTTGTCTTTGCTTACTTCTACAAGGTTATTAGGTTCAATATTAGATAATAAAGCAATATTCTCCTTATTTAGGTTACTTACCATCTTTCTCCTTATTTTCATACATGCATCCTTGTTGCCAATGATTTCTAATTCAAGATGGTCCTTCTGAATCTGTCTTGAGAGGAATTTTGAATCTTGTCTTTCCTCAACTTCTTATTCCTCATCTGAAACTATTGATTCTTCTTCATTCTTGAATTCCAAATTCTCTAATGCATTCTTTGACTGAGAGTGTGACTTTTAAGAACTAGTCTCATCAATATTCACATTGATGCTTTCCACTATCTTCTATAACCTCTTATTATAGCATCTATAAGTAGAGCTTATTGATGAGTATCCCAAGAATATTCCTTGATCAAACCTTGAATCAAACTTACCTAAGTCTTCCTCATCTCTCTCTAAAGTGTTCCACATTAGCAGGGTTGCATTTTCACAATTCATAAGGGGTTTTATTGCCATTAATCCTTATATGCCCTCTATTCAAAGTATATATTATAGTGCTCACTGCTTCTCTCTAGTATCCATCAAATAATCTTGATTCATTTAACATAGTCCTTTCCATTTCTTGAACTATTCTATTTTTTATTTCCACTACCTGATTCTATTGAGGTGTCCTAGCTGTAGAGAACTATCTCTTTATCCTATGAACCTCACAAAAAGCATCATATTCATTAGACCAAAATTCTCCTTCTCTATCAGCTATTAGGCATTTAATATTTATATTCATTTAATTCTCAACTAAGCATTGAATGCCTTAAACTTATTAAGAGCCTCTGACTTTTCTTTTAAGAATGCTACCCAAGTCATTCTTATGTAATCATCTATGAGTAACATGAAATAACTATCTCCTTAAATGCTTTGGATTCTTGTAGGTCCACAAAGATTAGTGTGTATTAACTCTAAAGGCCTTGTAGTAGAATAGTCCTTAGACTTGAACCTCCTTCTAGTTTGCTGACCATGTTGGCATGCCTTGCAAAGTATATTTGTTGGTTTGGTGATTTTAGGCACATCCTTCATAGAATTTTTAGAATTGATCTTGACCAGATTATCACAGTTTAGGTGGCCTAACCATCTATTCCATTTCCCCATTCATCCACCTTACTCATAAAGCATATATCCTTCTTTATCTCATTCAAGACATACAGATTGTTCTCAATCCTTTAGCATTGGTAATCAACCCTCCTGATTTGGCTGTCCTTATATAATACCCTTTGTCATGAAAGGTTAGTGTGTGTCTTTGACTGAATATATAAATTACACTAATAAATTTATGTTTCAAGCTACATACAACACAATATTTGTCTTGGCCTTTTCATTGTCCAAACTTAAGATACCCTTGCCAACAAGATTGGTAGTTGTGTTATCTCCAAATCTCATTAGTCTTTTAGTACCCTTCTTCAATGAAATGAACTTGTTCTTGTCTCCTATCATGTGGCTTGAGAAACCACTATCTATATACCCATTCATGTTTTCATTTTGAATGTGAAAGATAGTCTGAGCTAGCATAGATTATTCTCCTTTAGTCTACTTCTCCTCCTTCACCTTGTCCATAGGGTCTAGCTTATTGATCCACTTCTCAATGGTATGACTATATACCTTTTTGTCTTGATTGATCTTACTCATATGCCTCATATTACAATCCATTACAATATGTCCTCTCTTATCATAATTATAACATAGATTTTAGCTTCTAATGTTGAAATGAGAATTCATATTATTCCTCCATGAGGAACTGATTCTAGCATGATGTCTACAATCCAAATCTCTATGTCCATATTGATTTCATGAAAAACAATAACCATTGAAAGAATTCACATACCTTTTCTATCTAATAGGAATTATCTTTTGATAACTGTTGAATGAAGTACCTCTACATTTGTTGTCTCTTGAAGGAGTTATATTCTTCTTGACTTGTTGATGGTTAATTTGGATATATGACTTGAGAGGTTTTGCATAGGTCTTCACTCTTTTAGTACCATCACTTCTTGATAGTCCATTGTCCTTTGAGTTCTGACTCTCCTTATTTTCCTTTTGGTTTTGTTTGAACCCAAGACCTATCTTATCATGTGGAGACTTCTGGTTATTCTGAATATCACCAAGAATTTCAATGTTCTTTTCAAATTTATGATATGTCTTTAATTTGATTGATGCCTGATCCAATTCTGATTTGAAAGACTCCATTTCTATTCTAAACTTGGTGCATTCTTCCTCCTTGGTCTTAATACTTGCAGTGACAATCTCAATCTAAGTTTTGAACAGTTTCATGATCTCTTCATGTTCATTAGTGTTGTTCCTTGGTCTCTCTTCAAAGAGATTGATTTGTTCCTCATAACCCTTAACCAATGATCTCAATTTTTTATTCTTCATTATTTGGAACTTCAACTCCACTAGAGCACTCACAAATTCTGCCTCAAGGTTCACTTCAGCCTCTTCTTCATCTAATTCTTCATTTTTCATAAGACTTTTCCCTTTTGAACAACCTTCATTGTATATTTCTATGACCAAAAATAAAATTTCATTGCTATCATGATCAACATTGTCATCATCACTATCAGATATCTTGTATCACTTATATCAGAGGAGCTATTGTCTTCTTCGGTGTAAAAACTTCTCTTATTCTTGAATGACCTTTTCTTGCCTTCATACTTATTGAAGATCTTTTTGCTCTTATCAAGCTTTTAGAACTTTTTATCCTCACCATGATGTTCATCATGCTCTAAATCATGCTCATTCTTATCCTTGTTAGGGCACTTGGATGCAAAGTGACCAATCTTACCATAATTAAAGCACTTAAATGGCAACTTGCCCTTATACTTACCTAATTTTTTCTTTAGTTTTTAACAAACATGGATTCTATCTTATCATCATCAATGTCTATATTAACATCATCCTTAACCTTTTTACCTTGTGAATTTTTATCATATTTGAATTTAGCTTCCTTCTTAGAAGGTCTTCCATCACTTGTTCTCATTTCATAGGCAGTCAAGATACCATGAAGCTAATCCATCTGTAGTTTGTTGAGATCTTTGATCTCCTCCACAATAGAAACTTTTGAATCAAATTTGGATGTTAGGGATCTTAATACCTTTTATACTATTGTTGATTCTTCCAAATTTTATCCTAGACCTTTGATGACATTTACCACTTCATCTACTCTTAATAGATAAGATGCAATGTTTTCATCCTCATGCATTCTCTTACTTTCACACTACCTTTAGTGGGTCTAGAATTTTGACAACTTGCCTTTCGAATCTCCTTCATAGATGGTTTGAAAAATTTTTCCAAATTTCTTTAGATGAATCATAATGCATGACCTTTATAAATTTTGCCTCTGAAAGACCACATAGGATGTCATCCATTGCCTTGGAATTATTTTCACTTGCCTTCTCACTTACTACATCAGTTAGTGGTGTAGGAGGTGGAGTGAATCCATAAATAGTTGATTACCATATATCATAGCCCAATGACATTAGATAGGTCTTCATTTTGATGCTCCAAAATTCATAGTTATCCCCACTGAAGAGAGGGGCTTTTTTGATTGAGAAACCTCCTTGTACTTGATGACTAGACATGTTTGTGCTTCTAAGATCTCCTTTAATCTATTAGGCTTGCTTCAAAGGACCAATGCTCTGATACTAATTGTTAGAATCATAATTCACTGAGAGGAGGGGTGAATCAATGACCTTACAAAACTTTTACAACTGTGCATTATCTTTCATTAACCTTCAAAGCAATAGAGTGATCAATCAATGCATTAAGAACCAATGACACAAACATGAAACAATGAGCTTAACACAATATGAGTGAGAAACCCTTGAAGGGAAGAAAAGGCATTATGACCTATATAATTTGAATAAAATCTTATAAATGTTTATAAAATATCAAATTGTTTTGAGCACCAACTCAACTTGGAGAATCAACCCCAAACTATCAAGCACCCACTTGACCAATCTTTTAGCAAGAACCCACTTGTTAGGAAGCTAAAACTCCCTTTGTGACTAAACACTAACACAGTCACCTCTGATTTATGACAATCATCTAAATAATTTTTTGCTCAATAAACATATGATGATCACTTCTTCCTTCTCTATTCGTTAATCTTAATGCACACTCTTTTTCACTTGTCTAACCCTCATCAAGTCTGATTAGGTCATGTATCCCTAATCTTCATATGTAGACAACCTGAAACTTCTCATGAATAATTATATGCTCTGCTCTAAGGTTTTACAATATGTTTCACAACATTCTTCTAAACATACATCTTCTATTTCACTCACACACATCAAAAAGACCAATTTGCTTATATACAAACCTAATGATGATATGATAATACAGTCAGCCATTCACCTTATTCCTTCAAGCTCAGTCATAAAATTAGCTTTAAGACCTTATTCATGTATTTTTTGGCCATAATTAAATCACATATTGGTTGGTCACAAGACTTTATAGCCTTATTTCTCCATTAGGACTCATAAAGACCTAATTGCATTAGGTTTGTCTAGTAACGTGTATACCATGTTCCCTTGAAACACCTATTACCTCCATAGATGAAAATATCCTTTTAAATACAATTAAAATAGACCCCATATAACATCCTCTAATCTCTATAAGACATTTTTGATCCAACCACTTCATGAAAACACTCCTTGTAGTTTACTATCATATTAGGCTTGTGAACACTCACTAATTATCTGATCTCTCTCATGCTTGATCACCTTCATGTCATGCAATCAGGGCATGCAAATCATGTTTATAATAACTATATGACCCTAAGGTCATCTTCAATCACATAGAATAATATGACTTAATGACCAATATTGATCTTATAGACCAATTTCTTGACTCCATTCCTTATGCTCAAATTTGCCTATGACTAGCTAACTTGAATGAACTGTTTAAAAAGTTCTAAGTCTAGAACCACCTCAGAAAACATCATGGACATATGCGTGAATTATCTATCATTCTCTCTAATCTATTTTCATTCCTTGATCAATGTAATTTATGGGAGAAACTGCAAAACTTTGATAAGTAAGCCCTTTTTTGTATGGCCTTCTCTCTCTTCTGACAAGCCAACACCACCATGAGGTACCTGAGAGAGTCCTCTACCTATTCTAATAGGTTTTTTGATAAATTTAATACCTTTTAGGATGTTTTGAATCAAATATTGCTCATCGAGTCTTTATTAGGGTTTTAGGGAGGTTTAAGACAGTTTGGAGTGTTAGTGATTGTTAATAGTGAACTGCAAATAAAATTCAAAACTAATGAACATATATTTTAGCTAAGACCCTTATCCATCTCCCATGAAAGACTTACGGCACCATGAAATGGATTTATGTGCCAAAAAATGCCTAAAAGTGCTTCTTGGGTTTGAGTACCTCATTCTGTGAGCTCAAGAAAGCCTAAAACAATGATTCATGCACTTTTCCTTCAAATCTTGACCTCAAACTTTATGAGCAACTATATCTCAACCTGATTAAGCTCTGTCCATGCTTACATGAAATCATTCACCTTGAAAAATGGTCATGAGACCTTGATAAGGGTAAACAAGGTTTTAGAGTGCTTTGGTTGCAGCCCTTGAATGAAGGTCATGTGTATGTAGGGATGGCTTAAAGGCCCTATGAAGGTTCCCTCATACTCTCAACATGCTCAACCTATTTCCTATTAACTTTAGGAAGGTCTCCTCCTTACAAAGATGAATCAAAACCCCAAGACAGGCTCTGCTCCTTGACAGGGTTTTAAGGCTTTTCAAGATCAAGCATCTTTCTCTCTCATCAATGACAAACAACACTTCATCAAATCATCAAAAACAAATTCTAGACATCCTTTTTAACATCAATGACAATCAAATGCTCAACACAGCCGCGTCACTTGTGGCTGATGAGAGGATGCTGAAATTTCTTCATCTTCCATTGCCTCCATCCTCTTATTGATGGTTGCAAGATGGACTTATTCTCCATCACTTGGATAAGAAGAGTCAGCAGTACTACCTTCCTCAACAAGTATATCCTTTTGATTCAATTTTCTATTTATGAGAGCTTTTACTCTTTGAATGCAATTCATCAGTATATTTCATGACTACTTATATTAAAGACAAATATGTTTGTTTCTTGAATGCTTAGTCTTCGACATACTTTTGAAACAAACATGTTTGTTTCTTAAATGCTTGCATTTGTTTTGATTTCATTGTAACTCTATCTCTTTTTTTTTAGGGTTTTTGATTTGTTTCCCTTCATTATGTGAAGTTGATGTTACCTCTTCAATACCAATGTTCAATTTATTTAAACTATAAACCAAACCTCTCCCCCTCCCTTCTCCTAAACAAGTTTTTGACTTGGACATCAGTTTCAATCAATAATGTGTCCAATTATAATACATGAAAAAAAAATGATTTTAACTTTTTTGATGACATTTTTACAATTAAAAAAGAAATAATGAGCTATATTTTAAACAAAATGCTTGAACACAAAAACCTATACCATAACAAACAACACAAAAACTCTTTTGTGATTAATTAATTAATTTATTTATTTGAATATTTATTTAGGATATTTATTTATTTATTTGAATAATATGTAATAATAATAGTGATCAAACAAAATGATAAAAGGCAATAAAGTCAGAATATGAAAAATATTGAAACTTAAAACGAGTCTAAAGAACTAAAAATACTAAACCACAGCTTTCAAAAATAAAATGATTTTGAATTAGGCTTGAGGTAGTGGAATGGCAGTTTTACGGATTCACCAGATGCCAAAGATTCGAGCTATGGCTGCTCGTGAGTCACGGATGATCATAGAGGATCCGGTTTAAGTTCATGACCTGGTATGTCTTTGTCTAGTTGAGCTTGAACAGGAAATTTGCAGTATATCTTGTCGTGGAGACAATGATGGAAAGAAGAAGTTTGTTTATTCATGCAAGGAACATGATGGCTAGAAAAAAGCTATCAAACTTGCATTATTCCTTTCTATGATTCAAATCAGAGATGAAACGTTGCATGTGGATTGGTTCAGGATACCGCTGAGCTTGATGTTTGTAATGAATTGAGTTGAACAGAGGTACATAGAAATTGGATCGATCTTGATGTACAGGTGCACCTATAGCAGACAATGCGCAGAGCTGCTTGAGAAGGCCAAGCAGGGTCTAAACTTAGATGTAAGCAGAGATACAAAAATATGAAACCAACATGATGATAGTAGTCTAGGTGAGTCGATGGGATTGAACAAGTGTGGATCTTCGGATGCAAGGCATTACGGTGATAGAAGAGCTCAAAACCAAAATATATTCTACATATAGAGCTCAAACGTGATGGTGCAACATGTTCAGGTACGCAGTCCATACAAAGAATGACTGGTATCTCCTTTGGAACGTTTCCCTTCTACTATATTCTCATGGTTAATGGATTGACCTGCTCTAATACCAGATGTAAATTCTGGTGCAGGTTATCCAAGGTAAACTCACAAAGTAATATTATTACACAAATCTCAATACACACTCAATAGTATTTCTTCTTTATTTCTTAAGATATAATCAAAGAGGATAAAATTTCAATTGAAGAAATTACATTTTATAGGTCTATTTTGTTCTTTGATATGAGAGTTAAACCTTATCTTTGATCTCTTGAATCTCTCACTTGAAATCTCTCAAATCTTTCATATCTTTTTACTTTTATTCTCTCTCACACACCTATTTATGTGATTTGTTCTCACAAATCATTCTTGTATAATATTTTATAATAACTCACATAAATTATAATTGTTCAAACATGTGAGAATTAACAAGGATTTTTTTAACACTCATCTCTTCACACATTACATCGTATTTTATGAGGGTTGAAGCACATATCTTTCCAAGTTAAGAATATACATTAATTCTTCAAATTGAGACTTGATCACTCTTAATTCAACATCTATCTACATATCTCAACAAGGGGAAGAGTTTAACCAGCACATGCTAACTTAGGGTGCGTGCTGGTCTTCATCAGTCATCGAAGCGCTTGGTCTCTATCAGTCTTTGCTAGCTATGACTTATCGCAGTTAAATTTGTATGGTTAAGTCTACCTTTGTTCTGACCGTCGAACAACCGTCCTTGCCACGGTCACCGCCATTGTTACCGCCAATTGATGATCACCATCATGCCAATCATGAACCTTGACCGCACAGGTGTCACTCATCTTGGCACATGGCAAGACCCAGTATGGCATGCGAATCATTCCATGGTAATCCTAGATTATCATGCCCTAACACCCTAATAATCATGTCCTCTTAATGGCCTTATTATTAACTGGGTAAAGCCTAAAGGCTAAACAAATGTCATTCATATTCTCTCGTTGTTGGATCCAAAGTGGAGAGAGATAGCTCAATCGAAGGTGATCAAAACAAGGGCAGAGGAGTCAGTGTTTAATCCTAGGTTTCACTCTCATCAATTCAGCCAAGTTTTCAAATTTCATAAACCAGTCAAATGTCGAGGTCCATTCTAGAAGGTTTTATCATTTTGACAAAGTCGTTCATATTTGTAGGTTGTTTATATTTAGGGATGCATAATATGACCCTGCATAAAATGACATAGACACAAAATAGAAGTATCAAGACAACTACACCAAATAAAATGATAGTGGCTCCTGCCATCAAAATTGTGCATAACTATAAAGAACTATTATGTTGTAAGTCATTCAAATGGCTTATCAACCACTTAAATAATTGTTTAAAGTTTGCGCAGGCTTATCCTTCTGTTTCATTCCATTTGAGGGTTCCCTATGCCCTTGTTCAAGGTTACCCTTACTTCTCTATAGATTGTGTCTTAACACACAGTGGTTTGCATGATTGTGAACTGTGTTTATGAACTCTACACAACTTTAGCCACTTAAATCTCTGCAAACACCTTAGAGAATGAGAAATATGTTTACAACCAGTATTCTTGAGTTTCCACTTAGTTTACAAGTTGTTCTTCTCATAAGAAACAATTACTCAGTCTTCATTTTCACATGAAACAGAGTTGTATTATTCAAACACAGAATATCCTATAACATGCAGCCATTTTAAAGGACAAAAGAAAACAAAGCTCAATGTTACCTTATTAAAACACGCATATGACCCTACATAAAACTAAATCACTAACTTATTTATGATAGAGTTGTTCATATTTGTGATCACAGAAGGGCAAGTGGGCATTGAATAAGCTGAACAAGGAAAGAAATCCCATAGTTTTTTTTATAAATGTGGAAAAATTGAATCCATAATTTATTAACACGAACAAAATCCAAAACATACGAAGCAAAAATAGGTATGGGGCAAAAGGAAAATGCTTTAGATAAACACATTCACAGTGTGTTCATAAGCCTCCTTTGCATAAATTATCTAGATGAAAATGCAAAGAAAAGTAGTGAAGATTGTAATCAATCCTTTAAAAGGATATTTGTCTTCAATTTACCTATACCTATTATTTCTTGGGCCCTGTTTCTCCTTGCTACAGGTCCACTATACATAAGGGTAAGCTCACCCAAGATTTGTCTATGTTAATAAGTTATTTTTATACATAAGGACAAGCTCTTATATGCAAGGTCATATGCACTACGAATTTAGAGGAAGAGAGTTGTTCAACAAGGTAGAACAGGGTGTATAAGAGCCTCTCTAATATTTTCCCAGCTTTAATATCTTGATCTTTGTTTTTAATTCATGTGTTTTTATTCACCATTTCATGTGTATTTATTCTTGTAAGTGCCTAAATGTACTCTATTATTTGTGATGGGGTCATCATGTATGTGTGCTTTTAAGTACATTGAAAGTGTTACTCTAATCATATTTCATGTGTTTGTGTAGACTTTACAAAGTAAGAGTGTGTGAATCCATATTTGATGTACTCCCATTGTAGGGTGTATAAGAACATCTATAGTATTTTCTAAGATTTAATATTTTGAGCTCTATTTTTAATTTATGTGTTTTTATTCACCATTTCCTATGTATTTATACTTGCAAGTGCCTAAATGTACACTATTCTTTGTGATGGGGTCATCATGTATGTGTGCTTTTAAGTACATTGAAAGTGTTACTCTTATCATATTTCATGTGTTTGTGCAGACTTTCATAAAGTAAGAGTGTGTGAATCTATGTTTGTTGTACTCCCATTGTACTATGTAATGTATACTTATTATTGTTGACTTCTTCATTCAAAATGTTCAGTGAGCTATTAAATATTGCCATCAATGTCTTTCATAGAAGCTACAATTGAAATTAAATGTTTTGCATACAATCTCCATGGACTTGATATTCCAGGCTTCAAAAATATTATTGCTAACATTCAAAATTTACAGCAAGCATGTTTTGGTTCTTTTAAAGTTTTCAAAATGTAATGTATCCATTACATTTTCTCTATCTCATCTACTACATACAAAGGTTCATTTAGCTTGTCCTTGAATCGCCACATGAGGCAATGCCATATTATATAGATTGTTTCTAAATGAATTGGTATGATATGTTTATATAATGTGAAAAGACAATCTTTGCTTTGGAACATTACACTATCTACAGAAAATGTAATGACTTCTCATATGTACATTTCCTTGTTAGAGACTCGTAATATATACTTTCAATATAGGGTGTCAATTTATGAATAGTGGTTTCCCTAATTATTTCATGATTGCTACATTACATTGTCAACTAGTTGGATTACCCTGGCCATCGGCACACCATTGTACTCTCATGGTGACCTTTATAATGATTTCTATAAGCATTTCATTGGTAAGGTTTAATGTTGTAAAGCATATTCTTAACTTGTTTCAATGTAAGTTGTTTGTTGGCAACTAATATTATAAATGTTAATTGTTGTAGATTTAAGATGTATGAGTGGGAATTAGACGATTGCCTCAAAGAACTTTATGCTGAGACTGAACAAATGGTATGTATTTTCAGCTACTATACTCAAAGGTGAATTTGATTTGTATTATTTTTTTGTTGATTCTAATATGTTGTGACATGCATTGTGTTAGGAGAAATTAGTCGATCAAAAGTCTTCATTGCGTCCAAGTGCTCAGTTTAGATGTTCCCCTTTCCCCTTCGGAGATCGAATGAGGAAGCTGTATGGAGTATCAACACTTGGGGATGGTATTGCCATTGTTATGAGACAATCATCCCCTACTCGTGAAAAACCAAGGCTGCAATCCTAGTGTGAGATGGAATATTTATCGAATAAAGATGCAAACAAGGGGATAACACAAGTAATTTTATTAATGGTCTGTGTATTTTCAATGCCTAATTTAATATTCTTGCCACATATGTAAAATTCTCAATATTTGCAAACTATGTATCCCTATTTTTATTTGTTACATCTTTTTTAATACTGCAAGACGAGGGGGTGGAGCAGACAAAAGGTGAAGAGGGTGTTCCCAAAGTGCCTAATGATTATTTCTCAAGCGATGTATGGGAACCTTTGGCTACCCTTAATGTTTGATTGCTCCTCATGTTAAATAATGTTTCTTTTTTCCCTCTTACAATAATCAAAATTACAATACTTTTGACACACCGTGTATTTTTCTATGTTGTTTTTGTTTTGTGTTTTAGTTGGAAGAGGTGGAGCCGATCCACGTTTTGTCCCTACAAATGTGTAATTGTTTTTTATTCTCTCTTTCATTTTCCATGCTCAATAATTGCGAACCATGCATCCCTATTTCTATATTTTACATCTTTTTTAATACTGCAGGAGGAGAGGGAGGAGCAAATCAAAGGTGAAGAGGGTGTCCCTAAAGTGCTCAATGACTATTTATTAAGAGATGTATGGGAACCTTTGGATGCCCTTAATTTTTGATTGCTCCTCATGTTAAATAATGTTTCTTTCTTCCCTCTTACAAAAATCAAAATTAGAATACTCTTGGCACACCATGCATTTTTCTATGTTGTTTTTGTTTTGTGTTTTAGTTAGAAGGGGTGGAGTAGAACCACATGGACATGGACGATAGTCCCCAGCATAAAGACTTCATCCTTATAAATGTGCATATTTGTTTTACTATCTCTTTCATTTGTTATGGTCATATCCCCATGTTTATTGTTCCATATATGTTTGGAGTTGGACTCACATATATATGTCCACCTATGTGGTAAGAGGAGGTGGAGTCATATGACTTCGATGACAATGATGATGATGATAATGATGATGATGATGATGATTGGCTTCCAGATGCTTTGTAATCTAAAAAGAAGGAACCAAATGTTGTAAGAACATTTGATTATCTTTGATGATGTTATCTTATGTTTATTATTTTATGCTTTTAACATTTTATTGTATTTGATGATGTTATATTTTGTTTATTAGTTTATGCTTTTAACCTCAAATCTCTTCCTTATTGAATGGTAGTATGCATGTGAGTATAGAATCAAGGATTTGGGTATTTCAAGGTAGAATGTGCACCTTTACTTGTTAAGGCCATGCAATACATTTAGAGCTGATGGTGGTCATCTATTTTGGTCATGAGATAGACTTAACACTCATCATCATAAGAGTCATGGTCAGCAACCCATTCTAATTAATCCCACTGGGCATGCTAGAAGTGGGAAATGTAAGCCTACGGGAAGAGAAATCAATAAAATACAAACATAAAGGAGGCTGATAGATCAACTCTTGAAAAATTAGAGCATCAACAAGAGAGATAGGTTAGAAATATCATGGTTGGCTAGGGAGGATGTGTCTAAGTTATGTTATCTCTACGAGATAGCCTTGAAGTCTATTAATGACAAGATGGGTGCATATGATTCAAGTGAAAACTTGGCACGAAGAAGGGAATCTTACATTCAATGAAGAGAATATCATCGACAAATGGAGTGAGAAAGAGAATCGGTGGAGCAACAACAAGGTGCATGTAATAATAGACCTCAGGTTAAATGTATTTTGTTCATTAGTTTTTATGAAGTTAATTTTCAATTTAATTTAGCTTACTCAATATTAACATTGATATTTTTGTAATAATAATCATTTTAATTATAGAGGGATTACCCTCAAGCCCATTCTAGTGATGATGATCACATTCTTTTGATATAAATGCATTTTCAGAATGGTAGATGTGTTCATCAAGGGGGATGTAACAAATTAAAGTGTGCATGAAAAGTTGCCTCACAAATTGATATTGTACTTCTTACGATGACTACATATTATATGCACTCTTCTTTATTCCCTCAACCTTTCTTTCAATCCTGCCATTATATATTTTGATAGTGTTATATATTGTTATTGTATATAGGCTTTTGGTAGAGATGAGTTGGCGCAGTCATCGGCATGGATGGACCATGTTTAGGAGGTATTATAGTTACTTCTTCTTTAACAAAACCAACAAGTTTATTCTTCATGTTGGTGTCTTATTCTTGCATTTTATCAATATTTCTAAACTGCACATTTTCAAATGCAGGTGTCCAGGGTGAGATGCATATGTGTGCATTCATATGTTTGACTGCTTCCACTTCTTTGTCCATTGCCAGAGGCCTAATGGCCACAACATAAACATTGATATTGCCTTGTAGCTACTGCCTTGGACACTATTATTTATATACATACATTTTTGCTTGATATGTAGATGTATGATGTGTGGTCAAACATATTATTTGGACAGGATATTTGAATACAAGTGTTTCATTTTTGGTTTGTACTGGATATGTAGTTTTTTATTTATGTACTATTTAAGCAATGGTTTGGTGGTTAATTTGTATTTACCAATGTATTGCACAATCATGCATGGTTCAATGATGAAATGTTTTCCCCATGTACTCATCATATATTTTTTATGTGTATGGTATATGATGTTTTTGATAGATGATTTATCATCCTCACATGTATACCTCATTCTCCTTTCATTTTTTCACATGTTGGTTGCAAAGTGCACATGTTTGCATGTCTCTATGTCTATATAAAAGTAATTGTGGTGGGAAGGAGTGAAATATAAGATTTGTATGCATGGATTCGCTCTCTAACATTCCTTTGTCTCATATCATGTGTTTGTTTGTTCAGGTAATTGACACAATAATTGCTGATGTCTATGGCCTACAGTTTGAGGTAGGGGAGGAGGGGCGATAAGGAATGGGGAAACACTCCAATACATTAGAATGACCATGCCACAGGTAAAGATTTCATACTCTAATATAATTATTTCATTGTTTTCATTTAAGTTAGAAATACTATATATGTGTAAGGAAATTGTTTGTAATATAAAAAAATTGGATGTTCTTAGATTTTGAATATTTTCATGGACCCTCGTTTATGTCTAGATTTTTTTAGCTTTTCAATGCTGAAAATATTGAATGTTATCATTGACTTTCACTTGTATTTTTTACAGATGAAGTCCCAAATCTAGAAGATAATGTCGCTTCCCGATTACCTGAGGACATGAAAGAACTTCTCGCAAGTATGAGATCCTAGAATGCAATGGATGCAGAAGAACATCTTGGTTTACAAGTGTCACTAGTAGCTATAAAAAACAATCACTCAAGAGGGAAAACTATTTTTTGACTAAGTTTTTTGACAGTGCAAGGGCAAAGGTTATCAAGTTAGAAACTAGATTGGCTGACAAGATTAGAGAGATCGAGAAGTTGCACCATGCACTTCTCACATTGAGGGATGAGAAGATGGACACTGAAATAAATTTTGTCAATCTATAAGCTACTCATGCCTACATAAAATCACTATGTGATGCAAAGCCAGAGACTGTATAGGCCATTCAATCAAAGCATGAAAGAATAGTTGCCATATATGAGCACTAACTATAGATTTTGAAGGCAGAGTTCAATATCTTATCTACATAAGCCAATGGGACGTATCCTAATAGATGTGGTATTCCATACATGAACAATGATAATTAATTATGTGTAATGACTTATGTGTCCGATATTCCATGATCTATGCTTATGACTTTGGATGGAAATCAATTGAAACACATGCTTATTCACATTTTAATCTACAAAATTGATGTTTATTTGCCACCAATTTCTTACTTCATCTTGCGTATTTACATTTTTTATGCATGAGCAAATGACTGTGTTCAAAAAATTTGTACGTGAATGTTAAGAGACCTAGAAAAGTATTGCAAATGGTTGTTTACCAATATTTTTGACTCCAATTTATGTATAAATGTGTTTTCATATTAGTTGATCACCATGCAATGGTTTTATAATGATTTCCAAGTGATTGGAGGTTTTATAATGTTGAATAAATTCATTTACAAGTTCACTATATACAATGATCTCAATAAGTGCTTCACCTTATTCACAAACCTCTTTAGATGATTGTAGCTGGTAGTGAGTAAGAATTTAGTGTTAGGGGTATTGATATAGCATGGGAATGATGTAGATAGATAAAAATGAGTAACATATGTTCTTGGGGTTAAATACTAAGAGAATATATTATAAGACCCTAATTAATGGAGAAAAGCTTCTTGTTTGGATAAACAAAGAACACAAAGACTGTATTTATTGTGCAAAGGCAATGTAACTGACTATCAAAGAATGAAAGAAGGTTGGGTGATAATTAGTTTATGATTATGGTTATGTTTTAGGTAAGTAAAAAATTGTGTTCTATTAGTATTTCAAATATTTAGTATATTAGCATCAAATGCTTTGAGTTGGTTTCATAATCTTTTAAGATGACTAAAGGACTCAGTCTTGCATACCCTATGTGCTATCAAATTGTATCTTGAACATTGAACGAGGAGAAGATTATATTTGGTGGGATTTTGGAATGTGTGGATAATCAGTAACATTATATAACATTTCTTTAAGAGCCTTTGAACATTATATTTGGTTATTCTGTTAAAGGATATTCTGTGTTTGAATAATACAACTCTATTTCTTGTGAAAAGGAAGATTAAGTATGTGTTTCTTATGAGAAGAATAACTTGTAAACTAAGTGGAAACTCAATAATACTAGGTATAAACTTATTTCCCATTCTCCAATGTGTTTTTAGATATTTAATTGTTTGAATTTGTGTAGAGTTCATAAACACAATTCACAATCATGCAGACCACTATGTGTTAAGACACAGTCTATAGAGAAGCAAGGGTAACCTTGATCAGGGGCATTAGTAACCTTAAAATAGAATGAAATGGAAAGATATGCCTATTTAAACCTTGGAAAATTATTAAATTGGTTGATAATGCATTTCAATGACTTATAACATAATAGTTCTTTATAGTTGTGCACAATTATGAAGACCACTATATCTATATACACAATCAAGCAAACCTTGGAGAGAACACATACTCTGATGTAATGAAGTAAGGTTCTAATGCTTGTAAAATATATATTTAAGTCATATAATCCTAAAACAACCTTCACAGTTGTTTGAAAGTCTTTAGAAACCTTGGAATTCAACTTTTACCCTTCTCAGGTTGTGTAGATTGTGAAGAACCCTCTCCTAGGTTTTCAATGGAAAAATGAGTACTGTGGGAGAATGAACCAATAGAAAATCCAATTTTTTTGTGAAAATTTAGGTATTAATAATGATTTTTAGAGTTTCAAGTTGAACAGATATGATATTGTATAGTTTTGAATAGACAATGCTATCACATAATGGTAAGAAACCTACAAGACCTAATTTGAGAGAAATATGTGTCTAACAAGGTGATCAAATGGAGGAATTTGGTAGTGAAACTTTTTGAAACATTGGAAGAGGATAAATTTTATTCCAAATAAGCTTTATTTTTCCAATGTGCAATGATACATGTCCATACAATGCCATAAAGCCTAAAAAAGGCTACAAGGTCTATGTGGAAGATAGGTAGAAGTTGTGTAAGAAAGGTAAGGATGGTTGTGGATTTTATAATAAAAATTAAGGGTCTTAAAAGACCTTAATGATAATTAAATTATGTAAATTTAATTTCATAATGAAACCTAAGTTCGGTGGTAAGTGTGCTTAAGCCAAGCTTGTTGTGTCAAGTATAAAGGAATGATAAGAGAGATTGGGTGAAAGAGGTTTAGCACTAACAAAGTTTGAATATTGTGTTTAAATACAAAGACTAGAAATATATTTAAGAAGATAAAGAACTTTAGGAACCAAAGAGTCAAGCACAAATCAAGATAATACAAGTAACTTGCAAAACCAGTTGAATTGGCAGAGGTAAGTATAAGAGGTGAATGAATTTGTTTCTTGTTTTCATTTATAGGTGAGCATACACAAAGAGTTAAAGTATTGTATAGGTATTCTCAATCATGTTTTCATGTCTTCATTAGGTTTAAATAGTATGGAGATGCTTTGAAGGTCTAGTTTAAGGTCATACTCTATGAACAGTCTATATGATACCTCCATTACCTTATGCACTATTGTGTGTACATTTATAGGATACTATAGAGACCTAAGCATGGTCATGGAGGAGATTTAACATGCTTGGAAACCTTATTGAGGTCTTGGGGTGTTGTAAATATCATGATAAGTATGTTTGAAATGCTAGACTGGCAAGCATACCTAAAAGGTTATATCCATAGATGGTGACTGAACTCAGAGACAATTTCCCTAAAGCTCTAAAACAAAGAACTATGCACTTTTGGTGATTCTCCACAACAATGTTGCAATGACTCTTGATGATACCAAATTCACTCATCTTGTAGCCCCCGCATATAGGTATAACCTTGCAAAAAAAGTAGGGTGTATAACTAAAGAATAGTAGTGTTTGAGGGCCTCTAAATTGCACTTGTGCTCACTATGATCATTCAGTGTATTCTATAGGAATTGAGCCTCTAAGTGACCTCTATAACCAAATTTGTAGTATGAAGGTATAGTTTCATGTTTGTGTGATCCTATAAGGGTGAAAAAGACATCAATGCACAAAAATAATCAAACAAGGTTGGAATTATAGGGTTTCAACCCCATCAAACACCTACAATTGTTCTTTGCTTGGGATACTGACCTACAACTGGCTGCAAGCTCCTATATAATCCATGAGATGAGTCTATACAAGGAAACACCAATACTTGTTAGTGAAATTTGCCTTGAAAGAGCTCAAATGGAAAATAAATTGTGACATAAGCTTCAAGGTAGATACCCATCTAAGACCCCTATTTTTTAAGCACAAGATATACTAAGAGGAGGGGTGAATCAATATATCATATATCTTATAAAACTTTCACTTAATCAAAATCCACTTAACCAAACATTCAAGATATGCAATAAAACTGAAACAATAAACACCACACAAGATAGAAAGAGACACCAGATATA
Organism: Torreya grandis; assembly: GCA_037957365.1. Lineage (NCBI taxonomy): Eukaryota > Viridiplantae > Streptophyta > Pinopsida > Cupressales > Taxaceae > Torreya > Torreya grandis. The sequence continues at coordinate 1,769,429 of JARHVA010000359.1, forward strand.
ACGTGGAAACCCAATGTGGGAAAAACCACGGAGAACAATCTCAAGTATATGAATGAGTACCAACTCAAACAATATTCAAAAGCACCAACATACCAACTATAGGCAGCAACCCCAACACAACAAATATTTAGTGAGCACCAACCCCTTTGCTGAGCACCAACACAGCAACAATTCATGAGCACCAACCCACAAGAGAACCAACCCCTTTGCTGAGCACCAACATAGTAACAATTCGTGAGCACCAACCCACAGGAGCACCAACTCTTTTGTGTATACCACAAACCATCTCTCAATGTCGCTATCTCAACAAATGATAGTTTATTACAACATCTCTTTCCTCTCTCTCACCTTTGCTCTTCTAAGCTAGATATGAAAAATACAAATCAAATTCATCTCTCACAAAATGCTCTTCTAAGTTAGATATTACTATCTCAAATCAAACTCTCTAACTCACATTACAAATAGCTTCTCAAGCCTTTATTTATAGCTTTCCAAATGACCTTTGGCCTTCCCCCTTTATGACCCTTCAATCCTCATGGAAAATGGCACCAAACTTGTATGACCCTTCATATCCTTGCCTTTGAAAAGTCATGTGGTGACCCTTCATGAGCAAAAACGTCCTTCCCTCTTTTGTCCTTATCTTGGTGACTTTTCGTATTCCTCACAGTGTTCCTTCATGAGAAATTGTGCCCTTCCTCTTTTGTCTTCACTTGGTGACTCTTGAAATTCCTCAAGATGACTCTTCATGGGAAAATGTGTTCCATTCTTATTTTGTCTTTACCTCGTGATTCTTTGACTTCTCCATGGGCCCTTCTTTTGTCTCATCTGCAACCAAAAATATATTCGTTAATATTAAATAAATATTAACACACATTAGCCAAGATATAATTATTACAAACACCATTAAATGCAATGGGGCCTTTATCACCAATAATGCTAGACCTTTGATATCAATGACAATATTTCCAACACTGTTTACTCTAACATAGTCAACTGTAGTTGACTATAGTAGGTAGCGAGCAAGAATTTGGTGTTAGGGGTATTAATACATCATGGGAATGATGAAAATAGATTCAAATGAGTCATCCATAATAAAGTATATATACACTATTATCAAGGCCTAAATCATGCAACCAACACCTACAAGTAGGGTAAAATAAGGAAACATAGTCAGTCAACCTATAATCCTAAGCAGATCAAGATGAGAGGTGAACAATGTAGGGTTTGATAAAGGATTGATGATCAAACTATGAGTGAGAGACCTCCACAATGATGTCAGACATATCAAAGGGACTCTTATATCATGGATAAAATATATAAGAGGGACTCCAATAGTGCAACCTATAGTCATATGTCAAGACCTTGCACACAGTAAACTCCCCTAAGAGTTTGTCTTGGTTTTTGATGCATTTAGAGGGTCTAATGAGGTGATCAAGAGCTAAAATCTTGTACATATCACCATTACCACTTGGATAAACTCCTCAAATAATCAATTTTGGTGAGACAAAAGGGGAAGTACCCTTTGTTTTGTCTTAGATGGAGGGTACTCCCCTAGGATGCTAACCTATAGACTTTGAAGGAAGAGGATAATTAAGTGAGTTGAGGGTGGACAAGACCTTGCAAAAAGGTGTAACAAGTTTAGTATGGCATGTAAAAACATGAGTAACCATCCATATATGCATTAAACAAAAAAAGTGGTCCAAACTTGCAAAGATGCAGGCAGACCTACTTGGTCTTATCTAGGTTTAAAGCCCTAAGAGGAGGTTGAATCCATTGCTAGTGTCAGATGACCATTCCAATGAGTTTGGATACCTGATTGGGGAGATATAAGAGGTGTTGGAGTTGTAACTTAATCACGATAGGATAACTAAGATGTTTTTACCTCCAAGGAATAACATGAAATGCAATCTTTATCTGAATAACTTGAAGACGTCACCCCAACGCTCCCTACCAAACTGTAACCTACAATCTTGTCCAAACCTGCAACTTAACATAAATATCAAAATATTCATGGCCTCAAGGGCCTTTTAAATAAATTTTTTCATTCATAAGAATCCAATACTATTCAAGGACATGAAAACATAGAATCATTTATTTCTTTATTCATTTGATCATCAAAACATCAAACACTATTATAGACAAACAAATATGTACTTTCTTTAGTAATAAATATGTAATACACAAAAAAATATGCACTAAGCAACAAACAAGTGGTAATTACAAATTTTATACGCTTTTTTTGAGCCATGAAATTTTTATATTCATTGCAAACTTGCTTGATCCTATAACATATAGGTTGGATTATATATGAACGTTCATAAAAGACGGTATGTATGTCCTGAATGCATAAAGATGGTGTGTATGTTCTGAATGCATGTAGGCTTGGTTCTCCTGATACCTAATTATAAGGTTCTGAAAAACATTGGTTGTTTGGAATAGTTTCTAAACTAATTGAGTGTTTTTTTAAAATAAAGGGTAATATTTTAGGATTTTTTGAAGCTATAGTGAAATAAACTACATATTTATAGTTAAATTGTTTGGTACTTCTACATATTGCTTGTTGCATACATTATATTCTTTACAAATTACATTAATATTCAAAGGCCCAAGTGTGTCTTGAATAGGTCTTCGTATTTCACATTTTAAAGATGAAAATCCTGGGCCTTTTGATCCCACATAAAGAACTCTTACCAGCTATTTGCGTTTAGGAAAAACTAAAGAATTTGGAAGCAATAAAAATTATTCAGATGTTGAAGGGGATGTTTATGACTATAGAGAGGTAGATTCCAGATAATCTAGTGGAGGAGCCATTATTGATAATGAAATCCATGGCTCTGATGATATGAATATTTATTCAGCTAATAGTTTATTTAGGTATTATCAATCACAAGATCATTTAGATGATCTGGCACATCAACCTAATATAGCAAAGTGAGACATGTTTTGTGAGGAGTCTGTGATCTCAAAATGCCTAGACAGTGAAACTAATGTATGTCTTTTGGATTACTATAGCTTACATGTTGGTTTAGATAAAAATTTTATTCAATAATGAACATATGAAAGTTATAAAACTACTCACTTTACTTAGCAAGATTCAGCCAAAATGGAAAACTATTCTACAAAATTGGTTTCAATCCCAAATTTCATTCAAGGTGCTTATGATTTGGAGCTACATCATACTAAAAATGAAGTTTTTTGAGGAGGTTGAATCCATTTCTAGTGTCTGATGAACATTCTAATGAGTTTAGATACTTGATTGGGGAGATATAAGATGTTTTGAAGCTGTAACTCAATCACCAGTGGATCACTATGATGTTAGTATGTCCAAGGAACAACATGAAATGCAATCTTTATTTGAATAACTTGAAGACATCACCCCACTACTCCCTACCAAATTGTAACCTACAATCTAATCCAAACCTGTAACTTAACATAAATATTAACATATTCATGGCCTCAACGGCCTTTCAAATACATTGTTTCAGTCATAAGAATCAAACACTATTCAAGGAAATGAAAACACATAATCATTTTTTTCTTCATTAATTTGATCATCAAAACATTACATGATCAAAACATCAAACACTATTAGAGACAAACAAATATGTACTTTCTTTAGCTATAAATATGTAATACACAAATAAATATGTACTTTCTTTAGCAATAAATTAAACATGTTAAAACAAAACTGATTACAAGACTAAACATTTTTTATCACTATTGAAATATATTTTTATAAAATTGTTCTATTCACTTTCTGAACCATCATTGTCATCTGATGGATTATAGTCACCATCACTTTCATCCTCTACAACATGTATGTAAACAAATAGTGATTTTGTTCTTAAAATACTTTAACCCAATTGGACGAGAGGAAAATATGTGTTGTGGGAGATTGTGTATCTCTTCCACAATGCTACATATGGCTGCATTGGACAAAGATTAGAGGTATTGAAGAGGTTATTTCAAATTCTATATACTTTGAAACACACTTATAATGTTAGTTTTGCACCAATGAATATATTTTATACATGATCTGAATGCACATAGACATATGGATCATTAGACACCTTCATTGGCCAGAACTTCTCCAAGAAAGGCCTCAGATAGGCTGAATTGGCACTAGGAATACCCCACACATCAGGCAAAATGGCATCATCCTATGGCCATTCATATGACCACTGTATCTAAAAATCATGATCGGGCCTATTTATGAAAGTTGTGTACTCATAGCTCACCATTAGAATGTGGTACGAAGGATATACCATGTTGTAGTGTATGAGAACATTCACCCATCACAATCCATTGGGTTGGATGAAATTTGTTATGCTTACAAGCCCCCTCTAGTTGATGGAACTAGCCACCACACACAAGATTTCATGCAATATTTGTCATTCAACATTTGGCTCCTCTAGTATATTTGATTATTTTCATATGAATTTATAGAATTCCTTTCATGTTTTGACAACACTCCCCATATTTTGTAGTATTAATGCCACCTGCCACATAATTACAAAAATTAATTAGTGATAATTTCCAAAAATAATTCATAAACTATAGTTAATCATTCTACATGTAATTAATCAACATAGTAAGATGTTTTATGGAGTTTGGTAAAAAATAATGTAATTTTAAATGCATAAGAGAATGTAAATGAAATGTGGTAGTCAAATGCATAAGAGATTGTAAATGAAATGCAATTTCATGCATCAATCAGTTTGTAACTACCTACATACATGTAATTAACAAGTAAATATAAGAGAATGCAAGAAAATTAGAGATGGCACAGATGTGAGGGGTAGATAAGTCAACTCTAAAGACTGTAAGCAAGGTTAAAACCTTAAGTAAAGATAAAGAAGGATATTTTTGCTCATACACATTCAAAGCCTTAGGATCTATGTGTTGAAGAGGTTAGGTGAGAAAATTTAGTTTGAGGGATCCATTCAAAGTCATAAGACAGGGGTTTTAATATTTTTAATGTATAGTGCCTAAATCGAGTCATATGAATTAGTGAAAATTCCTCTTGTACGTGGAAGTTAGTTATGGAAACCAAGTTGGTATAACCACCAACCAAACCTATGTTGAAATTGGTAAGCAAAAAGTCCTTTGTAGAAATTTGAATGACATAGAGAGTAGGAGAGATAGGTAGGAGAAGCTCCAAGAAGGAAAAAATAGGGGAGCTATGGAGAACAAGGTCTAACCTCTCAAGAAGAAATTCTCAAAGCCCTTTTATGGGTTGTTCTTCTAATGAGAAGATAAACTATTGAATAAATAAAGTTGTATGAGTTTTGTTATCCCCTTATATTTTTAATATTTCTTGAGATTGATTATGAAGTGTATTGAGGGATCCATGAATCTATATGTAGGTTTCTAATGTGTTTATTACAGGTTTGAGACCAAAGAATATAGGTTTCAAAGTGAGAAAGACAATGTGTGATTCACTCAAGATAAAACAAAGAAACTTTCCTTAACATAGTAATAATGGAGTTGTTGTTCCTTATAGTCACATATGAATGGAATTAAGTATTAACATTGTAAGCGAGTCAGGAAAGGAAAAGTACCCTGTATTGGTGAGTTTTGTACATTTTCCATATCAGGGTAGTATGAAGGTGAGTCAGGGTTTTGTTGGTGTTTTATAATTATAAACCATTTTGTAATTTAAAAATTAATGTGGGTAATGTGATCATTGATTGGAATATAACTCATACCATGAAACACAATTCAGAGTTTGAAACTTGAACATACAGTCCCCTTGAAGGATAAACCTTGTGTATGCAATCCAAAAGTTGTCTATAGGGTATTAAAAAATGTAAAGAAGGTGTAGTAGTATATCTAAAGGTTTGGTGCAATGAGTATTGATAGGGAACTATTAAATCTAAATGTGTACAATGACCCTTAGTGGTTTGTGAGCACTTTGGAGGAGAAACTATTCACTAGATGTAACACAGTCACACACAACCATAAACATGTTTACATAGTCTGCAGACAAAACGGAAGTGCAATTGATCATTAGAAGGTGTTGGACATTATATAGGGTGAGTTTGAAAGTTTATTAAGGTGTATTAATCTTAATAAATAACCTAGGTAAAGTTTGTATTGCTTGTGAAGGAATACAGGACCTAGAAACTATTGTACAATCAAATTGAAGGATGTTAAACTCTATCTTTTAGAAAAATTAAGACAACAAAAGTCCAATATTGTTTATAATCTATTTAATAAGGTGTATGACATGGAGACAAACCTAAATATGAATTTTAGTTCCTTTTAAACAACATTAAATGCAAGTTAGTGATATATATAGGCTCTCAAGCCTATATAAACAAGGGTAAACCCTGATTTAGGGTTTTGAGTAGTCTAGGAGATTGAACCTGAAAAAAATTCCAAAAATTGGTAATTTGATTGGTTACGATGTGTTATTAGAGATTAAAAAGTAATTAGAGTTTTCAGGTATGAGAAAGTATGGATTTTAGGACTGTGATCTAGTATTAGGTCCAGGAAAGGTTTAGTAGAGTAAGGGTAATGAAGGAAAAGAAAATTTATATTAAGAAGGGTAAGAAAGGATTGATTCATTTGGGGGGGGCAAATGGGTATCCTAAAAGGTATTTATTTAGTTTTTAAAGTTTTCATTTTTCCCAAACTAAGGATCTTTCTAGCTTAAAAGGGCTAACTGAGAAGAGGTGTTGGGAAGGAAGTAGGTGAAGCCTAGGGAGTTGTATCAAAAGGGAGATGTATGAATTGAATGGCCCAAAAGGGTCCTTAAAAATGTAATCATTTTCTTGAGAAGATTTATCAATTGTTCCTAACAAGGAGAAATGTCCTAAAAAAGGCTACTAGCCTAGAGAAGTCATAGCAAGCATGTTGTGTGGAAAGGAGTATTTAAGAGTAATTTGGTAGTTGAAAAGGGTTAACATAGGTATGTTATGATAATTTAATTCCTTCCATGCATTGAGACTAGATTTTTAAAACATATATTAAGATTTGGTCTTTAAGACCTAAGAGGGAGAACCTAGACTTTGAAAGAGGATTCAAGATAAACAAAGCATGCCAATAAGATATCTTTCAAGACTGGAGCTAGAGAATGATGATTTATAAGCTTATCCCCCTTAGATCTACATCAACTACCATGTCAAGGTAGTTATGTAAAAAGTAGTTGTAAAAATAGGACTAAAGAGACTCTTCTAAGCATGAACAAGGTACTAAAGCTACTAAGCAATCAGATGAACCTCATAACTATTGAATTCTTTGTTTATATAATTTTAGTAACATTATTTGTTTATATAATATCTATAAATTTAATTTTTGTTTAAAACAATGGTTAGCTTTACGACATTCCTTAAGGTGGGGTTTAAATATCGTTAGAAAATCCTTTAAGAGAATACATTTATGCAATATGTTACCACAAGTGGGTTGTCTAAGGGAACTGTTTAGCTTCAAAAAAAGGTATTTATTTTTTGTTACATGTATTTACTAATGTTACATGCATTTATTATTGTTTTGTTATCACTAAAACCTACAAAGGGTTGCAATCAAGATGCATTATATCTATTATGTCCACCCCTATCTCGCTTCCTTGCCATGTTAAGATCATCATCCCAGACTTGTCATTTTGGATTGTTATGAGATGGGTTTGCAAAAAGTGTGGTCTCCTATGACATGCTCTAATGTATACATCTATTCATATTTTCTATGAAGTCTCTATGTCTACAGGTGGAAGTTCTTTGTCCATCCTGCACTTTTTGGAATGGATGAGACATTGGGTGTTGTGCATTCAATATCGCATGCTTTGCACCTTGTTGCAAACATGTGCCACATAGTTTTTTAATAATTCCATATTTTCTATGCTTCCACCTGCTACATAACATCTATCAAATATCTCTCATGCTTTGCATATTAGGACCTCAACGTCATCAACTCCAGTAGTATACAAGATCTATTCATAAAGTGAAAAACATCAAGTTAGAAATGCCAAAAATATGAAAAACATATGACTAAAATTAGTTATTATACTTACAATATCATCTCCCCTCAACTGGTTTTTAATGTCATCTACCATATTTGCCACAACACCTTCTAGTGCACATCTTGATCCTTCCATATCCATATCCGATACACCATGCATTTCGTTGTGCAAACGTTTGACATCCATGCCTTCTCCCTCATTTTCAATTCAAAATTTGTTGTCTTTGACCTGGGTAATGAAAATGTATTACATAAACTATAGTCACCTCAAAGTTATCAATGCATATAGTATGGGGGGAAACAAAACTTACATGGCACTCAACATCGATGTTTTTGATGCTCTCATTAACACCATGCATTGTGGTTGCATCCTCTAAAACTACATGAGTTGTCATCTTTCTCATCAGGTCCACCTTGAGCACATGCTTTCATGTATATCCTTGGATTTAAAATGAGGAATTATGCATTGATATAGAAGGTGTTACATTATAAGATGTGATAATGCAACATTTCATCTTTCTTATTTTGCATCCATACCATATGAGGGTTGTTATTGTCAAATGTAACATGAGAATCTAGGATGTTTGAAGCCTATACCCATGAAAAATTTTCATTTCTTTCTACTTTGAAGTTCATGTGGAAGACGATGTCCTTGCATATCTGTAGCCACAAATAATGTATGTAAATCAATGTTATAAGTTGGTAAACCAACCAATCCACCCTGCAATGTCCAAGAGTCCTTATTGTTCTTACGAAATGACATTTCAAATGGGAATGGTAAGATTCTATAAATGTATTGGTGTCTTTCCCAGCATGTGAAAGTGTCTGACAACATCGCGACCACATTCCAACTCTATATGCCTAGTGTTATTCCCCATATTTAACAAAAGTGGGCTGAGAAGAGTGATATCTTTTCACAAACTTTTTAGACTCCCTTATAGCCATGTCCTCATTGGCACAACTATGCATTATGAATCCCAAGCCCTCAAGCATCGTACGTCTTACATCATTGTCTTTCACCTTTGTTATCAAATTCTTCAACCATGCACGATGAACATTCCAAATGCATAAGTAGACCTTATAATCGAATGTCTCCCTGCATAACACAATAGTTTTGCATAAGTTAATGGAATAAGGTGGGGATGGTGTCTATAAACATATAAATATGAAGTCCATGATGCATTTAGGAATGACGATTATACACCTAATAACTTTTATCTCCACACTAACATTGTCAACCATTAAGGTACTGAATATCAATTCAATGGCTTTTAAATGCACTCTTTGAAGAAGAATTTGCATCCATTGTCTTATGTCAATAGTACATGACTGAGACATAATGACCCATACAATGGGCACACCTTCATATTTAGAATCAAATGCCAATAGTGTGTATAATAAAAACTGTATAAGAAAAAATAAAAACCTTGGAATAACTACTATTATTACAGACACCAGAATAATTAATATTCTCAACTACCCTTACAAACATTGGCACAATGCCTTCATTACATTCATCCCAAATGTTGCATCCATCACCAATAAGCTATGCTTCCCAAATCTCAACAACCATTCTAGATGTTATGGAAGTTGGATGCCCAAGATGAAGGGGATTTCCCCATCCCCATCAAGCTCTCCCCCATTGTATCTCTGATAAAAATACCACTTTTTAGGATTTGCCAACACTCACTCCCAAACACTTATTTCATTGTCAGCATTGTACAGGTATTTTTCCCCCTTGAACAATTTCTCTCTATTGTATATGTCATCCTTTCTCAAGAAATCATTTGGCTTTATTTCACCATTAAACAATACAAGTTTGTTATTCACCATCTCTCAGTGTTTAAGGCGGATAACATCAACAGACATTCCCAACAATGATAGCCTATGAACTGAGCCATTAAGTTGGGGGCTAATGTGAGGGGCAAAAAAACATTTCTTGCCCTTGAATTGTTCATATTGTTGGCCATGGCAATAATTGTGTTCATTATTTATGTGTTCTACTCGATTGTATGTGAACAACACATGATCAGGTCCATAGGCCATGCATCATGTGTATAAATGACAATGATAACCACACATTATATGCCTTTGACCTAATCGGCTACCCTTTCCAAACTTGGGCATTAAAGACTTGTCTTTTGGTATGGCATCAATTTCTTGAAAGTCATCGGGGCCATATGAACACCAATAGCTGCATGATTGTGGTGAATAAATAAATAGTCATGCAAAATGAAAAAAAATGTACATGAACGAAACATAATAGCATCTAAAAAGACACCAACTTTTAATCCATAGTGTGAGGTGACTTACATGACATATTCAGAGGTGGCAGTGATCCTGCTATCCTTTCCAATAAAATCTAAATTTCTCTTACGATCAACACCCTTATTGATTCTCCTTTGATGAAGCCATCAACCCTATCTTACTCAACCCAGGCAACCCATAAGTCTTCCTTGTTGACATCAGGAAAATTGGCCCACTTGATACAACTGTAATAAAATGGAACCTCACCAAGCTTTTGCAATTTAAGGTGCATTATTTCTTCCCACCTTTTTGTCATCTATTACATCCTACAAGGAGAACATTTCATTTAACAAATTAGAAATAGACTTTTGGTATTGAGTGAACATAGCTTTCCATGTATTGCAGTGGACTTTATTTTTTTGATTGAATGTTATTTGTCATATACTGTAATGTACAAAGGACAATGATTGAGTAATACATACAATATAAGCACAATTTGGTCCAAACAACATTAAAACACATATACATTATCCAAATGGGCAGTCAAACTTGTATGCATCAACAAAAAAGAGAATGCCCCTTTTAGCTACATTTATTGTACCTCTCATTCAAATATGTTGTTTTGCATGCACTATTTTAGAGTGTGTCATATGTAAAAACATTAAGAAGTTCATGACACCATATAAAGAGTCAAAATAAAGTTTGTATAAAGATATGTTTAAATTATCGAGAGAAGTACAATAGATATACAAAAAAAAAATTCATGACTTCCTTTAAACATTACATTAAGGGAAGAGAATGGACAATAGTATGGCAAATACAAAAGTGAAAATTACACAATGAGTAAACTAGAATCGATGCATTTTAGCATCGACAACTATGTCGACCAATGGAAAATCGATCAAAGTATCAAAAAAATCATCCACAGGAATGTCTTCTAAATCAATGATTACAAATGCATCCAAAGTGATTTGTCGCATTTCATTTTGTTTTTGTCTTGATATGCTTATTGAAGATGTATGTTTTTGCAATAAATGTGAATATCTAGAAACAACCCATACATGAAATTCACAATTTCATGTAGCTCAATGATCGGACCTCAAGGCATATCCCTATCCCCTATAATTCTATGATAAATGTCTTCAAAATCGATGTCTATGCACACACCTATTTGATCACTCAAATACAAACATAATTTTATCCCATCTGTTAAAGAAATGTAGGAGGCACAATGTAAAGATACTTCATCGAATAGAAAAGTGGATTATTGTCATATGATTTCATTTTGAGGATAAAATAACATGATTTTGATATAAATGTCTTCCTTTCCACTCAGACGTAACCAATAAATGCATGTGCTAGTCAAATATACTGCAAATAAAATCCATAAATTGCACATAGAAATTAAAATATGAGAATTCAAACTGCTTAAGAAAAATATGACAAAAACTATGAACAAAAAGTTTATAATAATGTACAAAACCTCATTGAAATCAATATAAAACGCTTCATAAAACATATCAAAATAAATGCATCAAAACGTAGAAATGGACAAAATAGTGCATGTACGAGGTAGTTGCTTTTATAGATGATTTTAAGTGGCATACATTAATTGCATACATGTGGGTGGGGTGCAAGAATGTGATTTTGCTACAAAGCCCATAGCTACAGGAAAGGGTTAAAAAAGATAAATTGCTAGGAATCCCATAAAATGAAGATAGGGTTTAAAAAAAAGAGAATTTACTATGAAGTCCATAGAATCAAAATATGATCAAAAAAGTGAAATTGCAAAGAAGCCCATGTGATATTTTGGTTTTCCATCAACTAATCATTTAATGTATCGAATTAGAGGTATGGACATATTGGTATTTATGGATACCATGTGAAAGGAAATGTTAGTAGGTGACACAAGAAAAATTTGTACGACATGTATGCATTACAAATTGTATGAGCCCATATGGGATGCAATTTATCCCATTCAATTGTAATGGTATGTTGCCTTATCACCCACAGTAAATCCAGGGCATAACCCATATTGAGTTATTAGAGCTTTCATGTAGCAAAATAGGTCACCAATTTTTTTTAAATGATTCCCTCATAAACCACCACTACCATAATTCCCACCTACTAGACCACAATTTTTGGCAGCTAAATTTAGGGAGGATCATGAGACGATAGAACATAATTATGAAACTAAATGAATTTTTTTTCTTCATTACATGTACAAAATTATACAGAAAGTTGTCACATCCATCCCGCATAATATACAAAAGATGTTCAGGGCTTCGAACAATGAGTCAACATTTCACTTACTAAAGTTGATTGCCACTAACTATAGTAAATACCATTATCTAAGATTTTATGAATAGAATAGATAGAATGATGGATAGTTGTCTTAAAGTATATGTATACCATTATCCAATGTCAGTTCTTTACAACTAATTCGAGTAGTGCCCATCATGATCACGAGTATTTCTGTCATCCTCAGATTCTTCTGATGATATATTTTCCACATTACTTCTTGGTAAGTAAGCTCATCCAACACATGTTTGAGATCTAATTCACGATTTGAATCTGGACAATTCCACAATTATACACAATTATCATGAATAGCATCCCATGTTGAAAGTTGAAATCTAATCATAAAGTGATAAGTATAAAAGAATCTTTTTGGCAAGAATGTTGCATAACTAGTTCTATCAAAGTATCTATCAAACCAACTTTTCATCATGGGATTTAAAGATATTCCATGCTACGGAATAATTAATTCTAATAAGAGATTAGACTTAAAAATTATATCTAACATTTTTATTTGTCAATGTGATCAATTACCTTCTAAAAACTCCAAAGTAAAATCATTATTAGTATTCCACCAAATCCTGGCAACATGATTTGCATGAGTAGCCCAAGCAGGTGGTGGCCAACAGAAAATTTAATTCAATTCGACTAAAACTTGATCAAAGTCTCTTCTTGTTACATTTCTGAGTTGGATTAGGGAATTCCATAAGTGATTGGAATGTCAACTAGAGAGGGGTTCTAAAAATAATGACATATTACAAATAAAGACAAATCGTAGAAGACAAATTATATATAGGTTCTACTGCATCTTACATGATAGATTCTTTAATAGAGTGATTATCGATCACCTAGTCAATTTAAAATATAGATTGTCAAAAGATTCAATCATTTTCATTATAAAAAATTAACTTTAGAAATGTACTTGTAAGAATTTAGTTTTGTAATATGTATCAATTATTTTTATAAAGGTGGAGTAAGACCACCATAGAGACTGCATAGGCAAGAGGATCTTCTTCAATGTAGAAACACATCTGTCATAAACATCATACTCTAAAGTGGTGTCATACAAATATAAGAAGTCAATATGAAAAATATCATATTAACATTCAAAATTATTACTTTACAAGTATTATATGGGCCTCCATATTGAGATGGATCCATACAGTGCCTCTCATTTCCTTCAAAAAGCTTGGTTAAGGTTGGAGATTTTTCTTATACACTTATACCCAAAAAAAGAAAAGATATATGTGTTAATTACAAGCTAGTTGAAATGAGCTACCATTTTGGTATCATCCAAGCTTGCAAGCCATCTCATTTTTATATTACCTAATGTTTTTAAGTTTATATAATGTAGATGAAGCTCTAAGGATAACAATATTGTTTTTGGAGATGAAGCCATCTCAACTTATATAAATTGTGGAAGGGTGGAAGAAAGCCTTCATCAAAGCAAAGGGTGGAAGAAAGCCTTCACAAACTAATCATCCCTGATGCTTCTTTCCAATAATACCTAATTAATCATATCACAATCCATTAACAAATATCCATGCTATGATTTAAACAAACCATCCAAATCTGCTTGATATGATTTAATCATATCATAAATACCTACCAAACCTAGTCGTGAGAAGAGAGAAGTTTGTGTTTTTAAATGGATTTATCACCACTTAGACGTAAAGATCCAAATGATCCCTATAGTGAGGAAGAGATCTATAGCCATTTCATAGTGATTTGAAAAAAAAAATTGAGGAAGATAATAAGCTTTCAAACAACTCATCAAATGTGAACATTTTAATAATAACACTCTTAGAATCTTGGCTTGAGTAGAAGTTATATATAAAAGTTGAATATTTTTCATCTAATTTGAATAAAACCTTATATATAAACTGTACATCTTCTTTTTTCATATTTCAATGTTGAAGTTGTAGTCAAAATGAGTTAATTTTTGAATGTTATCAAAGTCAATTAGATTGAGAGTAATAAGCTCTAAGTATAGTTGATGATCCTTAATTTTATCACTATTTTAATACAATATTTTTCAACAATTTCATATTACATTTATATTAGTAAGAGACCCATTGTGAAATTGTAGCTAAGGTGATATAGAGAAACATATAAGACCAACAACACTACCAAAAATAAATTAATATTTAAAAATTATTGACAAAACAAAAGAAAATACTTTTAATTTTTCTACAACACAAATTTGAACCATGAATAAATTAAAAGGGTGCAATGTTTTGGTGCAAATTTAAATTTACAAGTAAATCGATCCATGGTCTTAAAAATAAAATATGAATTGAATACACAAACAAAGAAGAGCACATGAAGAAGAGCACATTTTAAATCTGTATTTTTCTTCTTGTGTAGGTAATTGTGGCAATCATCCAAAGGTTGAGAATGGGTTTCCATGCCTCTATACCAATTAAACTTTATAATTGGATATCCTTGCTACTTTAAATAGGTTAAAATTTTATTTACAGGGCATAGCACAAAAATATATAACATAATTAATATTTATTATCCATAATTCGTAAGTATCTTTCATGAATGTATACAATTGATTTTTTTACAATATAATACTTGTATAATCAAGTTTATTAAGCAATTTTTCCTTGAACAATATCTAGACAACAATATAGAATTTCTCATGGTATCAGGGAAAGAGTGTTCTATAATTAAATTTTGGTTAGTATTTCCACTTTTATGATGTTATCAGAGGATTAAAAATAAGATCTATTATCTTCATCTACTCCAAATGGAGATCTAGTTTTAGTTGTACATGCCATTCCTACCAGTGCAACAAAAGGGGATGGAATTGCTAATAGCAATGGAGGTTAGGATGGTAGTATCCTAATGCATGGCTATATAGAATAATAACACCCATTACCATTATATACTTCATATGGATATCTAGTTTTGATTGGTGCATAAGCCTCATATACCATTGCAGTAGAAAGTGATGGATTTTTTAATTACAATGGGGATCAAGATGATAATACCTAATAGATGGTGATATATAAGAATAATGATGATATATAATAATAATGATCATCATCATTATTTACTTC
>JARHVA010000359.1:3120000-3127500 GCA_037957365.1 Torreya grandis
TATCCATTTTTTCCATCAATAGTAATAACTCCTTAACTTTAAAAGTATTTTAAAAAAAAAAATTCAATTCATTTAACACATCTAGTATATTCAATGACAAGGGCAAACCCTTTTACATCAATATAATGCTAAGTATGTAAGAAATGTCATGATAAGAGTCCTACATTGCGCACCTTTTAGGTTGGTGATCAAGTTTTTATACACATGTAGAAGGAAAGACTAACATGAACTTACTAAAATAATATTCCACATTTTTATATGACATATACCATCAACAAGTAAGTAGGAGTTAACACTTTCAAGCTTAATCTACCCTCTTATCTTGAGTTATATCTAATCTTCAATGCAAAAGTCTTGCACCACTAATTTCCATATATGTGGGATACCTTAGATAAGTAGAGACTATTCAAAAAATAAAGATAAACACAAATTTCAACATCCTAGTTGAATTAAATTAAGTCATTAGTGCTTGGGTCAAATAGACACATCGATAAGAGATCCCTCTCTTCTAGATTTTCAAAGCATGTCAAGTGCTTTCCAATGGAAAATGGTTTACATAAGTACTAAATTCCAATTTATTTCTACATATTTCGTTGTAGCTACATGAAATGGGGACCATTTCTATTCAATGAGGGGTGCCATATATAGGAGGATCTAGGTTACTATATCTTACTGTAGTTTACCGATGTTTCATATCCATCCTCATGCTAACATAATCAACATTGACATGTGGTTCCACACCTACTTGCCAATCCACAAGATAAAAATCTACTTCTAGGTTACCACATAGTTTTTGCAGTTTTAGTACTATCCATAACTCATTTGTGAGAGTAATTAATGATGTTATAATAATCATCATTAATGATGCAGTTGCTACCAACTCTTGTAATAATTTTACCAATGTTTCATCTCCCTCTGTTATATATTAATATACACTTCCATTATTTATAGTTAGTTATTTTAAATACATATATATGAGTGAAGTTAGGGAGTACATAGACACCACACATATAATCTCTCAGATGTTATGCAAAACATAGAATAATACAATTTTTATATTAAATTTATACATTGATTATCATCATCTTGTTTGATTTCCTTTTTATTTAACACATTGCACCTTCAAATCCTATGTCCTTCATAATTCACTTACATTCATAATCATCTCCAATATATTTAACT
The DNA here is from genome assembly GCA_037957365.1 of Torreya grandis. Classification (NCBI taxonomy): domain Eukaryota; kingdom Viridiplantae; phylum Streptophyta; class Pinopsida; order Cupressales; family Taxaceae; genus Torreya; species Torreya grandis. The sequence goes on from JARHVA010000359.1 coordinate 3,121,183, forward strand.
AGGTTGTCTAGGAGGGCTGCTCCTAAGCCCCATATCACATTTTTGTGCAATTTTTAGTTTTATATTTGACTAATTGTTGTGTTTATATTTATGGAACTTCCCAAGAACTTTTCTCACTCATGAAAAATTCTTTTTTGGTGTCATTCTTTTGACTTTTATATTTTTTTAAATTATATTCCATATATGTACTAAGATTTATTTCTGTTTTTAATAAAAAAAAGATAAAAAATAAATAAAAAAAGAGATTTTGATGTAAGATGTCCTGATAATTATGAGATATACCCCTATCACAACAATGTACCCTATAAGTGCACATTTACTTATATTATTTTTGCACATTATCACACCCTGATTTCACCCTATATTTTTACCTTTAATCTATCGATTTGAAATTGGTTATAATGATTAATATGTTGTGAGATGCTTTATATTATAATTTATAAATTGTTATCAACGGTCTCAGATCAAAAATATACTATTTATACTTATAGATAGATAGTTATTTAAAATAGTCATAAGATACATTTTTAAATCTTTATCCCATAAATCAAGAATCCTTCCATTCTTATATTATCAAAAAGACATAAAATTGACATAAAAATTCTTTTAAAGAATTGATGTGGTAGTTTAATCTTGGGTTATTTAAGATAAACATGGTTGAATGTTTTCTTTTAAATGTAGGTCTTTATTCCACCAAAGAAATGTGGCATTGTCTTCTTGGAGTCTTGTTAAAGAAAGTTATGGGAATATTTTAATTCTTTAATCTCATAGGTTAAATTTCACTTTATTTTTTTCACTTGAAAATAATCATATGATTGGTGGAAAGATAATTGAGTTTTGATTTATTTTATTGTGGAGATTATGTTTTTTTTTTATTTATAAAAATTTGATGAAGATTTACATGCATATTAATCTTTATTAAAATAAATTATAGATTCTGTCATTAATGCATCTTTGAATAAGAAATTAAAATAGTAGTAATGTTATATTTAATTTGTCAAAATAAAGATTTATTATAAATTTAAATAATTAAATTATCATTAGATAATTATTAATTGATATATTAATTATATTAATTGATTTTGGGTATAAATTCTAATTAAACACTAGAATGAACTCATACTTTAAAAATATTTATCTGGAATTGATTATTAATAATGCCTAAAATATTATGATGATTTTACTTAGAAAAGGGAAGTTGAGTTACCATATTACTAACTTAAAAAAGTCAAGAGTGATATATGATGATTTTAATAGATAATTATTGGTGGGACTTCTAGTTAATTATTAGAAACAAAGCCTTCAGCTTTGGTTTCAAGTGACATGTAAATGATGAAAAATGATAAAAAAATGTATTAAGGAGAGAAAAAGAGGAGGATGGAGACACACAAGAATACACAGAAGATTTATGAGAAAAAGGAAATCGGAAGTGAAAAGAGGTTTTAGAAGCAAAAATAAGTTTTATCCACCAACAAGGGAAAAAGCGTACCAGATAGGTAATGTAATTAATTTTTGATATATTGTTGTATTAAAATAATTTTGGCTTGTATTTTAATTATATGAGTAAACCACAAGTACACCCTGTAGAAACTTTTGGGAAGTATATTTTGGTAAACTCCTTAGAAACTGGATTTCTATCTGTATTAACCCAAAATATTTTATTGGAGGAAGTAGTGACTCGAAAGCGATAAATAAATTTAGGAAAATATCTATAAAAATTGAAAGAAAAATAAATAATAATTAGAAACTATCATAAATTTAGAGAGATGATTGTAATAGATCCAAGGAATATACAGTAAGGTTGAATAGATCAATTTATAAATAATAAAATATATCTTTTGATTTTCATTTATATACTGTATTTTAGAAAAAAACCAGTCTCAGTAAAATGCCCATAACTTATTCATTTTTTAATGAAATCAAGGAATTCAAAATGTTTCTAAAAGCTTGGATTGTGCAGAACAAAACTCAAAAAGTATTTTAGAAAATTCAGTCTGATGAGCGATCAGTTTTATGCATAAATATGATGGGTTTTCTATAAGATTTATGTTGCAAATATGGATTAAAATTGATTTGGGTAACTTTTATGAATGGATATTTAATATAGTATGCATATATTAATATTTATTTTATAGATGATCTATTAACTACGGTGAAAAAAATCAATTTGGTTTTTGTTGAGGATTAAAATTTGTGTATATGCATTTATCTACAAGCTTGGATGTTACATATATATAAGCCTATTATAGTGTGAAAGCCCTTTCTTAGTGTTCTAGAATGCTAATTTGGCTGGGCACATATGTTTATATTATGAAAATTTGATGGGAAGAAAAGTGGAGAACACTACATTTCGCTGGTAACAATATAATATTATATAAATTAAATTATTTATTTATTTTAATTACAAATTTATACATATAAAATATAAACAATTATATATATATATATATATATATATATATATAAAATTAAAATTGTTTATATTTTATATGTATAAATTTGTAATTAAAATAAATAAATAATATAATTTATATAATATTATATTATATATTATATTGTTACGATATAATCATAAATTATATAGTGAGTAGTGAACCTTAACATGTGAACAACCTACATAAATATAATAGGGTTTTTCCTATTTAAAATATATCATAATATGAAATTTATTGAGATGAATATAAATTAAATGTTCTAAAAACATACAGTTTGATTATAAATATTATTTTATAATCTATGAATAAATTATGTAGGGTTAGAGGTTTTTATTACATTTATTAATATTTCAGTTTCTTATGTGAAACAAAAATATTATAAATCTTATGAAAAAATTAGAAGAATATGTTTGAGAATAATGATTTGTGTCAACACTTATTTTGTATCATATAAAAACTATGGAAAATAGATATTTAGTGCCTTTCATTGAATTAGTTAGTTTTAGGGAAAACAAAGCTTAACTATTCTGAAAAATATCTGATAGATATTTTTTTCTTAAATGTATTTTTGTAAAATAATTGAATTATGCTTGAATTATCTATTGTAGATAAGTTAATATAATCTTTATTGTCATATTTAGTTGGCATGGGATTGTCAATGTATGCTTATTACATTAGATATTGCATGTATGTGATCTTGATCTGTATATTAGTTTGCCCAGATGATGAGCTTATGATTGGGATTAACTATCTATTGTGTTTATTAAGGATCCCACATTGATGATATGATCAAGTTTTGATATGGTTTCTCAAGCTTGGATGGATATAGATAACCTGATCAAGTTATGTACTAGGAATTTGATTAAGCAAAATGACTAATGTTATTTAAAAACATGGGCCAAAGTAATGTTAGATTACCGTTATTAATTCATATGTATGATTTGCATATTGTGTGATATCATAGTTGAAACATATTTTTATTTATGATACATATTATGTAGTAGAGTCTTACATCACATGGATGTACTAACATATCAAACAATATTTATTGATATTTGATATTGCATGCATGATGTTAAAATCTTTTGATAGTATACATAAACGGTATGGTTATGTAAAGACTCTTGAATCAAGAACCAAGACATACTTACTCTATGGATAGATAACCCATCTTTATGTAGATATTATACCTAAAAAGATAATATTATGATTTGGATTTACTTATCAATATACAAACTATTTGATACCCTTTTTGTAGGTAGCTAAATTCATAGTGTGGTAGTATAGAACATGAGAATGATGTTGGACATCAATAGTCCTAGCTTATACATATTTGATGTAAGTGATAATATTGTAAAAATCATTGAGACTTCTCTCTATAATTAAAGAATGTATTTATATCTTGTCCTTGCAGGCATTTGAATAAGGAAACTATTGAGTAAACATTTACACCTTTAGTAGTTTGGTAGAACTACATATAGACCTAATTTTGTACATGTAGGAAATATATCAGATATGTATGGCAATTCAAGGAATGAGCGCGAGCATAGAAAACTAACCTTGATAGGTATTATTTAGTATGAAATTTTCTATAGATGTTAGTGAAAGTGAACAGTCTTTTTGTAGCACAGTATTGTTATACAAATTTTTTGGCATGATCAAGTTTTCCACATCTTGTAAAGATAAAAACTCATATATGATATATTTCATGAGAAAGTTAAATATGCAAGTGACTAGACATTTCTAGAATAACATAGTGCATCATGAGGTGTGCCTAGAGATTATATTCTCTTCGGATTGTTAATGAAGGTATACTTGGGTAGTATAATCCTAACTTACTTTATTATTATGGTTGGGTGTAAGATTGTTATTGGTATTGAGTTAGATACTCAAACACAAAGACCTATGATAGTATAGGATGTCTTAGAGTTTTATAGTACAAAAAGTATCAGGATGATACATATTGTATATGTTATATCTTGATCCATACCTAAATAAATATATGAATTATGGTTATTAATGGGTAGAGTGATCATGAAATATGATATTATGGGATATCATAGGATAATTTAGCTTTAAATATATATACTCAGGTGGTATATATTATAATTATATGTTTGGACTCTCACCTAAGTTGATTGTTTTAATAATTTTGTTGGTTATTTCTTGAGTAATATATTCATAGTAGTTATTAAGATAACATGTATGAATGAGTATAATCTTACGGGTATGAATGAATGATAGGTTCAATTATCATGTCCTGTATGACTTTCTTATTTTATATACTTAGCTTACTCCTATGTCTAGCATGTCATTTTTTCATAGAACTAGGAATGTGGATTCCTCTATCATTACTTATATCTAGGTTATATGTGAGAGTGCTTGGGTAAGCACATAAGCTTGGATTAGCAATATGTTATGTTAGATTGTGTCACTTAACTATGGGATTAGACCAAAGCTTTAGAAGCTCATATATATCACGAGTAGTTTATTCCCTATTTTGTCTTAGAGTGCCAACCCTTTTGGTGATGTAATTTCATGGAAGAAACCATCACATTTGAAAGAAGAACTACATCAGACCTTGATTTTGAGGAGTGGATATGTATGCTATCGAAGATTGTGTGGGGCATCGGGTCTAGATCCTTAAGCTAGGTTATGGTAGACATGATTACATAACAATCTTTACAAATGCTTGAATTAGTACCAATGCTTAGTATGGAAATTCAGATTGTGTTAATGTCCCTAGTGAGATAGAATTTTTTTTGTATCATACTTTTTATTCTATTACTTGTAGTGCTAGAATATTGAATCTGTTACTACTTAAAGTTACTAATTATATGAATGACTAAAGGATTGTAGAAACTATAGTTGATTGAATGTTTAATGTTTAGTATTTTTAAAAAACTTACTCCATTTTTTAGAATAAATAGGAGGGTTGTTACATGTGGTATTAGAGCATAGGCTCGAATGGTAAGACCTAATGAGTCCATTAACATTTTCGTATCTTCTGTTTGTCAAAAAAAAAATTTGAAAAATATGTGGTACATTAAGTGGGTAACCTAAGAGTATTCATAACCCATTAGAGTTATTCAAGGGTAGGTTTATCGAGTGTCTCATTGGTGATGGTTTTATAAGGTGTATGGATAGGAGATTAGATATCTTAGTGCTTAAGTTATGAATAAGAGTTTCCTACCATATTTTTGATCTTTTAAATGAACACCTCGAGTATGACTACATTTTTTCTAGTAATCAAATCACCTTCTTCATTTGTGTTTGTGTTTGACACACATGGCGTGCTTCTCATTTCAATATATATGCTTTAAATTTGTGTCTTGATTACATAAAAACTAGGAATAAGAATTTTCTTAGTTGATTACAAATGGCTTGATTTTAAATTCATTTGTGCTAGGAGTTTGTAAATTAGCATCACTATTTTGTTTTTATTTATGTACACTTGAAAAAAATAATCATCTCTCTTCGTTAACTTAGAGGTGACTTGTTATGATCATTCTACTCATACATCATTTTAAGCTACAAAAAAGATTTATATTGTCAGGATGTTGATTTAAGTGTTTTCTTAAGTGGAAACTTGTTTCTAAAATATTGTTTGATTTTATTTCTCTTAAAATTTGTGGGATAGTGTTTTCTAAATCTTAATGACAAAAATATTAAGATTGGATGGATTGGTGCATCCTTGTGGTTAATATATTCTTTCTAGTTGAGAAAGTAAGTTATGATTCTACTCTTGAAATTTGGTAAGTAACGTAGATTGTGGTGTTATTTTTTACTATATAAAGATATATAAGATGTTTTGTTTTGAGATGTTATATCTTTACTTTTTACTTATGACTTTATAGAGTTACTATTTATCTAAAATGTAAAC